>JAOXNO010000033.1:10260432-10273039 GCA_028565335.1 Limnodromus scolopaceus
TAATCAATATCCCAGATTGTACATGAACATATGCAGAAAGCTTTGTCCCAAACAGCATACATTATGAACGGTTAAATGCTGGAAAAAGTTATCATTAATAGTCTTCTTTAGCAGATCAGGCTGCAGTTGCAAGAGTATAAAGTGAATTAACCAAGGACTGAGATATCAGTCTTGCTCAGGACTTCAGCATTGTTCAAACCCTTAAAAATTTTTTTTTGTTGACCCACTTCAGACTTACTGTTGTCTCAAGCCTGTTAACCAGTTAACTGCTCCATCCAGCAGTAAGTCTGTTGGTCTCTGGGGCAACTCATGGGCTGGAGGGAGCAGTTAACCAAAGACAATATCTCCTTGGGAACTGGAAAGAGAAAAAAACCACACTACTCATCCCATTTTTCTTTGTACAGTGTTTTCTCATGTAAATTAAACGGGTTTTTACAAATGCTAATATGTTAACATAGCCAGTCTTGACTTTACAAGCATTGTGTTCACCTTCCCTCTCACTCTACTACCATTTAAATTTTTGCATGATCTCCCCATTTGCAAAATCAGATACAAGTGCCATCAAGTTTCTTTATGAATGCAAGTTGGCCTCCCTTTTCAAAAGTGGGAATGAAGACCTATGTTCTGTGTGATCAGATCACACAAAAAAAATGGTAAAAATGTGAAGAAATTATGAGAAAAACACTTTCTCATATGCACAGACACTCACATATATGGACACATACTTATCATTTTCTCTTACTATGTTTTTGTTATACTGATTCTGTGCTAGGAATAAGAAAATATAGTTACAAGACTATGATCCAAAACTTTCATATTTTGATCAGAAATTGTGATTAACAAATTCAGGGTCAGCTTTCCTGAGGCCTAATATACATTAACCACATTGTTCTCTGTGTTTCATTGTTCTGGCTGTGACTTAAATATAGAGGGTGACTAACAAATAGTTCTTGGTGTTCATATCTGAATCAGATGGAAATCCATATGCTTCAGTGATTGTAAAATGAAATTATATTAACAACTACTATATTAACTATCAATATGTAGGGTGACTCAGATTAGGAGCTAAAGAATTAGAAGAATATTATTTTAAATATGATGTAAAGGACTACACAGAATAAATAGCTGGATTTTATTTTTAAAAAATCATAAAAATCACTTGAAATTCACATTTCAAATTCTGGCTCTGCTGTATTGTACCTGAATGTTGGTACAGATTTGTAGTGCAAATGTAAAATGCTTTTTGTTTGAATTTTAATCACATTTTTTTTTATGCTACGTGACACAGAGAGTGGAAAAAGACAGGCTCACGAACAGGCTGAGAAAGGCAAATCTTTTACAGTGTAACACTGTGAAAATGTCACTGCAATTTTGTCTGCTAAGCGGGAAATGACTACATAAAGGAAAATTCAAATGAGAGCAATATGGTTTTGTTTACTTAGTGGCACAGGAGAAACAAATAAACAACCAAAAAGGGCCCCTGTGCTTCCTACGGGAGGGACATGGGATAGGAGGACAGCCCTGTGGGTCTCCTTTTCCACACGTGCCTGCTGTAGGCCCACCGCTGTGTGAACCCACCCAGTGCCGTATCCAACAGCCCACATCCAACCTGCAAATTAATTCTCCGTGAACAGGGTTAGCTCTGCTGGTAGAAAGCAAAACTGCAGATAAGCCCTCCCCTTCACAGAGTAGGAGATGTAGGCACCACCACATCTGAAAATTTATGATCTTCTAAACTTTCTTACTGAGCTAATTTATTTCAGTAAAACAAGGATGTCATGGGGAAATGACTACCTGTTATTTGTTCTCATTCTGTTTAAATAAAAGCTTCACAGTTAGTTAAAGGATTACTAAATTGTGTTATTACTATGGATTTGTAGTGTGAATTGGATAATAGCATAAATCTAAAATTATATAATCAACCATCTTTACATGCAAGTCATTAGAAGGGGCTTTAAGTGAATCAAATTTTCATTTAGGGCCAAAATTTATTATGCTTATGTGACCTGTTCCACAAATGTCTGTGTGTTTAGGTTGGAAAAAAAGGAATAGTCAGACACTTTACTTCAATCTCAGAACCCGGCTCACAGCATTCATACAAAACAACCATCACTGACTGTTATTAATTAGGTATCCTAGTTTTTGGAGGGGTTCCAGTCTGGAAGTCATTCTCCTAAGGAGCATTAATGAGGTCCCAATTATCATGCTGTGGGGCAAGTGTGAGTAATGGAGTCACCCACAGGCTCCAGCTTCAGGAGGTCGACAGAATTTAACAGACTGACCTTGACAAAATCTTCTTTTTACCTGGTGTGGGGCAGATGGGAAGGTTGGGGTGGTTCAAGTAAAAGTTTCCATCTTATCAGCTGTACACACACTTCAAAGGATAACAAAAACTAAAAATAAAATACAGAGTTGAATACCTGTGTAAATGTAGGTACCGTATACATTTAGAGATTTGTTTTCATGTAGATAACCCTCCAACCTTACCTAAATCATAGCCAATTTAATGATGGCCACATTCTCAGTGTGTTCTGTTTCTTGAATGGGTCAAACTAAATTCAAAAACCTTTATCTTCCCTAAATCTATTATTTAATGCACTTAGTTGTGAAGCAAGTGATAATTAGTAATGATCCACAGAGCCAGTTCATTTTTCTGAACCTGTCTCTACAGACTTGCGTGGTTATTCAAGCACTGAACTTTCTCTCATTTGCAATACCCCTTTTCCAGTAGACCCTGCAACGTTACATTTGGTTAGAGAAGATTACTTCCAATAAACAAACACATATTCAGGGACTTCAAGACAGAAGCCTGAAAAGACAGAAAGCCAAACAAAAACTGTATTTACCTGCTTTACTACAAAATCAGACCAGAATTTTTACTAAGACTGTTTTCCCCTCATTTTTACTGAAACAAAAGCTGCTCAGAACTTCAGAACTTCCATAGCACATTCTGTGGGCTTCTCCCACTCCCCTAGTCTTGCTTTAGTCTTTTACACTTAAGCAACTCTCAGCCTGAAATAACTGAATAAGATCACTGTCAAACTGAGAAATGCTAATTTATCCTGTTGAAAATTTCTTTGGTAAAAGCATAATAGAGACTCTTTGGACAAAATTAAAAAAAAAAGAAAAAGGGTAACAAATGACTTGGATTTTGTTCTTCTGCAGCTTCAAAACACGGTCATTGCAATGTTTTCTCCTACACACTTCCCACTATTATTCCAAGGCTAATAGTGAATATAATATTCTGCTCCAAAAGCATGTCATGTGATACGGGATGCTCAAAATATTAGATATTGGTGGGCAAAGTCTTGTCAAACACCTACATTGAGATTTTAAGTAGCCTGGCACAAAAGTAAATATTCACAGTAACATTTTTGTTTCTCTTAGATCTTTTATGAGGAAAAATGACATCACTGTAAAAGAGTTCATATGATAAATCTAACATATTAGTCAGAAGGTAGCGGTTGCAAAATTAATAAAGTCAAAAACAATGTAAGATAAAAATCTAATTTATTACTCTTGTGCATGGGGTTGATAATGGCACTGGGAACAACAGAGACCTCAAAATCCCAGGGCCAATATATCTGAGCTCCTAGTCTTTCCTTATCTGGTGCACAGCCTTTACAGCGCTGTCTCTCCAGCTGCCATATCCAACGTTTTGAAAGGCATCAGAGGGATTCTTGGGCAAACTGGCCTGGGAAGATAATCTGCTGATAGGTTCCAGACTCAGGTATAGAAATTTTTTTTGTATCATTGGCAAGTTAAGAGAGAAACAACTTCTTAGTGGTACACATAAGTACATGGAACTTTAAGAGAAACATGAAAACACTCTTCTGGTGCTGCAGTGAGTTTATTTCATGTGGCAGATTTTAATTTCACCCACAGCTTTTCTGAAATATATGACAGTCTGATTAATTAAAAAATAAATTATTTAAATTTGTCTCATATCAAAGTAATATGCCATTATTGCAAAAATGTCTAATGAACCAAGAAATCATTGTATGGCATTTAAATACAACATGTAGATATTGAAATGCCAGCTAAGCAACAAAAAGCTGATTGTTAAGGAAACAAACCTGGGCTTGTCAAACAGCTCTGACATGCTAGAGCATCCAGAGAAAATGCTGGCAATACTTGTATTTTGTACTGGTATACTGTGATAAGTCTAGAACATAGCAAGATGTTTCATTACTCAGAGAGGAGGAAGGTATGTCTACAGAATGGTCAGTTTTGGCTAATGCTTCAATTAGCATCATTTTGATAGAAAGCTATAGAGGTGATGCCTTTAAGAAAGGCATCCAATCCCCAAAGCACTTATATACCTCTTAAAATCCACATCTTGCTGTACACTGATGAGGAGGATAATGAACAGTCTCAAACCATGTCAAAACAATCGTACTTTTAGTCTTCACATAGCAAGAGCGGGATGGGGTGGATCAGGGCAAATTATAATTTTCTAAATGATGGAATCAAACTTGTAAAAGAATGTTAAGCAAGAGTAATTTCTTTATATCTGTACAGTCTTCAGGAGTGTGCTCTTACAAAAAATGAAAAGGTAAGGAAGTTTTCCTTATATACTCATTATAAACTACAAAATTTGGGTCAGAATTGTGTGCAATTCTAGCACTGGTTACCTTCTGCTCACCTTTCCCACCTTGGAGGCTGCATCTAAAACACCTTAAAGCTCTGTCAGCAAAAGCAGGAGAGATCAAAGGAAACTGTTAGGTGGTAGGAAAGGCATTCTTAGCAGCAGAGCTCAGCAGCATTAGGCAAAAGAGTCACAGGTTATAGAAAAAGAGGGAGAGCAGGAGAAGATGGTGAATGCAGAATTTTGTGACACATTTTAAGTTCTATACAGTTGAGTCATTGGCTAGATATATTTCTGGCTTTTTTCAAGTACCACAGGGATACATGAGATTTCTAAAATATTGTTTACTATCAAATCAGCTGAAATATTTTTGTTTACTAACAAAACCATCACAACATTTTATTGAATTTGTTTAGACTCAGCCTGCACACTCATACCCAAGCCATACTCATACCTATAAAAATGTAGGTACCTTTTACATCATTCATGTGAGAACTTCAAAACCAGGATAGCAGAGTGATTCTTTTCCTGTGAACCAAAAGATTATCCAGTTTCTTGAACAGAAGTGTCCAACACAAGAGGGCATATTTCCATGGAGTCCTAATAAGATAAGAAGTTGACGTAGGAGAGAGTTCAACAGAATCATTCATTCATTAAAATACTGACTCAATTTCAACTGTAAATTTCAATTTACAATTGCGCTGGTTAATTCTTAGTAGATTAATATAATTTATGGCCATTCAGCCTTACCAATACCATTGTTGTATTTTTGCTTGTTACTAGTACTAATAAAACTCATAAAAGTAACAGGGGTCCACCGTATTTTTTAAGTTGACAATATAAGAAAGACCTTGAAAAGATAGAGAAGTGAGATGATTTATTTGAGATCCTACGTAGTTCCTCTAAAATTAGGTCTCTGATGCTCAACCAAGAAACTTTCTGGCCTGACGGCAGTACCTCACGGAGGTGCAGGGCTGAAGCCTTAACCTCTCTTTCTCACTCCCTCATCAGTAAAACAGGGACACTAATTCTCTCAGGCTCTGCAACTTTCTCAGAATGAAAATGTCTTAGGACTAATAGGTGTCCTGAAATTAGCATTTACATTATCAAATAGCAGATTGCCTTTTGTGTTAAGCTACAATAAAGAAACCTACAAACAGTTCAGTATTCATGCAGTGTACATCTGTTATTTAAAACAACGCGTGAAGGTGGGGACTACTTTTTGGTATCTGTTTAGAAAAATTTTACAATACCATATGTGTGTTCCTACAGCCTTAATAATTGCTTGGTATATTTGTATACTTTTGCCTCGCTCAAGAACAATACGAGTTGTCTCTATGGGATTTTCTTCTCAATACTTCCAGAAACGTCTACCAAAATTGTGAATTAGTGAACTGGAATTTATTTATGTTTTGATTGAATACAGCATTTGCTGATGCATCTGTATGCATCTCACTCTGTTTATACTCCTGAAAAGGTCTAAGACTTTGTAGATTCATCCCTTGGTATTCATATGGCAAAGTGCAGCTTCTATTTGCACCTGAGTAAATGTGAGACAGTGAGCTGATTATTTCTGACAGTCGGTAAAGTGAGAAGCAAACATACTGACAGAAATCCATGTGCAGCACTAAGAAATGAAGAGGAGCAAAAGGTAACCTGCCTGGCTCAGTTATAAAGAAATAGCCAGTCAAGGTAGGATACCAAATTAAAATGTTACTATCAAATAGCCGCATGATCAAACATGTCAAATAAATCAACCTCTAGTACCAAATAAAAATTACCTTAGGAACCAGTACTTTTAAAGTACATGTGCAACTGCTTCATGAAGTGGCAGTGAAAGATAACACTTACTTAATACAGGGTATCTATTAGTACAAAAAGAATGGCATTTTATTCTAACTATGCTTTTATAAAGTGATAAAAATAAAGTATCCTTCTGCTTCTGCATGCATATTTCTCTGTTTACAGTAGCTTGTTTAAAAGGACTCTGACTCCATAAACTCAAAGTTTACTCTCTCATCAAAGTCGTGTGCTTTGTGTTTATGAAAAATGTTTCTTCTCAATGCAGTATTACCAGCTATGGAAATTTTGAAACAGTGAGAAAATGTAGCTAAAAAGCAAAATCTCTGCTTGGACTTTGAAAAAACAATGAAGAAAAAAAAAAAAAAGTGAAACTCATGCTGTGCTTGTTTCCATCTCTTATAGCTTATAATGCATTTTAACCACAGGAATCTTCCCATCATGTATTAATTATGGTCTACAGATAAAATCATTATCATTATGTAATGAAAAATGTGAGTAAATTACTTTTAATATCATGTGCAGTAGGAATTCAACAAAAGCCATGCAATTTTTATATCGGCATTTCTCGTTATCAGATTTGCTCCTACCTGCTGTGGACATTATTTGGCATTTCTTTTTCCTTCACGACAAACAAACAGAGATTTACAGAAAGGTCTCTCAAAATAGTCATGCATCGTTCTTGTGTATATTAAAGAATACCATTTCAGCTCTCTACATATGATCTCTTACTGCCTCTGCTGTCCTTTCTCTTGTAAGAGCCTTGGAATTTCTATTTGTGCTCAATTGCTCTACTTGAGTGGATAAAACAGCTTGGCAAGCAGGGCTCAGTTAAGCATTTCTAGAGCTTTTGCTAAATAAAACTCCCATTCTTCAGGGAGCTTGTAAAAAGACCACTGAGTGCAATTCTTCTAGCCAATATATTCTAAGTGTATACATAAACCCATATGTGATTTTTGAAAAAACTTTGCCTTGATTTTACAGCTGTAAGAATCACTGAAGATTCCCTGATTGAAAAGGGCTCAATATATTTAGTGTGATACTAAAAACTCAGCTTTGAAGTTGCTGAACATCTCCCAGACGATGCAAGAATAAAGTGGATTCCAGAACAAAGATTGATCAAATATCACAATTAAGTGACATCTTTGTGAAATATGCTGTAGCTGATCACCTCCATAAAGGAGACTATGTGGAGCTGCCACCGTGAAAGTGAGATGCAGGGAGGCCACCTCTAACAGTATGGACACATTCAGAGGAGAGGCATGGAGGCACCGCTGTTGGTCTGTACATAACCAATTTTGGCAATGTGTTCGTAAGAAAAATGATACTTTTATGAAAGTACGTAGTCACAGACAAGAAGGAAAGAATATGGGAAGGACTTTCGGTAATGGGACTAGAGGATTCAGAGCATTCCTATGCTCCTCTGAACTAAAAAAAAGGAGCTATTTGCTGCAGCAAATGATCAGTATTGCCATGCCTCAAATGATTCATGACGTACTACCTTACGTGTTGCCTGGGGATATAAACTGATCATGAAATGTTAGCTTAGATTATATATTTCCATAAGAAGTTGATCTACTGAATTACATTCATTGGTTTTTTTAACGTGGCTAAAAAAACATCCTTATATTCCATGTCCTGACATATTCATTTATGCGTGTGCATGGTTACACTATACAATGTATGTAGGCATGTATTCATGAGAGAAACAAACATCCCTCAACAATCATAAGAGCAAAAACAAAACTCTGCATGACCTAAAAAGTAAAATTTCGCATAAACAGTATTGAACCAAAAAGTCACAGGCAAAGCATATTTACCAATATACTTTTAAATAATTCCTCTCTGATACACCTGTCTAGTTACCTTTCCTATAATTAGTTCATTGCAAAAGGTTAAAGAAGATATTAACTAATAAAACACTTCCTAAAAATAAGTTAAGCACTACTGCATTAATACAAACATGGGGCCAGACTCAGCCAAAACTGAATTCCTGTGCCATCAGTCATGGGTGATGTGAAAGACTCCTACCTGGCAGAAAAATTGCTAAGTTGTTTTTTGATCCAGTCAGATTCCAGGGGGGGATTTGCCATTAACTTCTTTTGGGCTAGCATGCCCTTTAAAAGATTTTAAAGATCTTCTGTCATGCAGAAAGCCCACAGTGACATGACACAGCATTATCCAGTATATCTCACATCTCCACTGCCTCTGTATTCAGGCACTCCAGGACAGAAAGTACTTGAGAATGTGGTGGTAAAAAATGTAGGGAAGAAGATCTGACTCAAAGCATGGAAAACAAACCAACCATGTGAAGAATTCCTCTTTGTCGTAACTTTTCAGAATAAAATTAAAGATGAAACACTTGCCTGGCTCGGCTGCAGATAGTTTGATAAAATATTGTTTTAAGAGACCCTAATCACATGACTAAGTCATTATAACATAAATTGATTCAGAAGAGATTTAATTAATTTAATGCATCTGGCTGTAATTATTATTCTGCATTTATTATGTAGGATTTTTATTAGCTTAATGGGTTTATACATTTATCAGATAGTCACTGAAGAAAATTTCAGTTACTCATAAAGAATCTGAATAAATCAGCAATGACTTTTTTTTCTTTTAAACAGTTTTATTATAATGATTTGCTATTTTGGCTCTTACCAGTCATGACAAATTTCTGCTGCTTCATTGAGAAAAAGCTTTATCCAATATCCACTAAAGTCAATAAACAGATTCCATTGATTACATCGCACTGTAAATTGTGTTTAGAATATCTTTATAATACAATTTCTCCAGTGTTCAGATGTAATTCACAAAGACCGCTTCCTTTTTATTTATTTTTTAAATAAACAAGTCACTTTAACACTTAGTTTTAGAGTAACCAGACATGCCTTCGATAGACCTTTTTATTTTGTTTTCTCAGTGCTCTAAAGAATGCCTGCATATCTTTGCTTGTCCTATGTACGTATCGTGAAACCCTGTAAATCCCATCATTCACAACCTTTGACATTTTAAAATTTGGTTTGCCTTCCAATCAAAACAAAAATACATAAATTTACTCTGTAAAGGGAATTTATGCATTTTAAAACTGTGATTGAAAATAAAATTCAGAAATTCATAGTAAAATGTTAATTTAAAATTGACGTTACTTATGGCTGTAGTAACATTCGCACTATAAAAAGCTGAAATATATTTTGGTCTGTTAAACTGAACTTAGGTGAGCTTAGTCAAACTGCATTGCAAGGGGAGAGTCACTCAGTAAAAGTATGTCCTTCTATCCATCAGACTCACTGCTGTGCCCCAGACCCTACGTGTCCAAAAACTACAGTTTGCATGAGTTCCGTAAAAAAATTTTTCCACAATTTGTGGGATTGTCTGACAATGTCCCAGGTGTCCTTGTGACAGGCATGTGGAAACCAAGTAAGAACCAGGGAGTATGCAAGCTTTTGAGGCTGTGAGAGGAGGCACTGACGAGTGTTCTCGGTCTGTTTGGTTGTTTTGCATCCACTGCTTACAATAAGCAACCTGTCTTTCTGTGGATTAACCTTGCCAGTTCATCACCAGCTTGGCTTTACTGCTCTAGCACAGAGAGGTAAACAGAAGTTTTCAGAGTTAGTAGAGCTCCATTGCATTTTATATCCAGTACACACGCTGTTTTGACTCAAAGTTCACTTAAACTTACTGTCCAAAAATGGCTTAAAATGGGCTTCTGTAAAATGGTAAGTGTTCTGAGGTATTTCTTCCTCTTAACCATGGTTTGGAATTTAAGTTTACTTAGAGAACTAAATGGTTCTTTTAGAATGATTCCTATTTAGACACTATTTAAAGCATTAGTACCTTTCAGACACCAGTTTTAAAGGATACTTCTGATGTAAAAATGGATTTATTTACATGCAGATGAACTCCACAGCTATCTCATCCTTTGCAGGTTACAATTGTTATAGCCAAGATTAATTAATTAGAAATATTAAAGTTAGGATTAACTCTTGGACTTGTTTCAGAAATCATTGGCAAGCTTATGGCTTTGGCACACAAATAATTTTGATTTTTAAAAGTTAACATTATACCAACAATAAGAACTTTCAAAAATCAAAATGGCTTGGAAGGTGAAAGGAATAATATTACAAGAATTATACTGAAGTAAGTTCTTCTAGATTGTTCCAGCTGGGAGTTTAATTTTTGTTCATCTATTTACATTTTCTTTATGCAAGGGTAAATTGTTTTCCTAGAGCCATTATTTTCATTCAGTAGTGCTGCATCCCACTAACAAGAGTCTTTTTAAACTCTGTTTCATGATTAAATATTGAGGGGGAAAATAAGTCCTCTCTAATGTAAACAAGACACAGAACTACTGGAGATTGCTCCTACAATGTTATAATGGAGGAAGAGAAATAGAAATTATTAAATCTGGACCAAGATTTCATTTAGATAGGTTTTCCCAAAAAAAGCTTCAGGGAGATTCTCCGTAAACAAGACAACAGTCACTGTGCATATGCTCGTGTGTCCAGCATTAACCTTCTCAAGCACACAATGTGAGAAACATCAAAAGACACTTTTTCCAGAAGAATGCAAACACTGATGGGATCGTGTTATCTCTTGAAATGAAACTGCCCAATAAAATCATATCATTATAATTATGACCAGGGAAGAGAAAGAAAGGAATTTTCAGAAAGAAACAAGGGAAGAAGGGAAATATTTCCTTATTACAGTGATAAGCTGACTGGCTGCTAAGTTTACTAAGAGAAATAAATGTAAGAACGAGTAAAGCAATCTAGGCAAGTTGCTATCAATGTGTAATACAAAACACCACAATAAAAATTAAAAAACACGCTTTTAATCTCTAAGATATAGTTTAGGATTCAATGTATCCAGGAAAACTGAAAGGTACTGGAGCAAGGAATTGCTGAAGTAATTAAAGTACTTTTTTAAATAACTGGATGAAAACTGGAATGCAATAGAAAGAACTGAGTGTCCTTAAATGGAAAAGGAGGAAATAGAAAGAAAAAAAAAAAAAGATGAGGACTTTTTATTTTTCAAGTTTCATTTTCAGAAAGCCTCACAGACAAAGAAGAAATACTTTAAAGAAAATTCTGAATTCTAAATAGACTTGGAACATATGGTCATTTTTGGAGGGTGAGTAGTAGTATTTTAAACCTTGCCTTTTGTATTAGATTTGTATTAGATAAGTAGTAATTAAGACTTCTTACTTTTGCCTTGGCCAATCACGTAATAGTTTTTTTGAAAAACCAAACCTTTCACTCAAAAAGAGAGTCGATATTCTTTATCATTCAAAACAGTGTAATTTTAGAAAGTATAAACTCATTAAGGATTTGCTACCTCTTCCAGTCTTAGTTTCTTCACAGTAAGATAGCCAACAGATGGAAAGCACCAAAAGACGAGTCATAAAACATGCAATTCATAAATGAAATTATCTAATTTACATTTTCATGGACACATACATGGTGAAACTTAAGATACATTATTATGTACCAATATCAATTATTTCACATTTATTTTCTTATTTCCATAACAAAGATCCCTGACGAAAAATTTGTTGAAGTCCGGTAGGATCACAATGACTATATAAATATCCTATTAAAACCCTTCTATCAAAACAGCCTCACAGACACATTAGCAGAGTATCCTTCCCCCTTGCGTTTGAACAAGTTTCAGTTCTACAAGTTAACACGTCATGGCAACCTTTGCCTTTTACATTAACATTTGGGGTTAGCAAAAACATCAAAACAGAAAAAGAAAACTGTTTACACCTTTGTTATGCTGATCAGTTAGCTCTTAGAATGAATCCCCTTTTCACATAAAATATGATAAGCCCTTAAAAATTCAGGCTGTCAACAAAATGAAAGAAAACTATAAAGTAAGGCCAAAATATGACTTTATATCAGACCTGAGTTACCTAAAATACCAACAATACTGCAGCACTTTTTGGATAGTATCAGGAGAAAAATCAGCCCCTATATCCTCCTTAGTTGTGTTAACTTAGGCTGGACTACATTTTTAAACAGATTAATATTACAAACTAAGAATCTGAGCTTGGCAGTTACTACAATTTGAATGTGCAGTATATACTTCAGCTGCATTACCTATTTCAGCTGTGACCCAGAGTTGAAAAAATATCTTTTACTTCACATAAAATTAATTCTATACATATTAATAAATCTGAAAGTGTTTTTTCTGTAACAGCAAATCAAAAGTTAACCA
>JAOXNO010000033.1:10273139-10335894 GCA_028565335.1 Limnodromus scolopaceus
GCCCTTAAAAATTCAGGCTGTCAACAAAATGAAAGAAAACTATAAAGTAAGGCCAAAATATGACTTTATATCAGACCCGAGTTACCTAAAATACCAACAATACTGCAGCACTTTTTGGATAGTATCAGGAGAAAAATCAGCTCCTATATCTTCCTTAGTTGTGTTAACTTGGGCTGGACTACATTTTTAAACAGGTTAATATTACAAACTAAGAATCTGAGCTTGGCAGTTACTACAATTTAAATGTGCAGTATATACTTCAGCTGCATTACCTATTTCAGCTGAGGCCCAGAGTTGAAAAAATATCTTTTAATTCACATAAAATTAATTCTATACATATTAATAAATCTGAAAGTGTTTTTTCTGTAACAGCAAATCAAAAGTTAACCATTCCACAAGCCTTCAAAAAAACTGCAACTACATTTAAGCTGAAAAACACTGATGTCTTTGCTCATAATAACTGACCAGTTATTCACCCCTTGACCAAAAGCTGATGGTCTGGATTGTTGATGCAATTTTTAAGCTGTGGTTGTGCCTACCCTTGCACGATGCCCTGCCTGTGAGCCTTTTCTGCTCTCCTTTGCCAGTGCACCCAAGCAGAGCCAGACGTAGCGTGACATTGACGGAGTTACCTTACTTGGAGTCAGAGAAAGTGTTGTTATTGACTTCAGGAGGATCAGGGCTCTTAATCCCTAGAACATGTCAGTCTGCCCGGTGTTGCTGTAACTACATCATGCAAAAGGTCTCTGGCTGTTTCTTCATTCTGGATTTTTATTCCTAGCATGCCTCTAAATATTTCCTCTATTTTAACATTATCCCATGTACACTAACATTGTAGTAATTTCTTTCTACAGTTTTATTATTGCATAATATTTCAGTTAAAAAGATTTGGCTTGTATCCTCTGGCAAGGAGAATTGCTGATTTTATGAAATATTATCCATCAACTTAGATAAATTTGTTCATTTTGCAAAGTTCTTTTTGCAAAAGAGTTAAAATAGAGGCGTTTATGGTCTGTCCTAAATAATTTTTCAGTGCTTTAATACATCGCTTACTATTTTTGAGCAGTCTTATGAAAATTATTATTAACTGTGGTTTTGTTTGTTTTTTATATTCATTGATGCTCAGACCCTAAAGTTGGTAAAAATCCCAGGAAACCAGTCAGTCATTCATTTTCGTAAATATATATGCATGAATAATTGTACAGTAACTCATAAAGCCAGGAATAGCCAACAATAAAAAATTATATTCACTGTCAAAAGAAAAGGAAAAATTCAATTATGCTAGAGAGAAAAAGGACTCTTTTTTGCATACCCCTCCCCTCTGGGTGATTTTTAGGCATGGCATTTAAACGTGAGTGTGTCTACCAGCGTTTGTGTCTCAACACACAGACTTTTTTAAGATGCTGGACTGGAAAGGTACTTAAAACTTCCTAGGCTATCCAGTTATGGTATTTCCTAGTGGGAAATAAACAAACAAACAAAAAAAAACCAAGGAAAAAAAAAAAGACTCTGCTGGATACCTCTCACCGCTTTTTTCCTAAGGAGTAGGGGGCAGAAATTGAGAGAATAGCAAGTAAGAACACTCCAGTTGCTTTGCCAGTGCCCATGAGAAGACAAGAGTAAGTTTGAATTCTCTTTGGTTTGGCCTGCTCTATCTAATATGAAAAATAATTTACTGCCAACTTTAGTAAAAACATGAGCAGACCTTTTATTTCTACACATAGTAAAACATGACCAGACCTCATATTTCTACATAATTAATGCACTTTATTTTTGGACCTTACTTTTATGTGTAATCAATTAACATTGTCAGTGACACCCAAAATCTTTGGAATTTTTTGAACCTAGAAATATTACTGAAGCAGCACCTCATGTGAAATGATCACAAGCTCTCCATCCTCAAGAGGAACCCTTGAGAGCAGGATGTTAGTCCTGCGTACATCCAGATTTAAGATTAACTCCTTAAAATGATATAATGGAATGAAAAAGTGGGTATAATGTCTTTACACAAATATGATATGAACTTCCATGTATAATAATGACCAAAACCTGCTTTTTCGTGTGCAGCCCACATTATATCTAAACTTGTACTGACTAATCAATTTTGGTTTGATAGGCACTTACGGTTATCCTTCAAATTCAACAATAAGGTTAAGAGGGCTAGTAGGACTGAAAAATGACTGCTGTCATCTATCTTAGGTGCAGAATCAATTTTCAAATGAAAAAGAATTACCATGTGAATCACCACTTTAAAGGAAGCATTTTACTCTCAGGCTTTCTTACACTAATCTTCTAGTCATCAGCCATTTTGTAAACAGTATATTTTGCAATCACAAATGTAACATCAGAAATATCTCAGCGTATCTTGCCGACATGCATCCTTAGGAAAATTTTAAATTTTGAGTAAATCATCACATATCAATTATGTCCAGGGTGGCAGCAGGAAAAAAGCCAAACAGAGGTTGGTCTATTTATATTTTTTTTTGCTAACATTTCCACATTTCTGATGGCTTCTAGATAATTATTCAAGGCACTCTTAAGAATGTTAGCTTTTGAGTTGATCTAAAATGTTCCTTTACAACAATATTATGAAACTGCAACAGATTATTTCTTTTCAAAATGAATCACAAAACTTACCTAGTTGGATTTTTTTGTGGCTTTCTTAAGAAAACCTGAAGTGCTACGTGTAAAAAAGCAGAACAAAGTTTTTCTGATACAGATTTAAAAACAGAAATAGCGTAAAAAAGGGGAAAATTTGAAACATGATTAATACATCCCCTATGACACAAACAGCAAAAACCACCATGTGGAAGGAACTACTATACACTGCCTTTAACGGAACTCACCTCCAGATTGTCAAAAATACTCATAAAACTCATGGATATCAGCTTCTCAGCATCCTTTCTACCAATCTATCTTCCATTTGTGTTTCATGGTGTCCTAAAACTTTCATTAAACTACTAGATCTCCATATTACTTGTTGGAGATGCTAGGTACGGACATATAAATAAAATATAACGGATACGTGGGCAGAATTGTTCTGTTGCATCCAGACAAGAGGCTTAAGTATGAGCTAACTTATCTATAATTTCATAACCTACACATAAATAAGACCAGCATGCAATACAGCTATTTTCAGCCTAACATGAGTAAATGTGGCATAAAAATGAAATGAAGAGTAAACGTATTTACTTTTTCTGATGTCTTACTACATAATTTATTCAGCTGATGCTGCTCATTATGTTTCATATTCCATCATTTTTCTCTGTGAAGTCTCTTAAAATATCAAATAAAAAAATGTATTTAAATTAATAATTTCATAGTGGAACATTAATATTCAAATCAAATATGGTGCTATTGTGGGGCTTCAGGGGGAAAAAAAACCTTTTATGCTGAGCACAATGAAGGAGTGATAGGCATTTCTGTTATCTCATTCATTAGTCATTCTGGACAGTTCAGACAAGCTGTTACCTACAATAATAGAGAGCATTTTACTTTTTAAAGATTAATTTAAACTATACTTTATACTGAACTGCAGCAAACTATTTATTTATATATTTATTGATTCTGAAAAAATAGATATTTGCATTTTTTCTAAAGGAATAAGTAATATTCATGCAGCTGTAGCCAGAAGTCTGACATAAGGTGTGATAAGCAACATATTCTGGCTCCGTGGGAGGATGACCAACTAGGTCAAAACGTGCACTTGTCTAATAAATTTGTAATACATTTCAGAAATTTATAAAGCAGGCAGGAAAGAAGTCTTATGACTGGCTTTGCAAATCTTACTTCCTTTTTCATTTTCAGCTCCTATCTCCATCTCTTCTCTGCATAACTCCCCTTCTGAATTTAAACCCACAACCTGTTTGTTCATTCAGAAACATCTTTCGATTTCCTTCATTGATAGCATCAGTGTATAGAGTCAAGCACAGGTATTATATCAGTCCTGCACATCATTTTGCAAGTTCTGAGCAGCCACATCCAAACCTCCAAGCTTGCATAGTGGAGAATAACGTCACAAAAAAAATTAACATTTACCAATTAACAACTTGCTTACCCCCTTTGACTTTTCAATGAAATCTATATTTTTCCTTCACAAAATAACAACAAAAAAACAGTGCAGCAAATAGTTATCCATTATGATTTTTCTATCTTCAGCATTTTTCTATCCTTCCTGTTTAAAACAGATATAAATATAAAATATTTATTCAATGAATCCATTCAAACCAAACATTTAAAGAGGAAAAAAACCCTCATGACTGAAGAAGTTTAAGTATGAAAACCGTATTTGTTTCAGATAACCGTAAAATGTAGTTTTATACGTAGTAAAAAAAAATAAGCAAAACTGTGAAGATTCTAAATACTCATGTTCAACTCAATTGTTCTAGCATCATTAAAGTCTTAGCACTATTAATAACTTCCTGTTTGTAAGCCAGCACCCAATTCACTTGGTCAGAAGCAAGTGAAACATCAGATTCAGATTGGTCACAACATAAGCTTCAGAAGGGAATGAACTGGCTTGTAAAACAATGGCTGTATCTGACTCCTTCCCTTCCACATCTCCTCTGTCTGAATCTCCATCCTTTCCTGCTAGATCCCATCCAAGCTGAACCTCATGCCAAAGCTGTCTGTTTCATCTCCCCAATTTCACGCTGCCTCCTGGCTTACTGGAGAATTCACAGTAGCTTTGTTTCAAGACTCAGGTTTTGAAGAAACAAACAGACGTGTGGAAACCATTCCCCTCGCCACTGTGTGTTAACCAGCAATCTGAGCCATCAGATATTCTGTTTGTGAGAAGAAGGCAATATGAATGTTTAATAATTATCTCCTTTGGCTCAGAGCAGAGTCATTCCCTTGTGACTTTAAAAACTTGAGCTGTGAACTCTGTTCTTTGAGATGAAGTCCCTTTTTATCACTGTTGCAAATGCACTTGGTATTATAATTAAAACATCGGAGAAAATGTTCCTACAACTTTTGAGCATGCACTAATTTCCTTTAGCCTTTTCCTTGACTTGGCTCTGCCTATGCAGATGTGTGCATGCATGTACACGCAATTGTACGCACTAATGAGAAGTTAAAAGGGATGGCACTGAAAATCAGACCCTTCTTAGATGTTTGGATTCACGTTCAGAAAAACAAGAAGATGACAGGCCTCACCTCTCTGCTGGTCATTGCAAGACTGCACGTTTTTCTTAGCACCAGCTTGGATGGCTCAGAAGCATGAGTGGACCTCCATAAGTAACAGGGGTTGTGGGGAAGGGAGGGAGACCTCCAGGCAAAAGTGCCTGGGCCAATGACCCGCTGCTTCTTGGCAAGACACTTTTCTACACAGGTAACCATTTCTTAAGGGTAAGAGTTGACATATTATTTTATCTTTGACTACTGACACTGATGATTAGTGCATAATAGAACCAAGCAATGGAGACCTATTTGTAATACTGGACCACAAGCTTGCCACAGGGAGCTCATTTGGGTCCCTGTTTCAGTTCAGCCATTCCTGATCTCCAGTACTTTCCCCTGACGCTGCTAAGATTTAACCTGATCCAAGGCTTGCAGGCATGTTTTTTTTCTTAGAATAAAAATTGCATAACTGCTAGAGTATTAAATCACAACTGTTGTATATCGAAGGACACTGGTGTAATTTGTTGGACAGAAAGACCTTTTTAAGGTTCTCGAGCAGCCTTGGGCAGTTTGTTGAATTGGTAGGAAATATCTAGTGTATCTATGACGCACTTGATCTTTCTTCTAAACTGAAGAGGAGAGGTTAGATTCTGCTCAGAGCCCCTTGAGGCAGATTTTAGTATGTAGAGTGGGTACGACTTTTACAATCATCTTTAGATCGTGAGGCCACAGTTCATCAGATGAAACCCTCAAAGGGATTACATTTCTAGAGATTTAGGATGTTTTATCCCATTTGTGTACATTTCTAGTGGAACCCGAAGCCTACTATTTTAACCTTCTCCATTTTCTGCATAATTTTTTTTTTTTAGTTTGCAGCTTTCCTATATTCAGTGTTTCCTCTTAGATCCAAAGTTTGACTATGAAGGCATAAGCATACTGCTAATAATAAATATTTCTGGCATTTATGTTTTATGCGTAGCATCTGTAATTATATTACTCTCACTGTAAATAACTTAAGCACTGACGCTTTTATGATGGAAATGAATTCAGAAGACTGAATATTTATGAATTAGTATCTTTGCTGTAAGAGAATATGACAGCATTGAAAACATACAATTACCAGAAATACCTATAGTGATTTAGTGATTAAAATGGTAATTAATGACAGCCACTCTTATTAGCATAAAATAAAGCAAAATAAAGCAAATTACAGATAAACCTGTTTGTTTGGGGTTGGTTTGGTTTTTTTTTAAATATAGGCAGTATCTCATGCCTTCTACAGTTTGAAGAAAGAAGATGCTTAAAGACTGCTAGTCTGTTTGTTAACGACAGGTGGTGCAAAATACCTAGAACAGCAGCAAATCTTTCCTTATCTTTCACATGGGGGAATAGAGCTATTTCCAGAGGGGAGAAAGAAAAATGTTAAGCATTGAAGTTTAAAATCTAAATTAATTTCAAGTAGAAAACAAGTCGTTTTGCCGTCTTCAAAGACACATTTGTGAGGTTTATGTCCTAATTCTGCTGATGCTGGCGTCTGGGGGCAGAATCAATGCCTTATTGTGCACTGAATCAGGAATTTAATTTATAATAAAAATTACATGTTTTCATTCCCACTCGGAATTTTGAGTTGCTTACACCTTCTGGAAAACAGAGACACATAAATCACACACCTAGACATCTATGACAGCTGTCCTGTCTTTGCTCAAAATATTCTGTAATGTGACCAACAAAGCTTCTCCTAAAATGATTGAGACTTACACAAGAATTCAGTAAGCCAAAGTAACTGTTATTAAACATTCCTAAAGAAAGCATTAGAAAACTCCAATGCTTTTTAATTCAGATGTTCAAAAAGGTATTTTTCAGCATGCTTTCAAAAAATTGTCAGAAACAATTTTCCAAAAGTTTTAAATGTAAAGGCTTCCAGGATGGCATAATTGAAAGGCACAGAAAATTGGAGAGTTAAATATTTGAGCTTTGAAATGCATTTATCTCATTAAGTTCTTGAGAACATGAAGGGGTTTGGTGCTCTTTAGTTTGTGCCAGTTACTGTGTCACAATTCAAATGAGTAAATAAATACCTACTGAACACCATCTTAATTTTGGGTGCAAGTAATCAGAGTTGGTTTGACAAAGATTCTTGGACAATGTGAGGCCGAGTTTTGTGAAACTAATAAAAGAAGAATCTGTCCTCCCAAAGCAAAATCCAGAGTCTTGAATGACTTATCTGGTCTCTGTCCACAGCCCTGGGCAAGATTTAGAAACCTCAGGGTAGTGTTCAGAAAAAGCAACACGACTAGGAAATTAAAAACGTGGGTCCTACACCTTTGTAGGTAGTTACCTACAAACTAGTCCTGGATTCAAGATGGAAAGTCTGGATTTTAATTCCCCCCTCCTTTTCTAGTTAAGCAAGCACCCAAAGCATCAGGTGGTTGGTTGAGAGGCTGAAACAAACTGACATCATCATCCTCTGGGGCTCCAGATCTGTACCTGTGGGGCATATCAAGGATGAAACTAACCTGGAAAAAAGCAACATTCTTCTTTACACAGGCTTTATAAACAGTAAATCTAAAACTTTCATAGAGACCAGAGACCTGAAACATTAATCTTTTTTTTTTTTTTCCCAATCATTTTCCATTCCAGCTTTAGATAAACTTCAAATAATCACACGATCCTAAAAAGCACTGCGTAATAGAGTCAAGCGCATCTATGTGACTCCCAGGAACTCCAAGCACCTACATAACTCCCAGTTCGTCGCAGCCTCTCAGGTATGTCAGATGCCAGAAGATGCACTAAGTGCATGGGCAAAAATAAACTCAAAGTTCTATTTAAAAAACACAAACAAAAAATCAGTAGCTTCTCATGTTCTTCTATGTTCTATGTCTATATGCAAACATCACATACTGCTATAGTGATTCAAAATCCTGGTTCTACACAGCTTTGCAGTCTTCATCCAGCAACTTACTCTCTGCCTAGAAAACACAAAATCAAATAGGCTCATTGACAAAATGGTAGGAATATCATTTAATAAGCCAAATCAGGGAACTGACCTAAATTACATTTTGTAGCAGGTTCAAAAAGCTTGGCTTAAGATTTCAATTCAGATAAAAGTACTTAAAATAATTTTCAGAGAAAATTAATTTCGATAAGGGAAATTAGTGTCCAAAAATTTGTTCTTGCTGCATTGCTTTTTTTACAAACTAATATTAAATCACAGGTGAGTAATAAATTTCCTACAAGTAAGTTGAAAACTTACAAAATATTTTCAGATAACCGTAATGGAAGGCATTTTGGGGATTATGCTACAAGGAATTCATTAAGTATCTGAAATTTTCTGATAGTCAGTCTCCCAAATACCTCGGTAATTCACTTAAATCTAGACTTTTGTTTATATAAAAATGTAATCTGCTTCTTCTTGGAAGACATTTTTCTTTATAAACTGTGATAAAATGAATGTTATATTTCATTTTTGCTAGCTTTTCAATATGATTGATGCAGACCTTTAATGCGTTAATTTTACAACATGAATTCATATTCAAATAGACAGTCTTGTGAAGAAAGATGAGCAGCACCAAATATGCAATAGTGAAGATCTGAGCTACTTCCTTTTTTCCCCTTCTCATCAAGAAAGAGTCCATGGAAATTATCAGTGCTTTTGGTTTCTCAATATCTCATCTAAGGAAGTAGTTACAAGGTAACTGGAACCAGAACTAGAACCTGAACTGGAAAAAGCCATTTGAGAAAAATCCAACAACTATTTTAAAAATTGTGGAGCATTTATGACAAATTTCCCTTCATTTTAAATAAATTAATATTGACTTGTCCTGTGTATTCACAATATTGTAAAACCCAGTAAACTTGCTTTACCTACTCTGCTGAAGACATTTGCTGAAGTGGTTGTACTGTATTATACAGGTCTCAGTCCAATATTAGGATTTCCAGTTTAGAGGCATGAGGCAAGTGCACAGTGATGCAAGTCCTAACGAAACAGCAGCTAGGCAGAGACATCTTACATCTGAGACAAGGGCACTTAAATAATACAGATTAAAATTGTGCTGACCCAGTCGCTCCCAACCCCAGTCTGTGTCCTTTGGAGAACTCCTGCAACCTACTGGACCAGCATGGACTGTATCTGGTTTAGGTGCAGGAAAATGCTGTTGCAGGGAGGCACAGAGCTACAGCGTGTTGAAACAGCAATTTGGAGGAGCTTGCCAACATTTGCCGACTAATAACCATGGTACAATTAATGCACGTGCACTATCATCCACATCCTGCCTTCTTGTCTTATCAACAGATAAGACAGCTCTGCAGCACACCTCCAGACAGCCACTGCAAAGAGTCCCAGTGCTGCAAAGCACTATTTCTGCTGAGCCCTTTAGACATCCATGTGGCAAGATGTGTATTTGCAACGCTTGAGCTGCATTCCTGGTGGGCCTGTGGCACGTAATTGAAGAACTTAATTGTCAGTGGGCATGTGTCCAGCTGAAGTCAGTTGAGCTGGGCTTTAATTCACCAGCTGAGGATCTGAACCAACGAGTTTGACAGGCAGCGAAAACCTGGCAAGTAAACTGGATGAAATGTGTTTGTCCCTAACGAGTACCGTCTTGGAACATCCTACTTTCGGAGCTATTGCTATCCTTCTTATGCGTCTGGTAAAACATCATAGTGTTTCTGCATCTAGCCTCAGCTAAAGTTGGGCTAAAGGCTCAATGGCTGTTGAACACAGGCAAGGTAGCTGTCACAGTTTTGTGTAAACAATATGCAAAGAAACACTTTTTTCCAGTAATCCCAAAGAAACGTTCTGCCAGGGTCATTAGAGAACAGGCCCGTGTCAAGAACTGGCTCTGTTCAGGGTCCAAGACAGATAAATCAAGAGTTTTATCACGCTCCTTTCCTTGTCTGCAATACTTTTGTGCCAAATATTGCGTTATCCCACCCAAGAGCTCAACAGGGCATCTTGCCAAGAGCAGAAAACAGTTCCCATACAAGGATACAGCAGCAGGACCTCAGAAGTCTGTAGCATATCACTTAAAAGGAAATACTTAAGAGTGTGACGGGACCAATATAACTGAACCAAGTAAAATAGGACTAATAAGGTGATTACAAATCAGGGTCCTAATATGACATAACTGAAAATCCACTTCTGAATTTTTTTCAGCTTGAACCTACTGCTCAAGTTATTTAAAGTTTAAAAGTAATGTCCAATAGGACAAATTAATCTTAATTTCTCTTTCAGCTGAATCCTTCAACTTTAAAGCAGCTGCTTCTTTTTCCAACTTTTATTCCTGTTCTACTGTATCTTCTCCTTCCTCCCCCTCCCCACCCCATATTCCCACATAAAGTTACCCATTTGGAAATATTTCAGTGCAACTTCTTCCTTGCCACTTGCATTCCTTGCAAATTTGCTCTTAGAAAGAAGGGTGAAATGACCATCCAACCAAAATACAGCATATTAAAAAGGTCAAAGCACTACAGCAAAATAGCATAAATCACAAAATATAATGGGCATTAAAATTCTGACACCTCTTTGTCATGACCAAAATTGTAACTAGAGTGAGAAATTATATGGAATTAGCTTCTTACTGATACGCTCTGAAGACTGTAATTTCATGGTGCCTGGATGTCATTTTCAGAACCTTCTGCCTCTTTGCAGTCATGAAGGCATGCATTCAGCTATCATCTAGGGCACCTGAAATGAAAGTAAGAGAAAAGGAGAGATACATAAATGTTTTACTTGGAGCAAGAAGTCATGCCAGTTTTCAAAATTACAGTAATCTTTTAGTATTGTTTCTGCTGAAGTCAAAAATCTTGAGGAGATGCCTGATCTCCTCCTGTGGGATGTGCAGTGCTCTCATTTGAGACTCAATAATGAGGGAACATTATGCTTTAAGAAAAAAGTAGACCACAGTATTATGAGTTGATTTGCCCCAGGTTGCTTCCTTTCTGTTTAGGCCAACAGAGCAAATAGGACAGAACAGAGTCAATTCAACACATCAAATCCAAAGGCATGATGTGAAGGATAATATCTACTCCTAAATCCTCTGACTGGCAATATGAGAGCTGAAGTACTAAATGACCAGCAGTAAATCTCACTTTTTGTTAAGGCGATGCCACTTTCGAGGATCACTCGATTTAATTAAAGCTCACAAGGAGGATTACTTTGCTGGCATCTTGTTGATTTAGGTGATCTCTGTTTATACAGTTTATGAGTTTCAGTTTGTTTGCTTTTCTTCCTATACTCTGTTTTCCGACTGCCTTTCACTTCATTTTCCTCATGCTCCTTGTGCTAAAGAGGCAGGGGACTGACATCAACATGACTATCCCTGAATAAATGGATCGTTGAAGGCTCTCAGCCCTGCTCTACACCTTCACTTGGTGAGAACAAAAGGATGGAGGTGAGTCTGAGATGAAATCCGGTTTTCTCTAACCTCTCAGAAAGCAGCCGGGGCTTGAAGAACTCGAATTTCCCCAGAAGCGTAACAAAGAGATCAGGTGTTAGCAATGGGTCTTAAAAATCACAGAGCCTGAAAGACTTACAAACACAAAGAAAGCTGGAGTCGGGGAGAGGAACAGAAAGGATAAGAGGCAGAATATATTAGCTCAGGCACACCACCCTGCTCGCATGGCGGTGCTGCTGCCGCACGGGAGCCGGATCACGTACAAATCGCCGGCAGCACAGGCGGAGGAGGTCACGCACCCCCTCACTGGTAGACATAATCTCCGTTATTGCTACAACAATAAGGCTACTGTAATGGAAGAGAGAAGGCACTTTGTCAGTGCGAAAAGCAGAGGGAGAGGAAAGTAACAGAATCAGAGAGGGGGGAAGAAAATAACATTATAGGTGGTTTATATATATATATATATAGGAGCGGTAGGGAGAGGAGAATTTCTTTGGCTGTGCTGCAGTGGGTGTGAGATACAGCGCTATATCACTTTGCTGTCGGGCAAAAACTTTGGATATCCAGTTACATTAGAAAGTAGAGAGAGAGTACAGAAAAAATTTCAGTTTAGAGATGAGATGGGCAAGAAAATTCCTGTATTGTATAATACTTTTTGTTGTGAAATGGGACTTCATTTCAGTGACTATTACATATTTAAATCCTGAATGGCAGGCTTTACTTTAGCTCACATAGATTATTCAACCTAGAAAGAAAATAACACTCAGTTAACCAAAAAACAAAGTCAAAACTGACTAATTTTGAGCACAGCCAGATACATTACTTCCTTTGAGTATGTCAAATGTTCCATTGCCTCAAGGCTTTCGTAAGAGACATGCTTTGCTACATCAAGATTTCCTTAGTTTTGGTAATTCTTGAGCACCTAATCTACAAGATTAATCCTCCTGTGGGGAAACGATCCCAAGCAGTTTCAAAGACGCTGTACGGCCGTGTCTAGTTCAGTGGACGGAGGTACCAGGCTGCAAAGTAAACTGATGCGGACCTGGGATTTGTGCCCGGCTTTGCCTCAACCCACTCAGAATCCAGAAAAGTTACAGCCTACCAGGGTACGCGAATCACCTGGGTGTAAGTCACAGCCTGTGTCTAGCCAAAAAAACCCCCAAACACGACATGGACCCAGCATTACTGAGCAGAGATTTCCTGTGTTTTTCAAACTCAGAAGAAATGTGGACATCTAATTGAATAGTTATTGAAAACTCTTTACTTAAATAATTAATTTGAAGTCATTTGCTTCACGCATTGCCAGTAAAAGTAATGTGTTAGAGGAAAAATGCCAAAACAGAGGGGTATTTTCCCAGTATTTTTTTTCTGGTATCCATCTGGGACTATTCTGCAGCAGTACAGCTTATAGGAGGTCATATTATACTATATGACTTCCCCCAATTATTATGCTTGAATAGACTACAAGTCACTCGTTTCATTTTTAATTATAATTGCTTTGTTCTGAAGGACATTTTATGAATAAGTACTGCATATAATACTGTTCAATAGAATCTATAGGTTATTTATTAAAACCACATAAAAGTGGTAAACCACAATAATAAAAAAGATGAAGCAGAGCTTGTCTTCGCAATCCAGTGTCCCAAAGGTATGATTATCTCCTGATAACCATATCTCCCTCTTCTGCCTTATTGCTAATTAAATTAATTAATTAAGGAAGTCTTTCCCCAAGTGGACTTGATTTAATATGCTGTATGTAATTAGCAGCTCTTGGAAATGGAGATGAGACGATTTCTCCTTTTTTTTTTTTTTTTTTGGCGCAGAGAGTGCTCACAAAATTTGCAGAGGGAGCGAGAGCTCAGGTTTGGTGGTTCTCAGGGCAGCAGCTCACCCATTGCTGGTGGCTGTGGGCACACGTGTGGGGCAGGGACTCAGTGATTAACTGAAATTATCTATTTCAAAATGGAAAAATAGTATTGACTTAACTGAGTAAAGAAATTATATATTCACAATTTATAAAATAAAAAAGCCTTGTTTATCAAACATGTCACCTATTACAAACACTGAGGAACATATTTTGTTAGAAAAAGTATCCAGTGCTTATTGTTAACAAAAATACTACTTTGAACTGATACTTATCATTTAACCGACAGTCCATGTTGAATTATTTATGTAGGTCATGCTGTATTGCTTCCATTATTTGATTGAATGACTTACATATTTTAAAAACACAAATTAAAGGTGGGCTAATTCTTTATGTCAGTCACAGGGAAATAATCTTTAAGACTACAGTGTGCCCATAGGATATTTAATTTTAATACAATGAGATCAAGATTCACTGGAAAAACAATTATTTTCAAATAGGGAAACATTTTAAATCTGTTTATAAAATAAAGCATTATGAATTATTAACCTTCTGTATTGTATCTACTAAAAATGTTACAGATAGGTATTGAACAGACAAGAAAACCAGAGTTTACATTAAAAATTCTTAAGTACTTTAAAAATCCACACAAAGGTGTTGTATTAGAGGTTATTCCATAGGGATTATTTTTTTTCAGTCACATGGGTTAAGAAGTCAAATGCTGAAATGTGATATAATGAAAAGACAGCTGCTAGAACTATGGGAATAAAAGTGGAAGTATGATACATATACTATAATACTAGTGTCTAACAGTATTTCTTCACAGAAGGAAGAAAAAGGAAAAAAAAGTCAATATGACTAATATGACTAAAGACAATGAGATTTCTAGTGATCCAGGCACATTTGTGTTAGCTGACCTGAACAGTCTTCCAAATTTAAATGAATAACAAAGGAATTCCTATTAAGAGTAAATGCAATTGCTACAGGGATGATACTGCAGAAATGGATATCTGAACGGGGATTAAACACAGGAGAACTGCTCACAGAGTTAAGTCACCTGACAAATTTTGTGAAAATAACCTTTAGTATAAATGACAAGGAAGGAAATTGAAGAAATGTATTTCATTATTTCTGAAGATCTACAAGATGATAGATTCATCTGCTAATATCACAGAAAAATACAAATGTTATCCAATAACAATTAGAATAGCTTTGCATTTCTTACTGTATCATTAGATCAATCATTCTTTTTATAAAGCAGTTTATTTTCTAGACATACACGCACACCAGGCGTACTCGGAAAGGGTATGTAGGAGGAGGCAATGTCCAAGCAGCTGGTGAGACACTCTTTCAACTGCCCTGTGTGCCACTAGTGCTTTGTCATCTTCCTGCAGCCTCTTCCTCTGCTTGCTAACATCTTCCTCAGATTTATTCTAGGACACCCAACACCCTAACACCTGCCAGCAGCTGCCAGTGTTAAAACTTCAAGTTCCAGAGGACTGCTGCTTCTTTTATCAAACAAGTTTCATTTTGCCTCCAAAAGACCAGGACGGGGAAGTCTTGGTGCTAAAATGCAGTTGGGTTATCCATGCCTAAGAAAGGATTTTCAAAAGTCTAATGTTTTAAAGGAACTATCAAGATGAAAAGGGGTTTTTTAGAATGCCATTTTAAAACAGCAATTTCATGATTTTGATAGGCTACTGACTGCCCAAAGATATAAAATCCTCCACTCCACAGCATAAATGTAGTGCTAATTGGAGCTAGAAAAAGAAGACAATGAGGTTACCAAACAATATAACAATCAAAAAAAAAAACCCAAAAATCCTCTTCAGTGTCTGAACGAAGCTTTTCCCTTTGAATTTTTTCATGGAAAAAAAAACCCTAGGGGAAGATGTTCTTTTTTCCCCTCCAAAGCCATTGGTGCTGGACTTGTGACTCCGGCTTCGCCGCCCGCTCCCTTTCATTCGGCGCACACACCTGAGGTGTTGTCTCTGAACAACAGACCCTCCAAACAGGCTGCATACAACCATCAGAGACCTTTCTCAACGTCCCATTCAGCAGCAAAGTCATCTTTCCCCATGAAATCCTAACTGACATTACTTACTCTTATTGTAAAATGTTTAGTATTGTCAGATCAGTACTCCCACCTATGTTTTATAAGTCAGAAAGATTCTGATCTGTTCTGAAGCTATCCTGTAGCTGAAAAGAAATGAGGAAAACAATCAACATCCATTGCTATAGTATTTCTGTTTCTCTGTATAATTTCAGCTTTTTGATTAAATATTTGAAGAGGGGGAAGAAATGCTCATTATTTCAACCAACAATAAATATATTCCTGCATAAGAACCCTGGGCGGGGGGCGGAAGACCCATATACATCAGAGTATTTGAAATATCATTGTGTTGTGCATTAGAGAACTTTCTGAAAAAAATGTCCTTGAGGGATTTTCCTCCTGAAGTACAGATTAATGTGATGCAGGGCGGCAAAAATAAAACCAACTTCTAATCTTTAAAAATACAAAACATAGTAGAAACAAGAAGTCAGGCACAGCTGAGAGTGGGATGGTGGGTTGACTGACAAGCAGTTGTGGCTTGCAGACATTATCACCTAATTACAGAGAAGACTCTTCTTTAAGAGGAATATTCTTTACAATTATTTTTAGCAACTCAGTACTTGTATACCATGCACTGGGGGCTATAATGCTTTACTTTTTTTCCTGATAAAGTCCAGAGGCCTGGTAACTGAGACACATCGCTATGCATCTGCTGTGACTGGAATAGTCGTCAATATGGAATGTCATTTATGGACGTGATTAAATAATCACATCAATAATTAAAAATATTCTGGGGTGGAATGAAAAGTCTATCCCAACAAAAATTCCTACTGTTTCTTCTGAGGACTTTTGATACAAATATCATCACATTAATCACCCTTTTTCATACTTGGGACTCAGAGTGAAATCCCATTTGTCTATTTCCAGGTAGTTTTATTCAACCCCTCTTTGGCTGGAGTGAGCTGAGTGGGTCCTTGCTGCCAAGCCCACCCGGCCATTCTCCCCCAGACCCTCTTCTCTTACCCACAGCAGGTGCAGGGAGGGCTCTGGCCATAGCCCCAAGGGATGCCCTACAGCTCCAGGCTACAGCATGCACTGCATCTGCCCCCAGGTGGTACTGCAGACTGAGGCAATGGACCCCACAGGCAACTTAAAAAAATTTAAAAAAAAAAAAAATCACCAAGAAAACCCCACCAACACACACAAAGCTAATCTCTGTCCAGACTGAAGATCAGGGTTTCAAAGCCAGTCAAGAAAGGCAGTTGCTAAATAGCTCAGCTGTTTCCCCAGCTCGAAAACACTTACCCAGGATTGCAGTTATTTATTTTTAAATGCATTAAATACAAGAGAGAGGGGCTGAAGGATTCAGCGTTTCAGCAACAGGATTCAGATAATCTCACTTTGGGATCAGCAGTTCGAGTCTGACCAGGGTCAATCCGATCAGTCTTTGCTGGCTGACCAGAAATCCATCCAGAAGTTTGTGGTCTCAGTGCAGTAATTTGACAGATGTTAGCAACGCTGGAATAATTTGGCAATATCAACGAAGACAGCAAGAACTAATTAGGTAAAGGATCAAAAATCAAAACACTGTCAATCAAGCCTCAAAAAGTCCCTTGGGGCTACTGAAATCCTCTTGAAGTACCCAGAGAAGAGGGAGAGATGATATTTTCTCACGCTTTCAGTGCCTGTCCTCAGCTTCTTGCATGAAGACTCCCATCAACCAATCTCATTTTAGCACTTCCTATAGACATGAAATTCAGAAGAAACTTCTGAAACATCAACACACCAGTGATCAAAAGAATGTATCGAATAATTAAAACATCAGGGTTTTCTTCTATGATGAGCAGCCTCAGAGAACTCTAACAGTCAACAGTAGTAAGACCAAGTGTATCTGCTCTGAGGTTTCTCAGATCCTATCAATATTATTATTTATAAATTATAGGTGTATACCTATATATGTCTGTGTATGCATTTGCATGCACACTTAGGAAAAAAACCACTCTGTTCTTCAATTTAAATGAAGTTCAGTGGTCAGGTTCCACCTGTTGTAATTCTTGCCATATCCCGTACACTGAGTAGAACTGTGTCCTATGGACCTCTCCATAGCTCTATGTTTTTCCTACAAGTCCCAGTTTCCAACAGCAACAGAACTGTTGATCCTGCACCAGGCTCTGTGGAGGCAAATTGCCCAAGTGGAACCCTGCTGAAATCACAGAAACCACCTTTTGGAAACACGTGTGACTGGGTCCCCGCTGAGCTGAGGCTACAGGGAGATCCAGATTAGATCCATTACAGAATCATGAATTAATTAATTAGGTGGGTTTAAAGTTAGTTTAATTAGCAATTTTCCCCCTGGTATGGCACTTCATTGATGATATCTGTGTATCTAAGAGTTAAGGGTCCTTGTACAAGAACGGTGATACAGTGAAAATTAGTAGATAAATGATATGTTTACCTCTCTCTAATATTACCAAAGAAAGAGTAAGGAATTAAATGGTGTGGTTCCCTATTATCTTTTCCCTATGGTTATGTTTTTAAACTAAACAGCTAAAAATGAGCTAGTTAATTAGTATTCACATTTGCGTACAGAGTTTCCTCTCCGAAAGTATATTGTTTATATTTCAGCTGTAAAAAAACCTATCACTTTTGAGAGGACAAGTGTTACACTGCTGAACGACACTAAATGACATTTGAAGAAATTCTTTGGGGGAGGGATGGGACTTGGTGGGGTGGGGGGAGTATTTTTTTCCAGGTGCCAGGCACAAAGGGTATCCGAACCTTGAGTCTGTAGTGAAGTGTATCACCAAGGCAGGTGTGAGAAAAGGAAGACTCCTGCAGAGAGCAGAAAGGCAAGTGGAAGGGAGGAACCAAGGAGAAAAATGAATGCTGTAGAGTCTTTGGAAATTGCTTATGCATAGCTCTATGTATGCATATATTTTACCTTCTTTAATAAACTCTTTCTTTGAGTTTCTAAGCACATGAACTGCAAACATAGCTGAAGAAACTACTAGAATTATACTCTTTTTTCTTCAGTTTAAGAAGTTTCATTATGGTCATGGAGATTTTTATAAAAATCCAACTTATCTCTATGACACATTGATTATTCCTCATGAATAAAATAATGATTCTGGCTCTCCAGCTTTTTCAGAGCAGTAGTCTTTAGAGGAACTAATAACTTCGTACAGTTGATGTCTTTTTGTGTTCTCTCAAAAAATTCAGAAACAAAACAAGCAAAAGAGTATCCTACCTATCTGGTATTTCCAAGGAATCTCTCCCAGCATTATCCGTACATGCCTAAAGGTCAGGAATTCATGTCTCAAAACATATAATGGAAAAAATAATAATAAAAAAATTAAATAAAAGATAAATAAACCAAAGCAAAATAAAACATGACTTTTACCTTGTTAATATTTTACTATACATCTCCTTGGTCTTTAAGTCATAAGTCAAAGCTAAGTATCTCTTGGTAAAGCTGTAGTAAGGCTCTATCTTCTGTTTTAAGAGGCAAGAACCCTTCTGTAAACTGAAATCCCGATTCCCTCCCAGAACTAAAGAAGACAGATAAAGTTAAGATTAAGAAGGCTTTAAGATGTGATTTTACTTTATATTTTCACCCTATTAAAATGCAAAGAACAAAAATAAAGTCATCTTAGAACATTAAGGCAACAATATACTATTTGAATTATAATAATGAAAAAAGGTATGATATCATTCTCATCTGGTAATTATGAAATTCTTTGAGTAGATAACAGGAACGTTTACCTAACAGATATATATTTATGCCTATATAATACTATCCTTTATATTCAAATAAATTTAATATTTGAAGTGTGGGACTACAGCATTTCTGAAATGATCACTAACGCGAAGATGAGTGATCTTGTCTCGCTTTCAAGTGGGCAGGTGATCTAAAAGGTGTTAAAAGTCACCACACGGCTGGAAATCTGCAAGTTTTGTAAGATGGTAGAAAATGGTAAATCTTTCTTGTAACAGCAAGCTTTCTGTCTATGTCATGGAGCATTATTGATTGCTGTCCAGTACACTGCAAGACAAAACACTCGGTAATAACTCACCAGGGCCATTTGCCCAATAAAGTCAATGGCAAGAGTCGTGCTGATTTCCGATAGTGCTGGGCTGAGTCCACCAAGCATTAGATTTCACAACTCCTGCTTTTAAGAAACAGCCGAATTATCAGCCGGCGTAAATCAACTTGACTTCACTGAAGTCAAGAAGCTGTGTTGATTTAAAAGGAGTCAGTGACATTTACATTATGTCCTTCAAAGGGTGCTGTGGGGAATGACAGTAAGTAATAACTTTCAGCCTTTTGCTCAGCACTCCAGATGACAGGAAAGACACCACAAATTCTTCTTTTCATCCAACCATTATCATAGGCGTAAGCAGAATTACATCAAGCCTGCTCTCTGAACTTCCCTCTCTTCAGCACTGTTGTGTTCCCTGAGTTTCATAGAGTCAAATTTTGGAGCCATATTACTACAGGAGCCCAAGGAAGAGAAAGCAGGAGCCTCTCCTCCCACTTTGGAGCACTGCCTGGACTGGGGGACAAGGTCCCTTGGTCCCAACTCACGCTTTCTGTAGGAGCACATACGAGCAAACACATAGCTCCAGACTTGTTCCTTGCCAGTGTGTCAGATGGAAAATGTTTTTTCAGGGGGAAATGAAGTTTATTTACCAGTTCTGTGCACTTGGGAATTTGGGAATCAACTGGACTCCCAGCTTTGTGAGGTAATGTCTGATCCAAGTGTTTACTGAAGGCAAAAATATATCCATTCAAGCCAGGTCACGCCAAATGGATTAACAAAACATTATCTCCAAGTTGCTGTGATAATTTTTATACCAGCTTCACCTGTAACTAACTGGCACATTAAATTACCAGTTATCCAGCAAAACTAATATAATTTCTGTAGTCAGCTTCTTGTACCATGGAAAATAAAATTTTGCAACACATACAAAGCAGCAAGTCATACCATTATGTTCCTTACTAAGAGTATTTTCTGAAAGCATATACAATAACAAAATCCCTATATAAAAGTAGCACATGAAATAATGAAAAAGCCTCATTTGTTTAATTCTAACTGGTAACTCTGCCCTCTGTTTTCCATGTACAACTTTTACCAGTCTTTGTATCCAGACCCCCATTACTCATGTACTTCCATGAACTTTATTTGACCAGCTATAGAGACAAAGAGTTCATATGACTATTGGCTTTGTCTTTCCTGAAATAACATTTACAAATTAACTCTTTCTTGGAAGCCTCTATTCCCTGCATTCTTTAATTAATCAGTTGGATGGCAAATTTCGCATGACCTTTGAACAGTGTTTAAGTTTTGAAGTAAAAATGTCTATGTTTCATGCTTACCACATTTGAAATCAACTCAGTGCATGCTACTTAGCCTTCAGGAAATATCATTTGGACTTAGAGAAATATTTTCTCATTGATCCACTTTTCATCCAAGAATGATAATGACACAGACATAAAACTTAAATTAATTTGTTTAATAATGCTTATATCATGAGTATCAGTGTGTAAGACAAGGCTTTTGCAATTCTGCATGGAGCTATTATTTAAAGATAAAAGCCATTTAAAATAATTTCAACATAGTGTCAGAGAGGAAAAATAGGCTGAGTATTAATTTTACATTCCTGGCTTCCCATTCTCAGCTGGACACACTTTGCTATCACTTCTTTACCACACCAAATACCTGCCTTTATTGAATCTCATTCATATCCTGTTCCGAGAAAGAAAGAATGGAAATAGTCCTCCTTTCTCTTTCTGCCTCTCCTTCTCAGTGGCTGGATAAGATCATTGTCCTAAATTCAGACGAGCATAAGAAGTCTCTTAATCAGTTACATGACTTGATCCACTGCATACTTTTCTCTTAAGTCAATATGATGATAATGAAACAAATGTAAGGGACTACTTATTTAAAAAAAAATAAAATTACATTTTGTGGAGACAATTATGACTACTATTTGCTAGAACTGTTTATTTGATTTTTTTTTATATTTACTATGTGTAGTTAGCATGTATATACAGAGAGAGAAAGCAAACATACGCCCATTGGTACCAACTTTACCCTCTATTTACTCTGTCTTCGATGCTTCTCCATTTTTCTTAAGTCTAATATGCTTGATACCTCTGCCATATTAAAGGTTAAACAGATAAGTTATTGATTTAACTGCTTTCCCATCATAAGTAAAACACACAAGAGAAAGAATATGCTAAAAAACAAGTAGCGTTTCTTTTTCTTTTCTCTTTTATTTTAAATCTCAGAATTAATATAGCACCTTTCACCAGCTTACGATTGTTTAAAACATAGTCTGGGCAGACAACTGTTACCACTCAAGAGCTGCTTGATTCCCCTTACAGTCACAGTAAACAAGTTTGAGACCCCGATCCAAGAGCACAGTTCAATCAGAGAGGTGTTTGCAGCACAGCTAAAGTTCTCCTGATGGCATCATTGAACATTCAAAATAAATTCCCTTCCTACCCCAGCAGCAGCTCCCCCGATGACTGTTGAGGTATGGTTTGTGAATGGGTAGTAAATACATACACAGTAGATTTCTGAAGCGATAATAAATAATTCTGCCTGTTCCGTGCACTGTACCTATTCCGAAGATAAAGAAAGGTCTGTGGTGTCAAGAGCTGTCAATCCATCTCCTGTAATGTTACAACTCTACTCTCAGAGCTACTCTACGCTGAGCCAGATGTTTGAAAAGTGAACTTCACAGAATACATGTGTTTTCACCAAAGACACCTCTGTTTTCACCAAACATCATTATTAGAGGCCCTGTTTCACCAGATGCAAATTGCACGCTGTCTACTTAATGCCATGTTTTCGCTGCAGATGACAGTGCCTATTGGCACCGAGCAGAGCTGAGTTTGCTGCAGACACGTAACACACTGTGACAGAGCCCAGAGCCCCGGGGGCAGTCCCCGCCAGGAGAGATGCTCAGTGCTCGGTGCTGTGCTCGCCTCTCACAAAGCTTCTCCAAAAGCTGAGAGGAACCTGCGACAGGAAACGTCCATTAATCCGTGAAACCACCACAGAGGAGCAACACATTCGAGGGTAAACGTTGCAATCTAAAAAAACTGATTTTAACCTTAAGTGGCCCAACTTAAGCCCCAAGTCGCACCTGCCACCTCTGATACACATACTTTGCGTGTTGCAGAAATACCCTGCAAATCTGCTGAATAATAGGAGGCTCAGTAGGAAAATAATATTTATGAAACCACTAAAATGAACGTCTGTCTGTTCTTGTGTTACAAAGCTCTCACCCACGTATCTCCTTTTGAAATATTGCAGAAAGAAATGTCAAATCCCATAATGCAAAATTAGCAGTTTTGTATTGTACACAGCTGGATAACGAAGTTAAAATGAAACTGATGGATTCTCACTTTGGATGCATATTTATTTTACTGTCTTTTCTCTTTGTCTTTTATCTGTGTTGTATCAGGTTTTCCCTGAAACAAACATGTCGTTTATATGACTCTGAAAAATCATCAGCAAAAGCACAGGTGGGATATATACAAACAAAACTGCGCACAGGTATATATTCCATTTTTTTTTCTTTATCTTTCTACATAACTACTTCTTGAAACTTTATATCTAACTATGAAATAGATCATGTTTTCCCAATCTGTTATATCTGCTTTTATTTGCTACAATTAAAGTTATTACATATCCATGTGTCATTTTACTCTGGGAAACACTATTGAAAAGAGCAAACTGTTCCATGTTCATGATTATCAGAGCAGACGGTGTGCGTTGCAGTAGATTAGTATTGAATGTAAAAATAGCAGCACCACCTATTGGCAAAATGCATACACTGATCCATCAAACTTCATACTAGCACTCATGCTGCTACTGGATTTTAAGGTTGCAAGCTACTACTTTCAGTTTATTGTAATTATTCAAAATGACCATATTTGTCAATATGGCCTTTTTATTTCTTTCAGAAAGTACATCTAAAATAGGAGGGAAAAAGACCAGGTTTTAAACTGGTAAAGCAACCCAAATGTAACCCAGAAATTCTTAATGCCAAGATCAGATTTGTTTCGAATACATATAAAAGGTCTGAAACTTAGAAAAGCTGTGAATTTCGTATATTGACTAACGCCCCAATCCAGGAATTTTAGGCCTCAGATTCTCCTGAGACAGAATCTTGACAAGTCCCTTTGATTGAATTGGACTAATTGAGGTGGAGGGAAAAAATCAGTGTGGAGTGGAAGTATTCTATCATTGGTGTGAAAAGACAAGATTTTCAAATATTTGTGTATATCAACAGTTATAAAATGTCTCCTATGAACTTCCCTTGGCTTGTAGTTAATAATTCTGCTTAATAAGAATAAAGACAAATTGCTGCAGGCAAAAGATTGAATGGGAAATAAAAAAATCTTTAGTTTAGCTGAATATGAGAGGCTAAGAGTTGGGTGTGCAATTTCAATTTTTATCCAGATGGCATTTAAACAAACTGTTAAAATTAATCCATACATTTTTTCACTGTGTCTCTGTTTTGTTTTGGTTACTCGGGCTGGGTTGCTCAGAAAAATCCTAATAATTTTAACTTTATAGGACAATTTATATCTGAATATTTATTTTTTATTATTTCTGTAAGATTGATTCTTATGGAATCTCAATTCTATTTCTTTTTTGCAAGGTGATATTATTTTGCTTTTTAAACATCAATAGTGTTTATCAAGAAAATTGGTTTCATCCAGGTATTACCACTGACACTGCTATTTTCTTAAGCCTTCTCTTTCCCTGCTGCTCCTGTTCATTGCTCCTTCACTATTTCTGAAAAGGAAAACGATGCTAATCATGGTGGGTCAGATTCCCATGGCAAAAAAAAAAACCCTCTCTCTGCATGCTGAGTCTGAATGTTGGCCTTCGCTTCTGCCTTCCTGGTCATTTCACTGCTTTATCCTACAGTGCTCAAGTGTTTTTAAAAACTGTTTTGTTGTTGGTTTGTTTTTTTTTTCCGTAAGAGCAAAGCTTCCCTGTGCTCAGGAATGTATTAATTTTCATTTTGTTTCAAAGGAACCTGGTGCTTTTAAAGCTTGCTAACAGTCCTTGTATCTGAAACCCTTCACCAACAGGATGTGTTTGGTACATAAAGTCATGCCAAACCCTCTACCACCCATCAGAGCTCTGGGGCGAAGACCTCTGGCTGTAAAGGGGATACTTATTCTCCATGTTTGCAATCTCCTGCATCTCAAGATTCTTGCTTTCATGGCCTCATTTCAATGCAACGTAGTTGCATCTGCCATTAACACGCGTATCTTCCGTCTTTGCCTGTGACAATTTTAGTAGAAATAATGACAGCAAGAGCACTGTCTTGTTGGTCTTCTCTGTGAATTCTCTTGTCGGCTCCGACCTGGACTAAGCACAGTGATGAAGGTCGCATTTACCACCTTCTTATGTCTAAAGTTTAAGGGTTTTTAGCTGCACACACTTCCTAATAGTATTTTCTATATGAAAGACTGTTTTTACTCAGTGGAAGGAACAATTCAATTTATTTTTTAATGTACAAGGACGTGTTTGGCTAAAGTAATTTACATGGACTTCCCGGGCTTCATTATGCTGTTTTGGTAATGCAAACAGAGCCAGCCACAACTGCAGCTGCAGGCTTGTAAATACTTGCCTAGCAAAACAGTCCTGCTACAGCTAATGAATCTTGGTGAAGCTGACACCTCTTTTCCTAGGCAGAGCTACAAGTGCGCTACTGTAGTTAGATAAAATGAAAACCAGCTAAACAGACTGACAACACTGCATCATTTTCTGGGGGCCCCTGGAGATGTGTCACGTGCTATATATCATCCTGGATTGAGTCAGAGTATGGTGGTGTTCTGCCATGTTGTATACGGGTTTGATGGTATTTCACCATAGCTATCTCCATGCAACATGAAAAGAGTATGTTGGAAATCGGATAAGGATTTAGAGATTTCCAAGGGGCAGACATTGCCCTGATGTCCTGTGGCTGAGGGCTGCAGTTAGGTGGCCGCCACCATGTCATGGGACAGAGGAGGATGGCCTCACCTGTCAGACTCCTCTCACCAGCACATCCAAACCTCCCAGGAGCTTCCCTGCAGTGGGTGGAAGGTATTATGGCTAGATAAACAGAACAGAAAGAGATAAACGTCTTGCTTAAGTTCACAGAAAGGACTTGGTGCAAGAGCCAAGAGCAGAGTCAAGCAGTCTTGACTCCTCATCATTTGTTTTAATCACTAACCACAATATTTCATGTATATGTGATTATTATGCCTGCATACATAGCTTCTGAGCATTTGGTGTCTCTGAAATACATTAGAGGCTTAATTCCTCCCTCAATTACGTCAGTTTTAAATGTGTCACAACTGTCGTCACTGGAATTGCTCTTAACCTGCCCCTTTGTAACTAAGAAGAAAAACTAAGATTTATATCACTTCCAGGGAGCTATATATTTTCAGTACTACAAGTTTATTTAACTTCTGACTAATAAACAAAAGCAGATTGTGAATCCAGAAGAATTATAGCAGGGAACAAATTATTTATCAGTAGAGAGAAAATTTACCATGACAAGATGTCTCATGCAGATTACTCTTGTGTGAGTTTCAGGTAGCTGCACGTTTTTTAAATCATTACTAAGTCAGTCAAAATAAGCAAACCTAATGTAAAAAGTCATCACGTTGCATTTTTAGGGGAAACAGGGAAACTATTTGTAGGTCATACCCTTGGTATGCATTCAAACCATGCAATGATACAGTGGATTATGTGCATCTCTTGAACTCTAGTAGCATATGACTTATTAGAATACATACTGTAGTGGATGATATACTCCAAAATGTGAAAGCATCTAGTTAGCAATAAATTACATCCTCTACACTCACGTTATTGAGTGATTATTGATTATTGAAAGCCATGGAAATCTTTCACCAAAAAACAATTGGAGGTGGCCTTTCCTGAAATACGGTGGAGGAAGCCCCTGACTTGTGAATCTTGGGAGCATACAGATTTCGTATTTAAATGATAGCTAGAGAGATAAATTACTGTAATCATCCTACCTTTATCATTTCATTGTTTCACTTGGCAGCTTCAAGAACTGGCCGGATAATTGTTTTCCAATAATGGTTGCAGTGACTTTTACTCACATTTTTTCATTATTTTATCAGCTGCAAGACTCTGTACTTCTCTTCGTTCTGCATAGTATTATTCACATACCTGTTTTCCCATTAAACAGTAGTAGTACCTACTTCCAAAAATGTTTCCAAGTAAACACAAACCACCCTTAACAAAGAATTTACTGTGCACACAAAGAACAAAAGAATTACTAATTCATATTATATATGTAAATTATTATTTTTTTTCTATGTGAAAACCATCACTGTGACAGAGAGAAAAAAAACAGAAGAGAACTTGTAACAGATAAATCTAGCACATTTCTCCTTAGGACAAATAATGTTTGGAGCAAAGACAGCATTTGAAAACACCAGGAAGCTTGCTCTGTCTGAGGAAGACACTGATAACCTTGATAGGTAGGGGAGCCGCTTTTCACTCATTTGTATTCTTCAAACCAAGCAGGGCAAGGAACCAAAACACAGAAAAGGGCAAAAAGTGTAATTTAAGCAATTAAGTAATAGGAATTTTTTTAAACCACGTTAAACTAGAGAACTTTCCACCTTAGACACAGTAAGGAGAGGATTCATATGGGCAGAGAATTAAGAAACAGAGAACTCATTCCCATGTTCTGTGCAGAGCCACATGGCTAGAAGCCTCCATGCAGCGAGAGACAGCTGGCTCCAGTGCCACAAAATGCCAAATGGCACTGACGCACGTGGCATGGGCCATACTCTGCTTGGCAGATGGGCAGAGCACTCCACCTCTCCTCTGCACCCCGGTCCTGCTGCGGCAGCTACCCTCAGGCACAGGTAGCTTAGAATCATAGAATCATCTAGGTTCATCAAGTCCAACCATTAACCTAACACTACCAAAACCACATCTCCCTGTCTTTTCAATACCTCCAGGGATGGTGATCCCACCACTTCCCTGGGCAGTCTGTTCCAATGTTTGATAACCCTTTTGATGAAGAAAATTTTCCTAATATTCATCCTAAACATCTGCTGGCACAACTTGAGGCCATTTCCTCTTGTCCTGTTGCCTGTTACTTGGAAGAAGAGACCAACTCCCACCTCTCTACAACATCCTTTCAGGTAGCTGTAGAGAGCGATAAGGTTGCTTGTGTGGCCTTTCCACCTCCAGGTCCCTCTCCAGGAGTTCCTGAGATGATGATTATGTCCAAGCTACTGTTTCAAACAGCCATTCGTGGGTTTCTCCTCCATAAACTTATCTCAAGGAAATCACTAACCTTTCTGGCTTCCACAGCACCCAGCAGCAAGGCATCCCACAATTTAAGCCCTGTATTCTCCAGAGACCTCTAATTCCCCAGACAACATCAATAGCTGAATGTCTAAGCGAGACAGGCCGTCGGCTTTGTTCTACCGTCACAAACGCTGACAGCTCACCCCGATGGTGACACCAGCCTTTTCCACAAATGACAAACAATCTTCGCAGAATTGCAGGGGCCCAGGTTAACTCTAAAATGAGACAGCCGGAGATCCAGACCTCCTACGGAGATGAATCTGCTGCCCAATGTGTCAGGGAAGCTTTGGAAACTGCTTATGAATTGCAAACGCTTACTTATTATAAATGTTGTGCCACTTTTCTCTGCATCATATTGATGCGCATGATGAAGAAAATTGATATCATCCCAACGTTTTAATAGAAGACTGCTAAATTCCCTCTGATCGGCTGCAATGATTCTGCTCACTAGGCCATAGAGTAATCAAGTTAGATTTTTTCATCATTTCAGATTATTAAACATGAAAAATAAAGATTTTAAAAATAAATTCCTGTAAGAAAATAGATGGCTGAGAGACCAGGATGCAGAGGTGAAAGATAATGTAAAATACAGGTTAGGAAGGGTTCTTTGTCTTCCTTACAGCAAACTGCATTAAATTAAAATTAAAATAATCAAAGCCTTGTATCAAGATAACTTGACTTTTAGTCAAAAAAAGATTTTAGGAACGCCATTGTTTCTAACATAATTTTGTCCCGGTGCCCATGCTCTCTGCTGAAAGTGGTTTGGATTTTTGAGCTCTATTCCTTTGTGGTGAGAGTGGTGCTTTAGGTTTTTTCTGGACTTTCTCTCTCCCTTCGTTTTCATCTCCCTCGTTCTGTCTCTTACATTTCATTGCAGGGAATGTCCTGTGTTCTACTCTTATTTCTCAGGAATTTTGCACAAATTGATACATCTGGCAGCCATTACACATATATTCCCTTAATTGACAATCACACAGAGCTCACAGGAAAGTGATAATGTGCCGTTTTCTTTTGTCTAGTTAAGGCCTTTGCTTCCGAACTTGAAAAGCAGCTCCACAAGGCAGGTAAGGTCAAGAAGAAAACTGACATAATTATCCCATAATTCTTCAAATACCAAGTATTATCAGGCTCTATATATATAATATAAAACTGACCAAAAGACTTTAACAGTATGGGATCTTGTATGGTATATGACTTCAAGAGACTATGGTTGGTATTAATTTATTTAGGACAAGAGAGAGTCACAAAATATATCCAATGCTTTCTTATATAAGCTTCCATACTGTGAAAATCTAGCACAGAGGCACTGCTTCTCTTGGCTGCCTTTTAGATCACGTTGCATTTATTTTAACTAGCTGGACAAACTTTCAGTCTGAAACTTTCTAGTAATTGAGGGTTTTTCAAGGTGAGGGGTGGAGAGAAACAGGTTAAATTAAAGCAATGCAGATAGCTCATTCTGAAAATGAGACTAGGGTGATCATACTGAAATCATCACAGTATGGATAATTCTAAGCAGGTTGATTTCATTTAGAAGTATCACAAATTTAAAGTTTTAAAGAAAAATTGGATGATAAAATCAGAGAGAGGGAATTTCAGAGAAAGGAAAGCCTTTCGCTGTTTCAAATATGGGTAAACTGTAAAATTTGCTGTTTAAAATCTCTGTTTTCAGCTACCACAAGCTGAAATATGATGGTTAAATGCTCTTAAGTATTTGTCTACAATGAGCACGTACACGAGCCACTCCACAAAAAGAGGGAAGGGTGTCTGCCGCTACTGAGAGCACTTCCATCCCCATACAGAGGCGGCAGATTTTCCTCCCAAGCTCTCCTCTGAGGGACACCATGTGCCATTGTCTGCTGGCAAAGAGACTTCCAGCTCTCTGAAGTCTCCCCAAGACTGAGGAGGGGAGGGAGAAGGGCTCCAGGGAAAAAGGCTATGAACAAGTAGGGGAAAGAGATGTGGGATGGTAGATTGGGGCGGAAAGGAAATACGTTCGAGATGGTAGAGAAGGGCAGGAGGTGCATGCTCCCTTGCCGGGCTCAAGCACCCTTGCAAGGCTCATTGAACAAGGGTTGTTCATTACAGCCCTGAAACCTGTGACCCAAATTTCCAAGCAAAGAGTCACTAACCCAAAAAAAGCTTCCCAGTTAAAATGTGCTGAAGGCTACAGATCTCCAGGAGAGAAATCGGGGAAGGTTTGGAATAGCACAGCCTTTTCTCAACAGTCCTTTCTTGCGTTGGCTCTAATGCTTATGGCAATCAGGGTCTACAGCCACTGTCTTTTTTAAAAAATAAATAAATAAAAAAAATTGCAAGCATTCCCTTCCTTAAAAATTAGATTTCCTTTAAGACAGGTAGTTGCTGTCGTATTTTAGCTGAAGTGCACGTTTAGGGATTTCTTTTTTCTAGCTGTGTTCCTTCAGCACCAACCCAAGAAACCATTCACATCAATGAACCTGCTAATACAAAAGAAGTAGCCCCACAGGGGAGAGTACCATAACATTTATGACTCTTCAGTACTTTATCTTGCATTCTCAGACATATTTTTCACTAGGCATCAAGTCCCTGCTACTAAATAGAATACAATTTAATCTACAAAAGAAATTATAATATGATATCAAGGCAACACTTAAACTCGAGAGGGGGATACAGAATAGACAACCCGAAACAAAACAGAATTCACCAGGCAGCATGGAGTTCACAATTTGTTCACAGCCATATCTTCAATCTGCCACTTCATGTATCACAACTCCCACCATGCTCTATTTTGAGAACTGAGGTGGGATTAAATGAACACACAGATCATGAATCAGTTTTTTGCATATGGGTGGATTTCACCTGCAGTGCCTCATATTTTGCTGTATATTTTTGCATAAATAGATGGTCACCGTGCTTCTTAATTCTTTTGCCTCTTTACTCCATGTTAAAAGTTTAACATAAATCTTAACCTAAAAGAAATACAAATAATACAGCTACTTTAGTGAAAATTAAGATTAACTAGAAACAAAATATACTGCCCATATTAGAAGTTAGCAAGAATGTGTTGAAATTAAGTTTCACTGCAAAGACCATGCATATTTTAAGCTATAATCTCTCTTTTCTATGGTTTACATAATAGTAATGATAGCAATTTATGTGAACAGTATTTGTTTAGCTATATAAAATGAAATCGCACTAATTAGATATATTTGAAATCAGTAGGACTGCACTGTGGGAAAAATATCCATTTCTCTCCATTGCTTCAGCTGCACATGAAACCAGTTTGGAGACTTAAAATGTATGAGAATAAAAAACCCCAAACACTTGCAGCGTGCTACTTATCACACACTGTGACAGTGATAAATTCCCTCAGTGATTCTCAGGTGCCCTGTTGTTATCTTTAACTGCCTTCTAGCTTGTCAATCTTCTGCTTCCAGATGGTATCGGTCATTCACACAGACAAAACCTTGCTTAGAGGGACTTACACTTTGTGCTGGTAATAGGTGTTTTATCTTCCAGTGGATTATTTGCCCACTGTTCTTGTGGAATTTCACAAAAGAAGCATCTCTGATTATCTGACAATTTATCTTTTGTACGGATCTTGTTGGAGATTGAGTTACTAGAAGGAGGTGGTTGTTTCAAAATGGAATCTCTCCCTGAGGCTTTTAGTGCGGGATAATAAGACTTCAGCTTCTGCATCACAGAAAGTAGGGGACAGAAAAATACCTACACCTCCAAAGCATTTGATGAGGAACACCAATAATTCTATACACTGCATATCCTTTTGGGGTATCTAATGCTACAGGTGGCCCATATAAAAAAGACAAGTATATACTCAAAAATCTCTACCAAAGTTCAACTATGTTGTGTATTTCTATGCATTTATAATTTATTGTGTAGAACACTTCAGCAGGTTTTTTTTTTCTCTTTTACTGAATATTAAAACCATACTAATTTATCCTTGACTAGCTGCTGCACCCATTGTGCACCCATTCTTGAGAACCCATTACCATGTTTAGAGGTACCACTAATTCCTATAATTTTTGCATAAATACTGTGCTGCATCATAACATAACGTAGTCTTCCTTAGCAGAGTTCAGTTTTGTGTAGAGAGGATAAAGTACTTAATCAGTAGGAGACCTAATAGCTGAGTCGTTGAAAAGAAAATTATACATGCTTCACAGACCATTGTGAGCCATGGAGAAGCACTATCTGTAGTCAGTCTATACTGAATGAAGAGACTTTTATTTTTAAAAGTAGCTAAATAAAATTTTGCCAGAATTCCTAGAAAAATGTAAGAAAGAAAAAAAAATATATTTTTTTCCATGAGAAGGTTAGAACGGTGGTATTCCTTAATTCCTATGATGCATGCTATGACCTTTGTTTTGTTTGGATTGATTTGTTAATTTTTTTAACTGCTTGAAGCATATAAAGCAGGGAGAAATAGATCAATGGCATAAAAATGGAACAGGTTTGCAGCTGCTCATCTGAAGCCAGAGGGAAAAGAGGAGAAAGCTTTGTTTTAAGAAAAAAGAACAAAGGACAAAAACATTGATGCTGTTGAGGGTACAATACCAAAGAACTCTGAAATCCAGGTGACATTTTTAATCTTAACCCATTTACAAGTCCTCTTTGCATAAGTGATTAATTTTAAATTTTTTTGAATGTGCGTTGCATAAGAGCTGTATCTCAAGGCCCTAATACATTAGTTTTTAATAAGGTAGGATTCAACACCTGGACAACTCTTCTAAAAAATTATATAGGATTTCAGAGCTTGTTAGAGAGAAAAAAACAAACAGCATTTCCAAAACAAAAACCCCCACTATATCTCTTTTTCTGCTGGCCAGAATCCGTTCTTTTAATAGAACTACATGAATTGCAGGAATGTGATAGCTCTCACTAAACCAGGTACAATGCATGTCTACTCTACTCAGCACTCCTCAGTATAGAATTAAAAGAAAAAAAAAAAAAGAATACAAAATGCAGAGACAATAAAGTCTACTAAATACAGTAACTTTTACAGGACACAAATCAAGTTGTCTAACAAACATATGATTTAAGGTGGTTTTTTCAGGTCAAATCAGTAAAAAAGTCACAGCTGCTCTTGATCTCTGTCAGCCCAAGACTGGCTTGAAATGCTGACTGAGGGATAAGGGGCACTAACCAAGCCACAATGTCTTTGAAACATTCTCATTTTCAGTCTCATATGTAACCAGCAAATGTGTTTTCCCATTTTTTCCTTTATCTGGAGATGTACACCTATCCCTTCAAGTAGATTTGTTCGAGGTAATAAGGTCCTGTTATCTGAACACCCATGTTACACTTTCTGCAAGGGGAAAATACTTATATACTATTTTGTAAGAAAAAAAAAAAGTGCATAAAGATGGAGAGAAACAAGGAAGATATTGATAAAAATAGTCAGTAACACTGGTAGCAATATTGGAAACTAGAAGTCTAATTTCACTTTCCATCTCTTTTGTTTTATTCCAGTTAAAGCAGTATTGTAAAAATTAGTTTTGAAGATAAGTGTGTACCTTTCCAACAGAGGAAATGTGTTATATTCACAATAAATAATGGTATTATTTATGATCACTCAATCTGAAAATCACGGAATTGTCAGAGTTGGAAGGGACCTCTAGAGATCATCTAGTCCAACTCCCCTGCTAAAGCAGGAACGCCTAGAGCACATTACTCAGGATGGCATCCAGGCGGGTCTTGAAGATCTCGTCAAAACATTTTTGAGATATTGATGAGTTTGTTAATTGAAACTCACATTTTCCTATGAGGTATGCTAATATACTTGTGTAAAAAAAATGAGACATTTGAGGTACACATAGTAGCGTACCACAGTGGTCTCTCAGTGCCATCATTGCTCAAGAAAAAATTAAAATAATTCAGAGTCGTGCTTTACACGTCTTCAAATCCAGTGGTCACCTAGCCAAAACAGAACTGAAAAAATAACATTCATCATCTGTACTGTGACTCCAAGCGTTTCAATTCAAAGAAAAAAAGCTAAAGTATCTGATTATTTTTTTCCCTTTCTTGCTTCTCTGTTAGCAGAAATGGGATGTATGTTTTAATTTTATGGACTGTTTGATTTTAAGTTTTTTGAATTTTAAGCCTGAAGTCTTACATGGGCTGAGAAATGCTGACCCTCGTGATCCAGCTTCCTGACTGCTCTTCGTTGATAACGATTTCATTATGCATATTGAACCCAATAGCTTGACCTTTGAAAGCGTAAGTCTTTTTTTACCTAGACAGAGTTATTACTAAGTTTATTATAACATTGCCAAGTGTAGAACACAAACTTTCTTATCCCTACTCTTCTTGACTGAGGACCTGGCAACTAAAGATTTTTTATTGAATAACTCTCCCACAGAACATCACTTAGAGACATTTTTCACCAGTTGATACTATTAAATATATAGCAGAGACAAGAAGAAAAGGAAAAAGAAACAAGAAACAAACAAAAAAAAGGCAAAAAGAGGAAATAAAAACTACTAAAAAACCTGAACGTACAGTTGAAAAAAAAAAATCCTCAAACATCACACAAGATCCCACTACCTTGCATTGTCAACAGAGATGGACAGCTGCAACTCTCAGAGGTTTGAATGAGTTGAGCTACGTGAGAAAAATAACAACAATGATAAAGAACTACAAGAGAGGATTCAGATTAACTTTTGAGTTGCTTCTGTAAATGCAAAAACAAAAGTAGCATGTTGTATGCAAAAAATACTAACCTTTCTTCCATTAGCAAAGTTTCAACTAGAATGAGGCCAAAATCAGATCATAAATACTGATCATTTTGAGCATAGCTATTGTACTGTCTTTTGTAAACCTTTTTTTTTTTTAAAAAATAAAAATTAATACTTTTTAAATTGCTAAATTCTCCAGTATAAGATACCTGTGATTTTTTTCAGAATATGAATTAAACCCCAGGGGAAACATGCTATAATTAGTGCCAGCTCTCCTGAGTCCTAAAATTCTTTTACCTGGCAGTCTTAAATTTGGCTAGCTTTTGACATCAGGTTTTCTTACAAGCAGCAGAAGAAATGGAAAATCAGAATGGATATGAGTGATTTTACAGGAATACTCATCAGTGTTCCAAAGGTGACAAAGAGAGGGAAAGACAGGGAAAGAGAGGGAAAAAGAGAGGGAAAAAGAGAGGGAAAAAGAGAGGGAAAAAGAGAGGGAAAAAGAGAGGGAAAAAGAGAGGGAAAGAGAGAGGGAAAGAGAGAGGGAAAGAGAGGAAAAGAGAGAGAGAAAAAAGAAATTTTCCTTTGAATATCAGTCCTTGCACCCTGATATGTATTTGAATGATTTGGCTTCATCAGAGGACAGTTTTGGAGCCAAACAGGCAAAACTTCTTAGGTTTTAGGTTGCGGCAAACCATATGTGTATTTACACTAATATTAGGGTTTTTAAAACCAATTTTTTTTAAGCAAGAAGTACTCATACAGAAATACCTCACTGTCACAGCTTAAAATATGTTATTTTGTCACTCACTCTCTGTCATTATTCTGAAGTTTTGTGGTCTGGGGTTTTTCTGCCTTGTTCTTTATCATTCTATTTATTTCACTAAAACTCTTAGGAGAGGTTGCAGAAGTAATTTGTAGCTGCATAACAGCTGGTTTAGATTTTGTCAGGATTTCTGTTACATTTTAGTATGCTTTCGGATTATGTTGTCTTGTGCTTAATGTGTGTAATCCATGTCTGTATTAAAAGGATACTTGACCGCATTTGGTGTAAATAGCGGTGCCATCTAGTTGCATGAAGACAACCAGTAAATCAGCTTACAATTAGTGTGCTTCATTTTATCCGAGAGACTAGCACTAATCCATAGTGCTAAGGATCACGATAGCAATGCCTTTAATTAAATATAACGTCATGGTTATACCAAATGTAGTCCTTGAATTCTGACACAGTTAGTTAAATTGAAAGATGCATAATCCTAGCAGTCTTTGAATTGGTATTGTTGTAACCAGTAACAGATTAGAAGAGCTTTCTTTTTAAAAAAATTTAAAAATTAAAAAATCTGAACTGGTACATTTTAGGGGTGGGTACCTAGAATGCAGCTTCCTTAATCCCTTCCAGAAGGTTGCCAACACATTAACAGCTACCATCAGAAAAAAAGAAAAAAAAAAAGAAAAAAAAAGAAAAATAAAAGAAATTCTTACAATTTTTATCACTAGCAGGGTTTTTGTCAGAAAAGCAGCTATGAAACGATGCGTCCTATTTCTAAGTGTCTCCTGCCTCTTCCCAGCACAAAGAATAAGGAGGAGGGGGCGGACAAAGGTGACGTTAGTTACCTTGGCGCTTCCAGTACTCCCCAGAAATTTAGTCATGCACAGATTGGCCCTGATGCTGTTGTGAGCACGGAAGGCGCACAGCGCACAACAGCTGAGATGAAATGCACTCAGCCAAACCACCTCCCTCCCTCCCTGACATGCTCTCCCCCCAGCTGTGATATGACTGCATACTGGTGGGGGCAAAAAGGCCAACACACTACAACCCTTCATCCCTTCTGGGTATATATATTGGAATTTAAGGTGAGACATGTACCTTTTCTTCCCTCTTTCTGGTTTACTAATGTTGTTTATTGACTATAGCCATTCCAAAGCAATGTGAACAAAATAGTCACTTTCCTCTCTCACAAAGAATTTATTCTTTTAGTTTTCTTCAGAATTCCCTGTAAGTCACAGGCACAGCAATACCCAGAACACTCCTCCAGGAGCTCCAGGAATGCTCCACAGCAACTGTGCCGTGGATGAGGGAAAGTACATCAAAGTGTTCTGAATGAAATACGTCAGGCTCAGTGATGTGGTATCTTCTCACTAAACGTGTTAGATAGCTTCTCACCCTCTGCTCTGGAAAGCTGCCTTGCACCATCATGTCAAATTATTTTGACTATTACTTCAAAATATTATCAAGTGAACGATCGTGAAGGAACTGCACAAACATTGCTGTAACCAGCATCACGCAGAGGACATGAGTTACTTCCAGTGAGAAATCAAGAGTTTTTGCAAAGGCAGTCTAGTTCTTACTTTTGATATATATTTTCCACAGGATGGAGGAGCGCACCCTATTTTCTCATGTGCTTGTGAGAAAACTCCACCTGGAGAGGCCAGCAGCCACCTGGCCCTGGGGGTTCAGGGGACTGCTCAGAGCTGGTCGAACCCCCTTTGCCTGCCACGTTTGCACGTGGCTAATCACAGCTCCCCTACGTTGTTAAGTTGTAAAATCCGGAGTAGTCATATTACAAATCTGGAAACCTCGTTTATCAAGAAAAGGTGATTATTACTGTTTTTATTATACTCTTCCAGTCTGTAATACAAAATAATTTTCTTCTCGGCTTCTTTCCTGGATAAGACTCATTATATTTAAATGACTACCCTGTAACTTGCCAAACTTTAACGATTGTGAAGATGAATACTATATTTTAGCTGATGGTGAATGAGCCCCTTGTGTCATTTGCAACCAGTTATTAAAAAGTTTAGCTTCCTTCCAAGAGTTTATTGTGATGATTTTAAAATTGGTTTTTCACCTAATGGTAAAATCACAGGGCAGTAAACAATACTCGACTCTTTCTTTACATAATGTCAAAAAAGCTACCATTAGGTGTCATTTATTATTATATTATTTGTGCTTTGTTTCAGATGCTTATATTTGTAAATATGTTATTTACTACTTTTAATATGAATCCCTGACATTTCACTGGAACATGCTGACAGACTACTCATGTCTCTGGAAAATTAAATGCTACACAAATCAAGTGAGTTTTACAGGAATATCATTTTATAAGTGTAAGCAATTTCTATAAATGTCAAAATATCTCATTTCATCATCGGTGAACCAAATGTTTTCCATTTTAATTTTCTTTTAAAATTTGTATTTTCGAGTTTTAAAGTATTGTGTATGTTTTCCAGCAAAAGATGTCAAACTTCAAGAATTAAGATGTTGCAGTCAATAATAATCTATTATTTTGTCTTATGCAGACTATATATTGTTAGGTTTTTTGCTTCCTTTCAGAAAGAAGCCAAAGTCCAAGAGTGTGTCACACCTTCACAGTCATGATTGTTGTATTTGCTTTAAAATTAGCCACTGTAATATGGGAGATATCTATGTGGGAACAGGCTGGGAAGGAGTGGTTGAATGTTACAAACAGTCAGATAATCTTTAGCACATGGCAGATTCTCATGCTGGCTTTACGCCTAATACTCCTGAGCATCTTGCAGCTAAGATACAAAGTAGTCTGTGGTGTTGTTAGGCCTTAATACTTTTAAAGACACATTGAGTGTTAATGGGGTCCTCTGGATTTAAGGCTTTGTTGTTTATTATACCCAGAATGCCTGGGTTTTCTCTAATGACATTCTCCAGCAAGTCACCTAATTCCTGACCTGGATTATCTCCGTCCACCTCCCTGCCTGGAGCAACCTCAGTTCAGCAGTGCAGCCTGATCCATTTCACCCCCTAAACCACCCTCCAGCCCTGCAAAACATGCTTGCACACCGCATTTCATCAGCATCATTGCAACACAGGAGCGTACACTAAAAAGCGGAACCCAACAGTTTGTCCAACTTCCCAAAGCTAGTTGCATGCCCCACGGCTGGACCAGTCCAAGACCCCACTTTCTATCCCCAGCTTCCACATCAGTGCAAGCCAGGTTGAGCCATAAGGCAGGAGCTGCAGCCTGCTAAAGATCCCAGAACCAGAGAAATAAGGACCTTGAAGCACAGTGTAGAGCGTAAGAAACTGCAGATGCAGCCAAAGAGCCCGAGGTGAAAATTGAGGACAAATGTAACTTCCATTAATGTTCGCTTGTCATCAACACAAAATTCACTCTTGAGAGCTAACAGCAAGTAAGGCTTAGGGTCAGGAATGAAGCCTCACCACTGCCAAGCTTACTTTATAAATGGGTCTGGTGTCCAGCTCTACTGGGCAGCTCTTGTGAGCACCTTTACTCTGAACCCCCAAGTATATGCAAAACCATTTCTCTTATCTGTTCCTACCTCTGGACCAATGACGTTGTCATTTGGATACTCTAAAACAGAAGTCAAAGCAGCATCAAACAGTTAATATCGCTGCTCTTGATTCCCTCCTAAGGCAGTTGTTTTCCTTTTCCCAAGGGAATTATTCCTGGACTATGGTTCAGAGCCTTCTGTCATTTAAATCAGCAACAAGGCTCCCACCACCTCTTGTGGTACAGGACTGAGACACTATAGCACTGCAAATGAGAGGTTAATTACAGCTGCTGCACGTTCAGTATTCATAGACATTACAAAATGAAATCCATAATTGTGAATTTCTAATTACTTTTAATAGATTTGTCTCAGCTGCACTATGAAAAACAATTTCACTTTAGTCTTGCCCAGTACTACCTCCCAAACCTCTGTCAGGTTTTTCTCCCAGCTGCTATATTTTGCTATTAAGATTTTGAAATGGGAATTTTGAAGAAACTTAAGGGTTTCTACTAGCTGTTCAAATCTCATTGAAATTCAAAGATAAGTGCCTAACTCCATCAAAGCACTTGAAAATCATGACTTAAACTCTCACAGGCACAGACTAGTTTTTACCCTGTGCTTTTTCAATTTGAGGAACAACGTTTGGCATCCAAACGTACCATGTCTTTGGTTTGGGATTTTTTTTTTGTAATACAAACAGTAATAACTTCTTACATATCTGGAGCTGACTAATCTCACAGGTATCAGAGAGAGTTCATCTCAGAACTGCACAGGGACAACAAGAGGGATGATCCTGGGGTTACAGCAGCAGCCCCAAGAGAACTCAGTTTAATTTCCTGAAGTACAGCCGACTTTCTGTATCATGTTGAAGAGAGTCATTTAGGCTCAGATCTTTAAAGGTTCCTAAAGGTACCTAACTCTCATTGAAACAGTAGGATTCAGATGCCTACATACCTTTGAAGAACTGGACTGTAATCTCTCAGATTTCCATACATATTAAGGTCCCTAACAAGGAGCTTAGACAGAATTGGGGAAACTAATTCCATGAGCCCAGTTCTCAAAACCTGCAAAAAACCCCTTTAGGTTGCTATCTATGAATACCTATATGCTTTCTCTTAAGGATTTTTTTCTTGAGCAGAAAACGTTTGCTTCCACCTGTGTTGAGAATTGCCTCCATGTAGTTAATGAAGGAAAATACTTGTGCTTATTTTCTAAAATGAGAAATATTCCTGCCTTCTTAAAGTTTCTTAACAGATAGGAGAAAATTTCATCAGAAATGGAAGTCACGGACTACTTACATTCAAAAATATATCTGAAGAAGGAAGCTGTAGAAATGCCCCAGTTTTTAAATGGTAGCTTGAGTGCCGAACCCCTATGCCAGCATGCCAAAGATACATTCAATAGCTTCTTCAGCCTGAAAGAGTTCAAATCGACATCTTGGGAGAATACTACAGCTCTCCTGCTGTATGTAAAAAGACAGGGTGAAAGGTATTTCTTTAATTTCCAGATTCTAATTTTTTTTTAAAAAATCACATATTTTGCCATGGAGAGAGAAAAATTCTGTGTTGTGTCGATTAGAACATGTGGCACAAGAGACACTTTTACTTCTACTCTTGGCCACAAGGACAATTTATATATTTTGCATCTGATATTTATTTAATAAAATGTTCAAGTAGTCCTTCAAGCTTTTGTTTCTTGCAAATGAGCAGCTCCTAGGCTTTATTTTCCGACAAACAAATTTGTAAACTAAATGTAGATGCTGGTTAATGGAGCTTCCTCTCACAGATACCTCCCATTCTTCTCTCTACTGGGGGGATGGCTTCTAACGAGTCAGATTTGTTTGTCCAGAAGATTAATATTCAGCTCTCTATGATTAAAACTCTCTTACAAAATTCTCTAGGTATTCTTTCTGGAACCTAACTCCTGATACGCTAACAAGACATGGCATATGCCCACACATTACATTGACACAGTGTATACTGATATGTTTCCATTAGCTTCTTACTGTACTGATACTCCTAAAATCCTGCCCAGGTTAATAGTGACTAGCCCATGTTCAGCTACATTTTTTTTTTTGTTTGATTTGAACTTCTGACTCTTTTTTAACCTATATCAAACATCTGTGGTATCAAAAGTTACTCTCATTTAAAACATTTAAGTACAAAATATGGATGTGATTTGCATAAATCCTTCAGCCAACTAAGAATTTCTCTCAAGAATTAATACAACAAATGAAGATGGAAGATGTTCTTTACTCATTACTTATTAAATTCATTCAAGAGTTTATATCGCAGTAGTTCCCACTTCCCTCCTTAGCCTCAATCAGTTCACATTTTTCCTGGGTATTTCTATTTTAAGTACAGAAATGTCCCATTTCAAGTGAATGGACCTCTTTGTTCTGTAAGCTTTGATAAATGAGCACATTAGATACACCCAACAGCCTAATGAAATTCCACACCTTGGTTTGGATGCTATCAAATGTGCTGCAGATTGTTTATTTCCCAGAGTGTGATTACTTGGAGAAAAATCTCATCTTTGATAATGGTGCTAAACAATGCGCAGCTTCATTGATATTTAATAGATAACATACTTAAAACAACACTGTCAGAGTATATCTTTTGTACCCAGCAGCTGTTCAGTTTAAAAAGACAGAAGTACAATACTGTATTGTATACTTGAATTACACATTTAGTTTAAGGGATAAGAATCCCAGTAGCAGATGGCATTCCAGGCTGTCTAACATAGCAGGGAAAGAAAAAAAAAAATAAAGCAGGCCAATAGTCTGCCTCGATATTATAAATCAACAGATTGGTTACTGCCGAACACATGAAGATTAATACATCAAAATCTGTGGGTTATTTCTGACAAATGAAAGTAGAAAACATCTCACCGTGTGGACGATGTCATGACATAATTGTGCTTCAGACTCTGAAAAGTTGAAGTTTTTCTGGTATTTCTCATTAAGGGCAATTAGTGATCTTGAACTGAATTTTGGGGGGAGAAATCTGAGGACAGATTCTCTGCAACAGGAAAGTCCAGGTGTTGCAGTATGACAAGGTATGGGAATCATGATTCACAAGCACATACTCATAGCTCAACATGCTCAACAACTTCATAGCTCAACACAACACAACACAGCTACAAAGTGGATCAGGGAACCATGAAAGTTGATATATCCAGTGTAATCATATTTTATTCCAGGAGAGAGCCCCTCCTAGCCTGTTTCAACCATATGACAGCCTCGGATTAGCTGAGGGATTTAAATCCCTCATGGACAAATAAAGGCATATGGTATGAGAAATCTTCCTTAGAGCTGGAGGGATTAAATCAGTTTCCTCAGCTGAAAAAAGTATACTCAAGCATTTGGGACTGGCAGTTCTGCCACTGTTTACTGTGAAAGAGCTACTGTGCTGCAAATTAGGACAGTGACTTCTAAACTGCCGTAGGTAAGCCACTTCAAAAGTGAAGGTATCTTCAGCATGCTAACCACCAATGCGACCGATAGTTTGCGCAGACAAAATGAGAATTCACCAGAAGGGTACAAATGCATAACACACAAATTAAGCTAATTACTTAGTGGGCACAGTCTGAAAGCTGAGCAAGTTACTCCATCCACAGCACGCCCTCAGTGCTCCCTCTGTGGGAAGCTCACACATAATCTTTGCGGTTCCCTGTACATTATATCTTCCCCGTGCCTGAGTCTGCACCTTCATGCATGGGGTTTGGATGAATAGTTCTCAATAAGCCCTGCCTTGGCAACCAGGACATATCTGTCAAGAATACAGCTCTCCAAAATTAAGAATTAGCCTTTCGTCACCAATTGCATAATAGGACTGAAGAGTTCACAGTTAATTTGGACATGGCAACAGCAAACATTTTTATCAACATATCAGAACGTGCAATAAACTCTTAGAGAGAAGAGGTGACCAAAAAGAAGTCAGCAGAATAAGAATACATGCCCACATAAGAGTTGGCGGAAGAAATGAACATTCATTCATTGCCTGAATCGCAGTCTTGCACCTCGTACAGCAGTCCATTACTTTAAAGAGCATCTGTTTCAGTATCTATTAGCTTTTGGGACCATCCCCTGTCACTTTTTTGGAGATTTTGTTTGTTTCTACAGACTGTTCAATACTGAAAAATTCCTTTGTTAGCTTGAAAAGACAGTATATTACTACAGTTTCACTTGCGGCATAAAATGATCCTCTTTTCCTGATTTCTTTGTTTTCAGTTGTGTTTACTGAGTTGTCCTAAACCAGTTCTGCACTGCCTCTCTGTCTCCATTGCAGTAACATAATTACATCTATAATTCACAAGTTGTAATTATAATATCATGTTATAAAATGATAATAAAATATAAAAGAACATTTATAAAATTTTCAAATAAATAATGAAATGAAAAATATACACACATGGATTGGTATAGATATAAAGAGATGAGAAAGCCTAGCTCTTCTTATTGAAAGCCAATGTCATCAGCGGACAATTTTTAAGTACTCATTATCTAGAACTCCTACCATTTCTGTCTGTCCTACGAAATATTTGCTGTCCTAAGTTTCTTTATGACTTTAAATAACCATTTTTTTGAGAAAAAAAATGAGAAAGTAGATTTAAAAAAAAAGGGGTTGTTTGATTTAACCATCAGGATGCTGGTTTTTTTCCCTGTTTAAAAGAAAATAAAAATCAGAGGAATAGGGAACAGAAGGTAGAGTGTACTGTATAACACACCTACTATGTAACACACCTATTATCTCTTGGGCTGCCCTCTGGAAAACAGCTGCTTTGAATTCATTTGTCAAGGGAACAATGATTCAGTGAGGATTTTTTTTTGATTTCCAAACCACAAAGCATCAACCATCAAAAGTTAAATGATATTTAACAGTTTCAGTTGTTTCATCATTGTATCTTTGTTTAAGGACAGCGAATTTATCCAGCTTTCATCTTTTCTGGAATTTGGGGTCTGTAACTAGAAAAATCAAGGATAAGGAAAATCATTTTTATATTGAAAAGTGCGAAGTTTTCACAGATTATAAGCATTATGAGTTCATACAGCTATTAGAACTCATCCATCAAAACATTCCTCTGTGATTTTTGTGAGTGTGAGCAAGCTCCCCCAATTCAGCAACAGGACAGTTTATATAGCCCTACACTGTTATTTCAGGAGGCTATTTCAGCTAACTCCCAACCTAAATTCAAGCATTTATTACTGAAACCACCCACATTTATGACATACAGTTGTGTTTGGTAGGCACAATTTACATGCAAGTCAGAGTGATTCTGGAGCTGAGCGCCACATGCTGACCAGACCCACCACACCATGTAGGACATGGCAGTGCAGAGGGGTCCAGGGCAGAGACCTGCACCCTTCCTGTACCCACATCCATTTTGACAGTAAGCATCATCTTCTGTGAGTTGCAGGTGGGACAAGAGTTTACCAGCTCCCTGCACAGCAATGCCTTTCATGGTATTGGACATCTAACGTTCACTTTGTCAGATGTGGTGGAACTCATACTACCAGAACAGGTCCACACCATCTATCATAGATATCCATATCATATCTATCATTATTTCTGCATAGATTTTTCAAAAAAAAATAAAAAAATGTACAGAAGTGGCCTGGCAGAATAAAATAGACAGGATTATATAGATATGTTTGTGTATATATATATGTTATGTTTGCCTGACTGAACTTTAAGCATACGTGGGTTTTATATTTTGATTTAGAAACATTCCTGTACTGCTAAGGACTCAAATATTTTACACAATTGAAAATATATTTTCATGAGTCTGTACTGTATTTGCTGCCTAGGAAAATAGTTATCCTCATCTGGAGAAAAGCAGTTTTGATCAAGTAAATAACAGATAAATAACCTTCATGAATGTAGTAGAAGGGTGTATTTTTTAAAAAGTAATTAATTTATTTAAAAACCTGGGGACTTTTGCATCATATTGAGGTCTTCCTACATATTTTAGTCAATTTGTTGTTCGAGGTTAAGCCATGCAATCCTCACTTGCAAAATTACTTACACTGTAGACTGTGGCCCTGACAGCATCTGTGATAACTCAGTGAGATGTAAAAAAATCTATTTCCCAGAGGAGACTTAGACATATATTTATCCTCAATATCATTAATGTATATTATTTGTACCATTCATGGATATTCACTAGAGATCTATTAACTATCTACATTATTTTTCAATATTCTTAAACTGCACTGTTCAGTCCAGTATTGTCAATGTCAGCATAACTTTTCATATTTTTTCAAGAAGATATCTCCTGTGAAATGCAGACTTGATCCTTTTTGGTTATCTTTACCATGATCTATCTAGCTGAATGGTTACCTATCCACTCTATCTGAATGAATCTATCATTCAAAAAGTAACAAAACCAGAATGAAATAAGATGGACAGGTACAGAAAGTTCTTAATTGGAAAGAAAAAAAAACATTTATGCTGTTGTCTAGCTTGTAATATCATAATTTTTAAAGGCCAGCTAAGCACCAATCTGCTGCAGCTTTGGAACCTCACAGATTTTAAAGTTTTTTAATACCTTTTTCGGGTATTTTTGATCACTGGAAGATTAACACAACAGGTTATTTCACACTTACTAATAAATTTTATACATCCAGTTGTAATAAAATATAGTTCAGAGCATCTAATATTTTTGTTTCATCACTTCACAAGCACAAGCCAGAATATGTAAGAATTTCTGGTGACTGCTGCATTCCTGTGACCATTCTAACAATACATGTGGCACACAGATATGCCTGAAGCCTCAAATGCATGTGAGCTGGGGCAGGTCCATTGGGGAGAACACATCTCTCCACACTAGGGGGGAACTAAAAGCTATGCTGTTAGAGGAGTTGATTGAATTTGGGATCCTCCGCTTCAACACAGAAATAACTGCTGGTGAAATAGGTAAGACTGTTCTTCATGGATATAGAGAAATTACTCCTTAATTAGACATGAGCACACATAGAAGCTAGGTTGAAAACGTCCATCTGGACTTAATGGTAATAAACATACAGGAATCTTGTGAATATCCCAAAATCAAGAGTCCCCAAGCCCACAAAATTCAGAGACTGAAAATTACAGTAAGAAATACCCAGCTAACACTTCTGAACTTCTGCTTTTCATATAATATCAAAAAACATCAGAGTAAATATGTAACTGAGATTTATTTTACTGGGCTATATATCCTTCTCTGTTTCTCTATATTACTTGCAAGACATCATATTAAAGATCAGTCATATGAAGTAATCTTTTATCTGATATAATTGCTCTAGAATCTCACAATATATAAATCGTACACCTCAAAAAAACCCAATGCTTTGATTAACAGTTGAAGAATGTTGGATAAGAACATACATTGACAAAGCTCTTTTATATGTTAATGATGTCATCATTATAATATCCAGTATTCATGTTTCAAAGTAAGGTATGCATTTTAAAGGGTTAAAAAACTAAATCATGGTTTGTCTAGGAAATTTGTTTTACAGCGAGAAACAAGAAAGACTAATCTCTTTCATTTATTAAAAAAGTGATTCTAAATATATACGAGAAAATAGATTTTTAATAAAGGAACCGATGCAGACACTGGTGCAAAGTGACACTGCAGTGTCTAGCTACTGACAGTAGATACATTCAGACAAGAAATCAGGTGCAAATATTTAATAATAATGATATTGGAACAACTTATCTATTGAAGCAGACAATTCTCTGTAACATGAAGTTTATAAAAAAAAAGAATAGATAACTTATTAAACAATATCCTTTAGCTCAACCAGATATTGTGGAGTGGATTTGAAATCAACTAATAAAATTATATGTTATCAGTTATGCCGTGAGCCATGAAAATTATCATACTGGTTTCTTTTGATCTTAAAAGTTTAAGGAAAAAAAATGACGGATACAATACTACTGAAACTTTTGCAAAAAAATAAGGAACTCATTTTCATTAGTCCCTGGTCCTTTCTATTATGCCAGCTATCAGCGTAAAAGTTTTATCTTTCCTCATGTTTGTTTTAGGAGGAGTCATCCTTTACAATAGTCATTGAGTGCACGTACAGGTTTCTGTTGATTTCAGGGAATTAAGGGCTGAAATCTGCTAAACTGTTCATCAAGGGTGCTGTCTAACTATGTAAATCATCAGAGTTGATCAATGGGATGAATTTCAAGGTAAGATACCAATCAACAGGAGCTGGAGTAGAACAATAAAACCCTCTATGATAGCTTTTCCCAGATTTCCCTTCAATGACTTTATACCTCCTAAACATGCAGGCATTTACTAAAAATGAAAAAGAATATGCTTTGAAATGTAAATTTTGCTACCAGTATCAAAATGCCTACCATCCTGAAGTTTGAGAGGCACATTAAAGTTTATATTTGCAATGTTGTTTGTAACCATTTTGTTACTAAAGAGACAATTTATTTGTATAATTAATCAGCTGAAATATCCCCAAGGATTTTTTTTCTAGAAAGATACCTTTTGTTGTTTAGAAGTAATAAAAACATTTCATCAAGGCTTTCTAGTGTGATTGATAGTCTTTGCTGAATTTTGTTGAAGGCTTTTTGTCTGAGTGGTGCCTTGAGCTCTTTAGTCACTTTCATGGGATCTGGAACATTGTTTTAATTCTCTACTAGTAACAGGTGTTTCCTCTATAGGAAACCATTAGCTCCACATTTTTAAACAATGCAAATCTGATTTTGATTTCAGGCTTGAAAGTTTTTGCTTTTCTAAGGTAGATCAAACCTTCAATAATTCACAAATAAACTTCAGGTCCTCAGACATACGTCTAATGGAACACTGAAGGCTTCATTCACTCTACAGGCTTCTAAGGATATTCCTAAACCAATGAGTTTTCTCACAGTAATCTGCATATTTTTCATCTTTTAAGTCTTCTCTGGAAATGCAGGTGGAAAGAAGTGGGGTTTTTTTCTTCTGTGCATTAATTCCAAAAGCAGTGCTTAATCTGAAGGGGAACACAGACGAATAGCTACTCTGGTCTCAATAATCAATCTGAAAACATGCAAAGAACTGAATAAAATAAGAATTTTTTTTTACTACACGGCTACTCTTTGAAGCTACTCACAGGCTAATCTTAACCTAGAGGATACAGAATAAAAAAAAAAGAAAGAAAGAAAGACTAGAGAAGGAATTGCTATGACTATGTAACTAGTTAACAGTGATTTTAATAACCCTCTGAAGGGGTACCTTTACTCTGCTTTGATAACTCAAAGAAGATGCAGCTAGCAATCAAATCTATGGCAAGTGTGCTTTAGCAAAAAAACCACTTTTTGATGCCAAAAAAACATTGAATAGGCATTAGCAAAACCTAGTAGGGAAGCAATAAGTGAAACACGTATGGGAGGAAGACATATATGTTATATGTATATACAAAAATACATGTGTGTGTATATACACAATTATTTATAGGCTACTGAAAACTAACAGACAGAAGAAAAGACCTAATCATGTGAAAGTATGATTATTATCAAAACTGTTGTACATGTTACTATTGATTGGATTATGTAGTACACAGTTAATAAAGAAACTTGAATCAGCTGTTGATATTGATAAGCATTTTGGACTAGCTTTGCTCTTCTACAACTTGCCAGCACATCAAAGACCCATTTGGCCAGTGTAGCTTCCTCATTGACTCTCTGCTGGTGATGACTACACACTACACCAATGCGGCTATTTAACAGTGGAATGGAAATTTCTCATGGTAGTCATGAAGTCACATGCAGATATTGTCACCAATTTGGGCCTAAAGGTAGCTAAAAGGGACAAATACCTTAGATTGAAAATGCTTGCTGGATGAAGCACAAATAGCCATTTATTTGAACTGTAAGAGTATACTTCAAGTAGCTGACTTGACTTCTTAAGACAAATGCTTTCCTTACTACATCAGAAATAAGAAAATTTAAAAAAAATAAAACAGAGAGGAGCATGCCTTTAATCAATCTTTAATATCTATTGCTTTGTAAAGCAAAGAAAAGAAGGCCCAAAAAGGTAAGAACAGAATTCTAAACACTCAATTAATACAAACAATACTTTTAAATCTAAACAGGTTTAAAGAAACTAATTATTCCCAGAAGAGTGGATACTTTCTCATGCAACGTTGATGTTAGATAAAAGCTTAATACCTTTCTTTCTACCTGTTAATCTGCTCATTTATGACTGCTTGTTAAAATCATCTACTGCTTTCTCTGTAATCCATGAATTGAATTATCAAGTGTAATAAGTAAGAATAGGTACCTATATGAAAAGTGATAGTTCTTATAGACAAAGCTTCAGAGCATTGAAGTTTTGGGTTTGCACAGTGATAATTGGCCCTGGCAGCAGTGGCATCATTAGCTGATTTTTTTCTTCATGTGTCATCAGAGATGCAAAATATCGTCAAATAATTATTCAGTTGCTACATAAGTGATGTTTATCTGAGATCTTACTTGTACAACTAGAAAGGATGTAAATAGGTTGTCACTAAAACTGCACTAGCAGGCAGATGTGGGGAAAACAAATTATGCACATAATCAATTTATCAAGACTTTGTATACAAACAAGTGTTATCTAAGCCCTTTATTGATTAAATTCATTAATTAGAAATAATTTTATTTAGCTTTATACAAACTACAAATCTATTTTTTTGGTTAAAAAAGAAATTGTAAAAATATGAATCATCTGGAAATTCCAATCACCTTTTTTCCAGCCATTTTGGCAAACTGGCCGAAATTATATTTTGTGTATCTTTCTGTATGAGTAGATGTTTATCAAAACTTCTGCTCTGAAAACTGTTTTCGCTTTCACCTCTCTTTCTGAAAAAGTTTTCTGTCCTTCCTTCTTGTTAGAAAGAACATACATTGGGACGGACAAGGAGAGGGTTTTCTGAAGGAAAATACCAATGATATCAAAGTAGATATTTAAATCTACTTTTCCCTATTTTCTGTTTTTAGAGACACTCATTCCTATCATTTTTAATAATGAATTTTTCTGTAAGATCTAAGAGTAGAGCAGCTTTTAGAGCGACCCTTGGACCTGAAACAGAACATGATATTTTGCTGAAATTTCTCCCCCAAACCCAGCATACTGCAAAAAGAACCAGGACTAGCTCCAGGGAGGTGGGTGTCTGAGTTTTCCAAGTTGCAGGAAGAAACCCTCTGCTGATACCTGCTTCACTCTGTAGCCACAGCTGGGGTCTCCTGGACCCCTGACTTCTGCCATTGGACATAGGCAGACACATGTCATCCTTAGCAGGTCTAAGTCAGCAGCTCAGTGCTCCTCCTATAGTGGTTGCAATATGCTTCCCATCCTTCCCAAAAAACATAACACCCCACAGGCAACCCCAGGACACACCTGGGCAGGGATGGCTTCTGCAGCCTTCCAAAAGAGGAGGAAGCTCCCACATCAGAACATGGCCCACATCCCTGCATGGCCCAGGGGGCTCCAGCCTGTGTCCCATTTTCCAGGAGGGGAGTATCTTGCACACAGCACTGGATATTAGGCACCCTCAATAAACATCATTCATGCCTGAGCATCAGTAACCAATCTGACCCTTATGCTCGCATTTCCAAAATTTTTTCTTTGTCATTCTCCACCCGAAGCCATCTAGAATCTAGCTGGCCCTTTCATAGTTGAGTATCATGATCGTATAATGCAGAAATTCTATCTTTCTGTAAGCCAGATAATCCTGAAGCTTCACTTTAACCACTGAAATAGAAAAGGGGATCTTCTTCCTCCTTTCCCAATATAGAAGCTGCATTTAGCCTCTTTTCAAATTTTGCGTGATAACTAACTCTGGAAAAGGCTAATGACTGAATCAAGCCTTTTGGCAAGGCTGATCTACTTTAACAAATCATATCAGGCTTAACCATCAGCTGAGTGTCAAGATACTTATCTGTATTAAGGAGGCACTTTTTAATACACTCAAATAGAAATTAAGGGAACGTGGTGGGGCAGGGGGAGGAATACCTTAAGGTATTTACAGAGTTGTGACACCTACAAAGTTACTAGGGACTGAATCAATATCTTCATGGCTACTGTTTTGGACATAAGCATTTACGTTCTGACTTTTGCTTTGCACTAAGTCTCATCATGGCTGCAAATGAGGCTATCAAGCTGTTTGGATTGCCTGTTATGTATGTGGGCTTTCAGGTCCAGGGTGCAACCCATCACAACTCCCACTGATGGTTATGGCTTGAGCAGGAGGCAGGGGAAAGGGGGGAAAGGGTGAGAGGACACCGCCACACCAGGAGACAAAATAGGTTTGTTCATAACGCATGAAAAGTTCAGCACATTAACTGGCTGGTTTAAAAACCAGGTAAGGGACAAACAGTCCTCTGTCCATATGAAGTTCACATGAAAACCCACTAGCTTGCATTTTGTAAAATAAATTTCATTAACTATTAAAACTGTTTATCAATGATTTTGGTTTGGTTAGATCAGGGAGTGCTCTTCCACTGGCAGGGCTGTTTACAGAGACTCTGTTCAGTCCAACTGCTTCTGTTTGCAGTGCAAACCCACCCTGCTAAAAAAGGCTTCTGGTCTCAACAAAACTTAAACCTTGAGTAAAAAAAAAAATTCATTTCCATGAGGGAATAATCTCCAAATACGTCCTCATTTTCTATATATAAAACTGATCTTTTTAAAATTTAATGCTATGTCAACACACATACATCCCCTCAGTATGCAGCAGTAATATCATTTTAATAAAAGTAATTGTTCCCCACTGGAATCTTACAGAAGTCAATGGAGCTACATAAGGGACAGACTTGGCCTCTTATGTCTTATCAAGCCAATGAGCTAGGAAAATTCTGATATGGCTAAAAGAACATAATGCCCAATTAAGAGCTCCATAAGAATTAAAAGAGTGAGTCATAATATAGAAGATCTCTTATGGCTGGTAACCTTATCAGCACTTATACATCAGAACTACCTGTGGACATTTGTTTGCATAGTATCCTCATTTTCCCATTCATATTAAAGCCACTACAAGACATGACCTTTGGACAATAGTTAAATAAAATTTTCTTATCTTTTTCTCTTTCACCTATTTCCTTGTCCTTCTGAACCAAAAGCACTGGCATGGAAATACGCCGGCAGGAAAGTTAAATCATATTGCTCTTTATGCACATTTTATTTTTTTCTAATACTGGAAAGATGACGACAAGTGAAAATATTTCTCAGACTACTTTCAAGAGAGAGAAGACTTCCAGAAGAACATCTAGCAGCAGTTATGCAAATTTACACAGATTTTATATACCAGTCATTCAATACAGAGTCACAGGACACTCTTTAAAAAGAGAAACCATAATAAGCAAAAGAAGGGAAAGAATTTTGAAGATGCGTGATCGTGAAATCGAGAGAACGCTTTAATGTGAGTTTCTGCAAATGTATAAAAACTCCAGTGGGAAAGGATTCATTAAAAGTCAAGGAGAAAGAAGCACAAGATCAAACTGACATCAGAAGCATAGATATGAAGTAATGCCACAGACATCTTTGAAAACAAGGAGGGCAGCATTAAATTGGATTAAGAAAATGGGTAACAAGTTTTAGATTATTAAAATGACCAGACATGAAGTAGACAACTGGCCACCTGATGCATCTGGCAGAAACATTACAAACCACTAAAGGTCAGAGAGAAAACATTTGGATAGATAATGAAAATGGGAATGAAGTTAGTCAAGATGAAAAATTATTTGTTCTTTAATATATATTTTTTAAATAATCAGACTCTGACAATGATAAGTGGACGACACATGATGACTACACCATGATTTATGCCTCAAAGTCTTAGTGAACTTTTAGGTAGACATGAAGCATTTATAGTTCAGCAGATTTAACAAAATCCTAATCTATTAGCACAGTGTCTAGTCGTCTTCTTCTGTATTAGAAATGTTTCTAAATGTTTCCAATACACATTTTCTAAAACTCACTGCTGTATTTCATTCATCATAGTTTTTATATTTCAGATATTTTATCTGAGAATGCTATACAATACACAACATACATAATCTTAATACATCCTTTGAGTTACCATAATTTTACTTTAAATTTTCTGCATTTCAAAAGCTAAAGTTCTATTGCACTTCACTGCAAATAGTTACCTGCTACTGTCCTGAATAACGTGAATAAGTCCTATTTTAACTTTGTTTTCATTTGCACTATGAACAAGAATTTAATCTTCCAGATGAATTTAAAAATGATGACTAGTACTTATTAAGAAAAGGGATTCCTTTTAAGTTTCAGTGCTGCTGAACATTTGTTTTCAGTTTGACATGCTACATTCCAAATGATGCTCAATACAAAGGTCTAAGTTCATCCTTGGTAAATCACATAAATTCAAAAATAAACCAACACTCCGTCCTAGGAAAACAACCCTACAGAATGTCAATTGGAAGGGAAGAAGGACAACGAAGGGAAAAAAAGTGGGGGGAGAGAACTCACACATACACACACCAGACTTGCAGTCTAGTGAAATGATCATGAACTAGAATCCACCTCTTTGCTTTAAGGCACCTAAGAATTAGTACTGCTAGTCATCTTCTATCTGCGCCACCACAGGACAACTAATCTCGCCAGAGACAGTTTTCTATCATTTAAGACACATGGAACAAAACACTTTCTGAAAATGTCAAAGTTACATTTCTTTGTGACCTTCACCTTTCCACATAATGACCAAGGAAAAAGAGGTAAAATCTACTCAGCCAGCAAAGAAATGTAAATACTCTTGAAATGAAATACACACATCTCAAAAGACAGCCCAGTGATTTGTGTATCTGTTTGGAGGAGATTGTATCAGGAAAAGCAGGTGCTGTACTGCAGGAGCCAGCTGCTAGGCTTGGCACGCTGCAGTGTCTTCTCTACAGCTTGGCAAATTCATAACAACACCCCAAAAGGAGTGATCTTACAGGGAGTGATAAGTTCTCTTGGGAAAACTAATAAATAAAACAAGAAACAGATAATAATAATAATGAAGCAATGTTAAAGCTCAAACTTTGAAAACCAGAGATACCTGTGATCTTTGGAAAAATGTTTAGATTTTTATTAGATCATATAACTTTTGGTCAATAATTTGGGGCTGCTACCTTGGCTATCTAAGAGAGCTCAAAACACTTCAGTGTGCTAGCAGTGCCAGTAACCAGGGATGTTATCTGGCTAAACAGAGCATGAGAGCACTGGCTACTACTGCTGTAAACAGCACTGTACAGCTAGGCTCTATTGGTTCTTGCTCTATGTGAGGCTTGGGGGGCAGTGGGGTTTGTTTGCGGGGTGTCTTGTTTTAATTTTTTTAAAGAAAGCAAGCAGCAATGTAACAGTTGTTATTACTATGTAAGCCATTCTCCCTAATCGATTAGAGCCTTCCTGTGCAACACTTTTTGTCCATCTGCTCACTTAAATACCACACGCTACATTTGTAGAACACGTATAAAAAAAACAACAAAAAAAAAATTTCAGAAAAGAAACTGTCCGCTTTTGTAAAACAGCCCTATCAACACATCATACGATTTACTCTGCTGTTGTTGGATGGAGAGAGCAGGCTAATTACTGCAAAATGTTTAAAAACAGTAACTTGAAGTATTCAAGTAGTCTAAAGACACCTATTTGTGTGTACAGGGAGCCGAATTAAAACAGCATTGCAGATACTTATTAAGATGTTTACTGAGGAGTTTAAAAGACAACAGAAAAGAGGAGGAGGAACAACATTTGGGTTTGGAGCATAAAACAATACTCAAGTCTGCTGTATGTGAAAATGGGAAATCAGAACAGTGACTTGGAAGGGCTGTCTCACACAGCTCTCAATTTTCTTGTACTAACTTCTTCTGATGGTGTTTTTAAATGCTTTTAAAATATTTTTAAAATGTTTTTAAATGGTTGTATGTCTTTGATTTCCACTTAGGAAGGATCGCTAAAGCAGTGACAATCTGAATAAATTTAGAAAATTGAACAAGGTGAGCTACTGTCTATGATATGAAACGACTATTAAAATAGGAAAAACATATAGTATCAAGGTTAAGAATATCAGATCTTTACAATTGCTCACATATGCAAACTCGCAAATGAAAGTGAAAATGCATCCTCAAAAAAACTTATGTCCATGTGTATTAGAAAATTTTTTGTAATACTAAAAATAATTTTAAAATTAATAAATTGAAAATTACTTGAATTAGCACAAGTTGAAAACATGACAAGGATATTTTATAAAAACATAACTCCGAAAAATAAATTTTGTTACTACACAAGTAATTTGTTTGCAACATCGGGCAGAATTTCTGGATATTCTGGATATTAATGGAATTATTTATTAATGGAAATATCCTACATATTTTGAGTACAGATCCTGTGTTACATCTGTCTCACTACATTATTTAAAAGTCCTGCCTACACACATGTACATGCTTACATAAAAACATACACACACACAAGCTATATACCAGAGGGACACTGACATAACTGTAAACTGAAGTCCTGAGGACTGGTTTTGGACCCGGTTTATTTGCAGGTCTGTCTCTGCCCGCTGTTTGAAAGTGTTTTTTCTCACATTTGTTTTCCTTTTATAAGTACATCAGTAGGAAGAGCTTTAAAAAGTGCTTTTAAAGTATCAGAAAGTAAAATTACTCTCTTGACAGTATTGCCTCCCAGAACAGCGTGATTTGTTGTTACATTTCACCATCAGTTTGGTAGGGAATAAGATTACTGTCTCTCCTCCTTTCAGAAATGTGTTTCACATGAATTAGAGTTCTCCTTCACTTTGTGAAGGCAAAAAAGTAATAATAATAAAGTAACAAAAACACAGAGGAAAATATAGCTGTCGGTACTCTTAACAATAACAGAAAGAAAAAAAAAAAAGCTGTCAGTATTTCTTGATTTCCTGTATAACGTAAGATCCCACCAGGCGAGAGGAAATAATCCTTCTCTGACCACAGTGGACATTCTGGGGCTTGAGCATGGATGAATCAGCATCTTTTAGGTTAACCCCAAATTTCAATGTGTGCTCAGGTTCTTCCCTATGTTATGCAATAGTCCTCAGAGATATTAATTTTTAAGTAGAGAGGCATGCTGGACTTCCACTTAAGATGGATTGAGCTTGAGTTTGGGGTGCCACCAAAGAGAATAGAGGTGGTTTGGGTTTTTTTTTTTTTACACCTTTTGCACTGAGCAAATAATGCAAACAACTCTCCAACATTACTTGCCATCGAACATGACTTGAAACATTACTTGCTCATAAAATGCTCTGCTGTGGCAGAAAAAGCTACTTTTTCATGACTCCTCAAGTTGCTAATTACTGGAAGCGCCAGGAAAACTGATTAATAATTTCTCCCTGAAAGAACAGGAAAAGAAAATGTTTCCCAAAAAATCAGATCCTCTGATAGACGAGAAACATGTTACAAACCTTGTTAACAAGTAAAACCCAGAAAAGCGGGATTTCTCACTCTGAGTTCCTCTCTCTCCCTTTCTCTCTCCTTCTCTCTCACACACACACCTAAGTCTGATTTTAAGACAATTTGGTTCAGTGTTACTATAGGCAACGTTACTCACCCAAATGAAGACAGACATTTTTTCCCCCCTAAGTTCAATTTCAGCTGCAATATTTGCACCTGCTGGTTCACAAGAAATTATTCTGAATTCCTTTTCTATGCAAAACTAATTAGCTCAATGTATTATTTTTGTAGCAAGAAAGATATTTTGAGTATTTACTAAATCTTCACACTAAATTGACTGTAAACTTGTTACTTACATGTGAACTCACAAAATATACTTATTCCTAGAAGCAACCAGAGACCTACTAAAACTGTTTGTCTACCAGAAAAAAAAATAAACAGAAAAATAAAAATCTATAATCATTATTTCGTAAAAAAGCACCCAAAACCATCCCTTGCATCTTATTGTACACTTGACAATCACTTTAATCTGTTCAGATTCCTCATTAGGAGACAGATTTTTTCCATGTTTTCCGTATGCCATACAAGCAGCATTTCCAGAGAACTGTTTTATGCTGTACTACCATCTTACTGCCTGTGCTATAATTCAAAAAACAAAAGATTAAGGCTTTGAGTTACAGAGAATATTAATGGCTTTTTTCTCTTTGCGTTGTTACTGACACCAAACATATTAATTGCAAGCAAATTACAATGAAAGAAAAAAAAAATATTGAAGTGGAAATAATGATAGGTACAGCCTTTCTTCCTGTTTGGAGCTCTAAAAGTAGCTTGGAGTGAAGCAACAGGTCCTTTTATGTGGACAGTTCAGTTGACTGATAAACAACGTAGGACAAAACCAATTTTTCAAAGCAGACTACAAATATGAGAAATAACTAGCCAGTAGAGATCCTGTGGCTGAGTGAGGAAATCATAAGTCTAGAAAGCTGCAAAAACCACTATTTCATTTTTCCTTACAATAGGACTGTATGATTTATAAATTTCCAGAAGTAAGATTTACAATCTCTTGGAAGTCAGGCTATAAATAACAAGAATGAACAGAGCTCAGGAAGGAGTAGCAGGCGTGAAGGAGAGCACAGAGGTGGACCTGGACCCAGGGACTCTAGATGGATGGCTGTCTAGGGCTTTATTAAAAGAGTTCAAGGGAACATGAAGACTTGAAAAGAAAGGCGGATTGAAGTTACAAAGAACCCGGCAAATGAACCAAACGAAAGGCTCAGAGGAGGCGATGCTGTCACAACAAGGAAAGCGAAGCTTTTCAGCAGCATAGTAGCACTCCATGCAGGCAGACCTCCACAGGGAATGTTCCATCTCCCCTCTCCTTGGAAGGCAAGGTTTCTGAGGGAAAGAGAGACCCTTCTCACAGGAGGGACAGCACACCAGCTTTGGTTCTTTAATGGAAATTAAAGACTGGTGAGAGACAGCAACCCATGGTGCAAATGATGGCTTTCAAGCAAGACAGACTTCCCCTGAGAAAGCAGTGATCCTGGCACCTATTCTGCCTAAGTCTTCTCCTTCAGTCACAAGCAGGCTCCCTTATAAGAACCCCCCACTTCTGAGGAAATCTAGTGCTCGTCTAACTTTCCATGAGGAAGATGTCCTGTCTAGGGAATCTTAGCTCTTTCGATACAAAGCAAATAAAAAAAACCCAACCTCCTGGATGTCTAGTTCTTATGCAGGACCCCTAATAGGAGAACAGATCAAAGGGGTAGGCACTCACCTGTGTCTGCACAGGAGAACCCTGCTGCTTTGCCAAGGAGCAGGGGTTTTTTGTAGGAGAACATGGTGGAACTATATTTTAAAGTGCAAGAAGTTGTTCCAGACTGTTTGAAAATAGGGCTTGCAGCATGAGTAGTTTGTGTTTTAAAAATAATACCTCAGGACAAATTGCATAACCTGAAACTTACTGCTAATTAAATGAGCTGGGTTCTGCTGTAATTGCTGTAACTACTTTTGTCATAACAGAAGGCTTGTTATGTAGTTTCCAATACATATCTGTTTACTGAGTTAACAACTTAATATAGTTTTATAATAGGTTTTATTTTCACTGATTCTGTACAAAAGCCTTGCTATACAGCAATAGTGACACGAAGTAAGAGTTATAATCCTCTCTACAATATGGTGACTTACATAAGCAAAAGAAGCCTTAAGCTGCTTATATGATACCATTTATAAAGATCACAACAAAAAGCTTCATCTGTAAGACTATCTGTGTCATTCAGATAAATGACACAGCTGCATATTTTGCACATGAGCTTATCTTAAGGGCAGAGTTTAAGGGCAAGGGAACCTTTAGATAGGATGCCCATCTTTAAATATCAGTGTTTCGTTGGCTCCTCTAAAGTGCCAACTAATCACGTCTTGGAAACTACCTATCCTCCTCAGCAAAGAGACTGCTTGCTCAAAAATGTAGTATTCAGCAAACAAGATGTAAACTGACGGCATTTTTTGTCAAGCTAAGAATTCTGGTTTTTCTAGTTCTCCTCTAACTCTTACTCAATTCATCCAGTTCAGTTCTATTTACCACTTCAAGAATTTAAGATATCCACTAATACCAGTCTCTAGTTAAGAAACAGCTTAGTGTTTCTTAATGGTCAGTTATTTGAATGCTTAAAGTCAATCAGAAATACTTGGAGGAAGGATTTAGCTAGAATTAGCTTAGCTCAATTGAAGTTTGATTCGTTCCTTTTGAATATCTTAAAATCATCCCAGATGTGAATCATCACTGCAGATTGAAATGACATCATTTAAGTATTATATAAATGTATATATTTAAGATGGAATGAAAAAGCTCTTAAAATAAAACTTGAGCAGTCAAATTTTAGTTCCTGATAGACAGTGACTGTTACAGTGTCTATATGCCTAGTAAGCTTGTCACTTTAGGGGTTTATACCCAAAAGATAATTTGTAGGGCTTAAAGTATCTTTTTTCAAGTGAATGTTCACTTTAAAGAGTGATGCTGATGCTTTGTCACAACACAGAGAAGTGCTGCTTCTCTTTCAACATTTTTGCTATGGAAACCCTTCCTACCACCACCTGCCCTTTCTCCATACCTATATCTGAATGCTGATATTACACATCTCTTCCATAATTTTGTCTTTGCGTTTCAAGGATCAGATATTTAGATTACTAACACATCATATCACTACGTACAATAGCGTTTCCAAAAGCGATGTTCACAAGATGCTGCTGGTCTGATGTGTAACCAGTGCTTAGCTGCCTATTCCATCTTCCCACCAAGTGCCTCTTTTCCAGCTATTGCAGCAAACAATATTTGTGAATGGAGCTCCTTTCCATATGCTGCGTGGGCCATGCTTCTTGCCGCTGGGCATTTCACAACGAAATCACAGATGAGATTATTCGGCTTCCTGTGTCTCTCCCAGTCTGCACAGCTGATGTGTCACATTAAGCCATTTCTAGCCTTTAAAGCACTGACTGACCTCAGTTTTCAGTTTCACATGGCAGAGAAACGCCCAGGGAAAGTATAAGAAACTAGGCATTTATTCCATAAAAATATGAGTTCTTAAGTAAGTATCGTTAGGTGTCTGCTGCAGCAACGGAAAACAGCATTGCATAGGAGAGATGAAACCTTTCTTCTCTCCTGCTTCAGCAGCTCTCCACTGACACGGGATTTCATTTTCTGCCCTGTTTACCTAAAATGTGTAGTGGTTTTGGAGATGACATACAAATTAAATGTATTCCACTAGTAGGCCAAAAGAGAGAAATGTAATATCATATGCAAATGAGAAACTGGACTCATATCTGAAGCTTCAGTCCTCAAGAGATGATAAAATTATGAGCCCCTTAGCTAGTAAAACAAAAGCTAATCTCAACTTGTAATTATTCTTGATCCGGAATTATTCCTAGCATGCCTATTCAAAAAATGCCTATTCACAATATAGCATTGCACAGACATAACACCGACATTTTTCCTGCACTCTTTTCTTCTCCTATGGCAAATGACTATCTTCAAGTGTTCAGGCTTGATATGTTTCAGACTAGTTACACTATAACAAAATTAATTTTAGGCCTGGATATTAATGAAAGATACTTTAACAATAAACTGAACTTAAATAACCATCTGAACTTAAACATAAAAGATGTATCTACCTCCTGCAGGAGCCACGAGGCTTAAACTATGTGCCGTAATTGTATTAAGGAAAAATCATTGTCAGATATAATAAAAATAGGCTCGACTACCAAGTCCCTTACAAATATATAATTAATTGGAGTCATAAAAGGGATGAGGAGGCCTGTTTAGCGAAATGAAGAGGTTATAAATTATTTGAAAGTTGGGAGGTAAAAGCCAGATGAGCCAACAGAGATTTGTAAGGAACAAATCATGTTAAAAATGGCTCGTTTCCTTCAGCAACAGGGTATCCAGCTATGTGGTTAGGGAGAAGCAATAGGTATCATGTATCTTGTCTTTAAAACATGACATTATTTCACATTACAATCTTTTAAGGTAGGGAAACATGGTCTAGATTAAATTGCTATAAACTGGGTGCAATAGTGGTTGGTTAGTACCTCCCAGAAGACTTGCCAACTGTTCTCTGTCAAAATGGAAGCAAATATCAAATGACTTCCCACAGGGCCTTGTCTTTCATACAGCTCTGTTCAATCTTTAATTAATGAAAGAAGAGAGAGTAGGCTTCTGTGTAAAATTAGAGAAAACACTAAGACAGGAAAGACTACATTGGAAGTTGGGCCTAGCAATCAAAGCGATCTCAACGAAGCAGAGAAACGTTGCGGGAGCGATTCAGGAGGGAGAGGTGCCAGTTGCTATGCTTAGGAAGGATCAGAAGCAGATGTACTGAGCAGGGAACAACTGAGCAGGCAGCACTCCTTCAGGAAAGGGCCTGGAGCTGACGAGGTATTACATGCTTGAGCGGAATCGGCGAGGTCGTGCTTTTGTGAGACAGGCAGGCGTCACCGAGGGATGTATAAATAGGCATCCGTCCTGAACATGAAGCAATGGTCCTGCTACGTGAAGTGCTGGCAAGACCTCAGCAGGACCAGGAGCGCCTGGCCTCCAGCACTTCGCTTCAGGGCAAGGGTACAGACCACTAGGGCAAACACCAAGGGAGAGCACACAGGAGCACCAGGGGCGTCAAGAGGGAGACCTGCAAGGCACTTCTGAAACAACCAGGGTTTCCTCCTCTGGAGAAAGGTGGGAAGACAGGAGTAGCCAGGGAAATGATGCAATCTTACAGGTCAGGTGTGTGAGGCGCTTTACTAAAAGGAAAGGAAGTAATCTTTCTCCATGCTTGTACCAGATATGGAAAGAAAATAACGGGTCACCTCGTTTGCCTATCTTCAGTCACTTTTTAAATGGTTAGGATAGCGAGCAATTAGATTTGTCAAACTTCTGTAAAAAATAGCCCTAAAATAGTTGATCCTTCTTTGAGGAAGAAAGACTGACTTCTGGAGGTCCCTCTCAGGTAGATGTTTTGGTAACAGGATATAGGCACATACTGAATAAAGTTTGTCTGTATCAACATATATAGTTCATAATTGAAAAATTCATTTTCAAAGGATTGGATGACACCAGCCAATACTTTGCCTAGTATCCTTATTATAAACATTTCTTATAACGCAGATACTAAAGGATACCAAAGAAATCACTGTATTATGAGTATTTATGTAAATTTGCATTCATTATTCTTTTCATTTATTTGCTAATTGTTAAAATAGTCTGTTAAAAAGACAGTAAGAGTAGGCATAAGTATTTAGCTAGGTATTTAACCTCAAAGTGATACTGTGTAAATAGGTGCATTGTAAATATTTAAAATTCTATGACTAAGCCTCACATTAATCCTTATTAACAGACTTTGAGTGTGCAGACAAGAATATTACCCGTGCTCCTTCCCTAAGCAATGTCCTGAGAGTAATGGTGTTGACAAGCCCAACCTCTGAAAAAACAAGTGTGTAATCTTTTTCTGTTTGCTTCTGTGGTGTGGGTCACTGGGTTACATGCCTGAAGCTGAAGTGCAATTAGTTATTTTATTTATAAATACTATGTACATATAATTTCATAGCTACGGTAAACTGAAAGATACAAGGTATTAAAGAATATTGCGTGTTCCAGATTTGCAATAAGTATCTCAGGTGGCTGGGGAAAGATCCCATAGCAATCACAACAGCAGTGTACAGATGTGATTTTCCCATGCTTTTTTTTTTTTAAAACAATATGCAAATGCAAGCACAAATATTTTAAGGTTCTTAAACTTTCTTCTGCCTAAGCAGGAGACATTTAGCTGTTTGTAAAATTCTTACATTTTACAGGATTCTTTTTCCTGAAGGAATTCTGAATTTTACAGCTTCATGCATGGAGTTATAGCTCCATTCTTTTATTTTGCCTATAAATAAAGTGTCTACATTTTGCTTTCTGTGTAAAACTTTTTCTTGTGACAAAGACAAATGCAGTGGTTAGCCGAGTTTCTTTTAAGTAAATATGCCTCTAACATTCATATGAGCTTTTTTCAGATATTGAAAAACAGTGCAGTGCCTCATGCTTATATTACTGCTGAGACATCAAAGTAGCTTTTAATCTTCCCCCCGCCCTCC
>JAOXNO010000033.1:10335912-10355910 GCA_028565335.1 Limnodromus scolopaceus
GGTAAGTGTTAAAGGAAAAACCCGTATAAAAACAGGGAAATGGATTAGCTTAAGGAATAGCTCCTACAAAGGTGAGTCACAGCAATGGCACAGCATGAGCTGATAATGCACAATCCCTGTTTATAACGCATATAAGTTCTATTTAGTGAGTTGACTTTTATTAAACATAACAGATCTCCCATTAGTGAAAGTTTTTAAAAGGTAGCTTTAAGAAACCAGAATAGAGAGAGGTAAATTATTTTTCAATACAGGCTAACAACTTGCAAGTGAGCAGGTGATCACGAACCCTCTGTGGTCATCTGCTTCTGATCTTGGATTAACAAAAGCACAGGTTATTTAGCAGGCTCAACTTCCCTGCCTCCTCCCGCGTAGCATTCAAACTCATAATAAAGGCATCTCGCAAGCACATGCCCTTTGTGCATCGTGCATTATGCACCGTCCTTTTAAGTCTCCTTTACTGCATGGATCTCTCCGAATTGCTTTTTGTCTCTCAAGTGCCTGAAGGACAGCCCCTCTCCTTTCGTGCTCCTTGCTCCCAGTGACTGATGCCTCCACCTGGGCAAAACCAAGAGTCATCCACTGAATGATGCTAAGGGAGTCTCAGCTACTGAAAGAAGGGAAAGTTGAGAGCTCTCTGGCAAATAGGAAAGAAGACATTTTACTGAGCAGCATTTCAATGCTGGAAAACTATTACCATACTTCTATTAGCAACACTAGCCACCAGGTAACCGTTTCATTCACACTGAAAAAAATGCGCCAAGGCCAACAAGTAAAAACTGTGAATGTAAATTATGATAACTGTTCAACCCATTAGGTCAATCCACTACCATGCACAAGAGAAAGGTGGCAACATTTGTGGATAAAGTGAAAAATCCAGACAGTTTGCTAGGATATATGACAACAGCGTATCTCTTTGACATGCTTTGTTGTCATTTCACAGGCACAATGACGGCACAATATTCACTGAAAGATATTTAATCAAAACAATCTGATCTATGAATCACAGGGATTCCCAATATATTTAAAGTCAGCATATTTAGAAACCAATCTATTTTAGAGCTTTTAAAAAAAATGTATGCCTACAAATATGTATTTTTTTTTTAGTTCAGTGCTTTCCAATTATAAAAGTAGGTTTTTTTTCAAAATTTACTAAGGTTTTTTTGCTGTATGAATCCCAGTGTATGTCTACCAAGAGACACATGGGTTGTCAATTATTTTTTTCATTTTCACGTTAACATCTAAAACACATTTTCATGAACTCTGTATGAAGCACAAGGCACTTTGTGCTCTCGGTCATGCTACGTATTTGCATTCCTTCTTCATGCAACTTGATTGACATCACATAACATTTCTGATACCAAAATAACTGTTTCATCCAAATCACAGTGAAGTCATCAGGAGTCTGTTATCTTCAATGAACCTTGGGTCTGGCAGGGATGAGTCAACTGAATGATATTAATTGATGTGAACAGGAAGAATAAAGGGAAGAACAAGTGCTGACTTGTGTACTATACATCATTTATGCTAGGCAACAAGGGAAAAGGAAAGAAGAAAAAAATATTAGAAATCTGGATATTAAAGTGAGTAGAATATACTCTCTACCAAGCCACAGTTTGCATGCGAGAATGTCATAGCAAGTTATTTGTTACCCTTTATATCTCACAGGAAAGAAGAGCTTTATTATCAGGAGTGATTTCAGTGTGACCTACTCATGACAGAGACATCATTCTTCCAATAATAAAAAATAATCTGAGAATTTCTAAGACAGTTGTTAACAGTGGTAGGTGACAACTTCTTAAAGTGAGTGATCCAGCATGCTGGACTATGTCAGATCTCATCCTGGCAACAGAAACAAACGGATATCACAACTTCAAAGCCTACCTGCTCAAATGCCATCAGTGCAGCTCAGTTGCATTTATATGCAAAAACTATAAGTTTCAGCTGTTAAGGGAAAAATCTTATGACTGAGGACATCCTCACACGGAGGTAATAGTTATCAGATAAATCATGAGAGAAATAAGGTAAACAGGAAAACATAGCCATGATATTTATGTGAGCTTTTGGTCCCGGTCTTAAAATTCTGCTGAACAAAGGAGACCAGGCTAACACAAGTAAAACAAAATCCCAGCATTCTTAAGTAAAACCGACATTAAAAAGAAAAGGGAAAGCACTTATTAGAAACAAAGAATTTAGAAAAATACTAAGGGAAAAAAAAAAGGAGACATCTTATTGTCAGCAGAGCAAAAGAGAGTTCAAAGCATTTTATAGCCCGTTATGTTTAGAAAGGTTTTCATGTTTTATTTGGTCTCTTGCAGATATGGCTGCTTTTAGGACAGCTAATGAAACCATCAGCCAGACATGAATTTCTAGTGTCAGATTGTGGCACAAAGAGCAAATAAAGCACCGCTTATACAGTGGACACTAGGTAGGAATAACAAAAACGTTTTGCCTGCCAATGGAATAACCAGTACTGACATAACCTGTCTGGGTCTGCTACATTTGATTTCAAAAGATTTTGTAAAATTGAAAAAGTAAAGAAACACGAGAATAAGATTAGAAGTCACATTTTGTTATTAAAAACCTCTGGCAAATCAAAGTCTATTTATTCCATCTGTTCAAAGAGGAAGTTAAAAACTGACTTGATCTCTAAATAACTTGCCTGTGGAATATTAATTTGATAACAGAGGGATGTACAGTCTCTCAGACAAAAATTCGCATGCCAGAAATCGGTTCAGGACAAATTCAGGAAACTTGGTAGGCAGAACTTAACCTAGACAAATAAAGTCAGCTGGTAAAATGCAGATTTCTAAGTAAGGCGAATTAATAATAGAATTGGTGTGTTTTATGTGGGATAAAGAAATATATTTCTAACCAAGAATTCATTGCTATTCTGAACTCTTACATGTCTAATCAAAGACTTACTACCCCAGTTACAACAATACTAAAGCTTATTGTCTAAATTGCATTATTATAGAAAAAGCCTCATTAATAGGACATTTAAATTTTTTATCCACAGACCTTGAGTATCTACCTTGTATCACTGGTATTGTGCTCCCCCTTCCCCTGTTCCTCTGGATCCTGAAGTCAGCAGTGAGAACTGCTCATAAGAGGAAAAGGTGGAGGAGCTGGGATCAGAGGTCAGCATCCTGCCCTCTTCACCACAAGGAGTATGATGCCAGTGCTGGATTTCCTCCTACTCTAAAGGTCTGCATGACATTGGTTCTGATCGTTTTTAAACACATGCTATACTTTTATCTTCATTAGTCTACAACTCCACATTATATCCTCACATGCTATGGTATACACTGTAAACACTGTATTTTCTAGATATTTGCTGTTCCTTTTGTTTTGCCCTAAAACTGGTTTTAGCTGATTTCCAAGACCACTTTCCTTGGCAACATTGGCAATTTGTTTACAGCACTGTTTATAGTCTCTGCTGTCATCCCCAGGCTGTGGGTTCAAGGCCTTTGCTACCGTCTTTTGACTGTTCTCTTCCACTCCATATTATTATTTTGGGGTCAGAGATAGTTCAGTCTACACAAAATAACAGATTGTTATTACTACCTAGTACTTACAGAGATGCAACAACATTTTCATAACGCTGCACCCCGCAGTTGCAGAGAGCTAACCTAGAACTAAACAATGTTTGACTGCTCGTTAGAGAAACAAGCTAAAACACATCTCCAGGCAAGACCAACAGCAGCCAAAGCAGGCCGGGCAGGACTGAGCTCTAGGGCTTTGCAGGACTAATGCAACTTCCACAGTTTCTTGCTAACAATGGCAACACCAGATTTATTGCACTGCAGAGCTACAAAACAACTGACCAGTAGTAAAGCGAATTCTTCAAAACTTAGAGTTCAAATTATATATAAACATGTTCAAATGAGAATTAATTCAAGAAGGTACAAGTCTTTTTAGTTAGGTAGTAAGCGTGGACTCTTATGGTCTATACAATCTTCAACAAAGTTTAGAATGTCCTGTGTCTTGAAAAGACGATTAATTCCTCCTCAAGATTTATGTTTGCATGTAAAACACAGAACTAATAGAACAAGATAGACTTAATTGTTTCTTTTTTCAATATTTTAGCATTGGATTGTAGGCACTGTTTGAGATACCACAAGTTGGCAGCAGTATAATTCTCTCTCAGATGAATTTTGTGTGCAAACCTCTAGCTTTGTACAGGAAAAAAGAATAAAGGTTTTAAATATTGTAACATAGCTGTCTTTGTAAGCAGAAAAGTAACTTTTTTTTTTTTTTTCCTGTGGTCAGTGATCTTTAAAGACCTGGAACAAAAGGTGACGTGATGTTCAGATCATCTGATCACACCTAAAGTTCAAACTAAGACCAGCCAGATGGAAAAAGCAGGTTTTGGGTCACTAACTTTCAGCAGAAGGACAACTTGTCTTGCATGTATGCGTTCTTTTTACTATGTTTTATTTCTTTACTTATTCTACACCTGGTCCCCTACACATCAGCTACTACTTTACAGCCTGCCCTTTAGCTAAGAGGTGATATCTTCTGGGTTTTTTTTTAAGCAGTTCTGGACTAGGTGGCCTTGCAGAAGTAATTCTGCAACAGGGACAGAGTCCTCTTCTTAGTGCGCTCATCTCATATTTGCTGCTGGATGACCTGACAACCTCTTCTAAACATAAGCATGCTGTATGCTACACTTGGCCTTTTCATCAGCCAAAAAGGTTTTGGTTTCCTTACTAACAGGAGAGTCAAGGTTGTGTTTAAAGTTATCTTTATACTTTAGCACTGAACTTCAGGAAGAGGTAGTGCAATATTTAGCTTGTTTGGAACATTAGGTCTATGCAAATAAGTACTTTACAATGCTATTATATTTGCAAGAGCGGAATTAACACATAGTCATCTGGTTTTGTGTTTGAGCTTCTTAAAAAGGAGCATTCTTCTGGTAAATACATAATTTCTTAAAGATTATCAACGGGTAAGTAGCAAACACCTTAGGAATCAACTGCCAAAATGGCTACTACAAAGTAGCTAGAGTTTTCAATTAGTGTGGACAACATTCTGCTTTCCTGGACTTCAAGCCTCATCATTTCACTACTGAAGAAAAAATCCAGTTAAATAAGTTTATTGAAACACTGTTAAAGGTTGCTAGAACTTCAGAAGTATGACCCTATCTGTGATGTACATTAATTACCAGTACACCAATGACTGCCTATAGACCACAAAAGGCTCAAGACCAATTTCTTAAGAAAAAACTAAGGTAAGCTAATGAAATGTTAATTTGTTAACGTACACTTTGTGCTATTCACACTGCACCAAAAGCATCTTTAGCAACATATCTTAATAATATTCCGTCAATTATTAGATCCACTGCTGCATCCCAGGAGGGATGAGTTTCTCAGATATCTTTATCTAATACAGTTTTCTGCATGGCAGCAGCTTTCCCACCAGGAGTCCTCTTTACTATTTCTCTTGTCAGGGTTCTTTCTTTCCCTTTGATGAGATGTCCCAGCCATGTCAAATGCTGTTACTTCAGGACCCTCCTAGCTCCAGAGTTATCAAGCACGGTGTCTTCACTCTACAACTACCAAAGTTACACAGGCTCCTCAGTATGTCAAACAAGTTTATTATTTTATCTTTCAGTGACTTTTAGTTCCACAGAGTGCTTGCTGAAAATCTCTCCTTGGTCTACCAACTGCTCCTGCTGTTATATATATTAGCCTTAATAAAATCCATTAGTTATGCACAGTGCTTTCTTCATTAATGAAATATAATAGCATTGATGTTTCTGGTCTAATGTGTGGCTAAGAAATTTTAGGATTTTATTCAGTTTGTTATAAAATTGAATGCATGTAAAGTAAAAGGAGTTAAACTATTACTATCTGGAAATCGTGGAATTAAATTCAAAAAAGAATCACATTCACAATGATTTTTATCAGATTTAACTATTGACATGATATGACCTTCATGTTATTTCGCCTTAAAATACTGTGGGAAAAAAGATATTACAAGTTTTCGGCTTCTGTTATGTCAATGATTTAGGGTGAAATCTTTCTTAGCTTTGCTTGAACCAGACGCACTGAATACTGTAAACACAAAAGTAAATATTGTGGCAGGTTGAAAAATAAACAAGGCTTAACTCTTCCTGTGTTTTGCCCTGGGGAAGCAATGTAGACCAGAGCACAAAAGATTCAAAACATTGTTGCTAGAGTAACTGAGTGAGGAATTCTTATTCACTGGTGTTTTATCCCTGTGCACAGATAAATACACACACACACACAAAATTCAAGGCACTAAAAAACCAAACCAACAATGCTGTGAAGAAAGCATAAATTGTTGGCAAGCTGTAATCTGGTAGTTCCGCTTCTTCAAACCCTACCTAGCCACAAACTCATACACACATCTAAAAGATTTCCTGTGTTGAACAGTATATTCTGAGAAATCATGGGGGGGAGTGGGGTGGGTAGAGGAGAGGTGTGGAAATCTCCAGTTCCTGTATTTGTAGTATTCCTCAGTAATCTCTCTTTCCTCCTCCAAGAACTCTGACTTTTTCAAAAAGGCAGAGTGCTGGAGTTTCATAGGAGAAATGGGCACGAGTTAGGAACCAACTGCAAGAAAACCTACGATCATTAAGTGAAGGTGATCTTACCATCCAAAGCACAGCAGATTACAAGAAGGAAATAATAGGTTTATGTAGGTTTACTGAATGCTTGTAATATTACTTGTAATAAATATGACACATTTAAGACAAATTACTGAGAAGGTACCTTTGTGTACCACTAAAGAGATCTGTTGAGATCATCTCACCCTACATTTCACAGTAAAGAAAACTATAGGACTCAGCTGCATAAATTCATAAAGAGATGCATCCTTTGGAGGCCATGTGGTCCATTTGCACATTTTGAAGACCCCTGCTAAATAGCAGAGACGATACTGCTCAAAATCAGTCACAATGTGCTCAGCAATCATGTGAATATCCATTTGTCCAACTAGCCTTCAATTTTTAGTTTTCACCATAAATTACTACATCAGCAATTATTGGTAGCACTTGTGATTCCTTCCTCATCTCACATGACATCCAAGAGTATACTTCTTTCAAATGCTCTTTTCCTTTGCAACACCCTCTGAAATCTATGTAAGTGCTACCTAAAATCATTGCACAATATGAGCAGATGTAGATAACGTGCTATTCTGAGTATGTGTCTTTAACTGCCTTTGTAGCCTATAGATTAAACCTATTTTTCCCTTATCCACTTTAAAATATTTTGTGCTTTACCGTTCACCTCTCAGAATGATTCAATTTTTCCGCTTAGTCTCGCTTACAACACCAAACTCCAATCCAGTGTTAAGCTAAACAACACTAGTGCTTTAGTTGATGGGGATAGTCCTAACTCAGGTCTGATAATGTACTCCTGCATATGCCCTGACAGTATAAATCATGCAAATAAATAAGAAGTTTGGCACTTCTGAGGGACAGAGCTTGTTGCCAAAGCTTTCAGAACCAATGTTATGAACTTCTTCCCTCTAGCTGTTGCCAAAGATGAGACCAGACTTCCCTTTTCATACAAGATACCCTCACAGAAACGCCACACTCCTTATCAAAGTGACTCTCTAGTGCCACAGAATACTAACATTTCTACAGAAGCGATTACGGTTTTGGCTTAGTGGAAGCCTAGGTGCAATGCTGATTCCAGTTCCATTTAACAGTGTTTGACAGAAACTAAGCCCGAGGATGAATCAAAGTTGACATATTTAGAACAAAGTAGTGGAGCACTTGACTAAGCCAATAAATGGTTCCAGCTGGGACTTGTCCTGTGGTTGGTGATGAGGACATTGGGGGCAGTTTCCGTGGCAGATAACTTTAGCTAAGGATATTTGGCATTTACAAGAAACCTAAAATACTTTTTATCAATTATTTTTGTAAATGTAGATTTTTTTTTCTCTTTTGCATCATTTCTATTTTATCCCACTCCTCCACCCTCACCAAAATGTGCATCAAGTAGAACCAGTTTGTAATTATTACTATGCTCAGCCTCAGCATGGATCTGAATTAGAGTTTCAATCATTAAACACAAAAACTATGATACTAAGTTCAACTGAAAGAATTTGTGGAACATATGTGGGAGAGGTGGCTGGAGAAGACAGAAAATATTTGTCATTCTTTCAGTCTACACATAACATTGAGAGTAGTTCCCTAGACACAAGGGGGAAAAAAAAAGCAAACATCCTATTGGATTTTAAGTAGTCCTGTAACACTTAATCCTCTGCAGAATGGTAACTGATATTTTATATTAATAAGAAAATTCTGTGGCAATTATAGCCTGTAAATATTTAATCAGAGTTCTAGTATATCCTGTTCTGCTTATATGCTTTCTCTTCACCAGAACCTGGCTGGCCACCATTAGCCACTAGCAGAATACAACAGAATTAATATTTAGAATCCACATTCTGATTAGAAAATTGCATGTTAGCCTGTTAGCCCTTTTCCTATGTTATATACATAGAAGTGTAATTTAAGGCCTCCTAATATTTTATTTTATTTTTTTACATATGTGATGTAGAACAAACAGAATAGGAATAGGTAGTTTCAACCAGTAGGCCAGAGAGATGGGGGGAGAGGTGTGGTGTGTGTGTTAACGCAACTTTTCCCTATGCCACAGTTATAACCATGGGCATCCCATCACTACCAAATGCCAATAAAATGTCATTCCTCTGCCTTTATTCTCTCTTTAGGTTCAGCAGTATACCAGCTTCTGAAAGGCAGACACGCCGGGTGGTTTGAGTTCATTGGCTTGATTTTCTCATCTAGATCTTGTGCTGCATAATATGATGCATACAATACAGTATAACTTCTGAAAACAATGACATTTTGTAGAACATAAAAATATCATTTTCTGTTTTCAAAGTCTTCTGGTGCTGATTATGAAATCTGTATTCAGACAGGCAGTGTTTTGCACAAACATTTTCTTTCCCCTAATTCATACTAATCTGCATTCCACATGCAGTCTCACTACATATATCACCTAAATTCCCTACTTTTCCTCTGCCTCCACAAGAGATTATTATTAATATTACTTTTATTATTATTATTGTCATTGTTTTGCCCCTTCTCCCTAGATTCCAAATGAAATACAGAGAGCAGAAAAATCGTATTTTCCAGATTTTTGTCTGCAGTAAAGAATAATGCAGCTTATCTAACATCACATAGTTCATATTCCAATCAGTTTTCAGCCAGATTCCCCTCAGTATAGTTTTGTCTTTCTCCATCTTCATACTTCCCTGTGTGTGTCCCACCATAAATTTATCATATTTTCAGCTTTGACTTAAACAATAGCATCAAAACTAGTATAATAGCCAAACAAGAAGTGTGTTTATTTCCCTTGAAATATCTATTAAGCTTTATGTCTTACATTTATAAAATTTGGTTGCTAATATAGAAAGCTTTCTGTTCTTCAAACGTGGACCAAGAACTGGTTTTCAATCTGCAGTTAGGTGACATTTCAGGTGACAATATTGACGCAGTTATGAGCAGAGGGAAAAGATAAGAGCCCACTGTCCTAAGTACCAATTGCTCAGGGAGGTGAACAAGGATGATGACACCTAATGGTAGGCTCTTCCTCCTGATCCTCGTTCACAATGGTGGGATTTTGGAGGCACTCCCCACTGCCATCAAGCATAGCAGAGAGGAGAGGTACAAACCTGCACGTGTGATTCCCCTGTGCACCAGCAAACACTGAAGGCTGTTGCCCTGCAGTTGCTCTATGAAAATCTATGTAAATGGCATTACAACAGCTGGTGTACCGCTGACTAGAGCAGGACTGACTTGGTTCTATGTCTTGAACTGCTCAGGCTTTTCCCAACAGTAAAATTGCAGAACTGCTAGTCAAAATATAACTGTGGAAAGCTCTCCACCCATTAAACTCCAGTCTAGCCAGGCCATTTAAGCTAGTAGGGGGTCTCACCAGTGACACAATATGCTTTGTTACTAACTATGGTTATGTGCAAGCCGCTGCAGGATGCGGATTGACAAAAACCACAGCTTATAGGAGCACTGTTCAAAGACATCTTGCTCCAAAACTTCTGTGACCCACGAATTTAGGGCTATGTGGACACTGAGATAAAAGGGACTTAGGAGATACTTATACTACCTCACCAAAACAGCCTTTAAAATTACTGAAATGGATCCCTCTAAAATACTAATTGCTATTGAGTCAAATGAAAGGACTGAATAGAAAGTACATCTCAGAAAGGGATTCTTCCTAACCCTATTTCTTGTTTTCCTTTTCTCTGCCACTACCTCTATGGTTACAACAGAGGCACTATCTTGGTCACACTAACTACAACATTTTTCAATTTGTGAACACCAGAAAGAATAGCAGCAGAAATGTCACATCATTTTCTACTAAGAGATGATTGCTCCTGAGAGCATAGTCTTTGTTCAATCTAGCCGAATCTTTTACTACTTCAGGGAAGGAACGAGAAAGCTAGACTGCTGAAGGAAAAATAATTAGCCATCGTGTTTTACAGTAGAACGCTAAAAACTCTCTTTTTCAATTTGACAGGCTTCATGTAGGGGTATCTTTTTAACCAGCCATTTCTTTACACTTGCTGAGCACACGCAATATGGTGCAGTTCCTGAAGTTCCTGCAGTCGTAGGGATCTCAGTTAGTGGAGAATTCTGAAGAAAGTTGTCTTTCTGAAACCAGAGCCAAATAAACTTTGATGGTAATAGCTTTAGCAAGATTTTTTTTGGGGCTTGACCTGTTAAGGACTTGATGGATTTTCTATAAGGCCCCATCTGACATATTTTCAATATACTTTACCTACTCAGAAGCATACATTGGTAATTACAAATCTGAGGATGTCTCAGCTTCAAATGAATCCAACTCTCCCTACCAAGCTAAAATATTATCTCCATTAAACAAGTGTTGAGCATCACAATACAACATTTCTCCAATTAAATTGAAATGTGTTATAGAGCGCATAATAATTTGGGGACTAAAAGTGTGAATACTTTTAAATGTGGCATATAATTTTCTAATGCAGGATACTTTTCAAATACGATCTCCTGCTGAAAGAGTTCATTGTATCTAAAAAGTAGAAACCTGTCAATAATACTCATGTGTCCTATAAAATGTTTTCATTTCTTTCATGGTATGTTATGCTTCATCAGTTTCCTTAATCCTAGCTGCAGTTCACGTTGCCATGCTGAAACAGCTCACTGAGCAGTAATTTATCTCTTGACTGTGGCATAACAACCACAAATACAGGTTATTCTGGGAGCGAGGATTTGCATTGCATAAACTGTATTTTTAAAAGAATTTTCAAATGAGATTAATTCATGATAGGGAAATTATTCCTCTATTTTTGGATCTGGTTTCCAAGACACTTGAGGCTGAGCCTTGAGTGTTTTGTTGGGTATCGGGCAGAATCTTCATTTGAGGATTAGGGATTTCTGTAAAAACGAAATGATACCGCAAGAGAAATGAGAAGATGTTTCCCCCATTTACTTTAATACCTATTTAAAATTGGCATTGGAAAGATAATGACAGATTGCATTTTAGCTGAATTTTTCAGCTGTGCACTAGATGACTTGTATTTCTTTTCAATTAGGCTGACTGCTTTAGCGTGGTAGGAGATTACTTCTCCCGCATGCTGAAAAGATATTAACAATTAAAATGGAGGGGGGAGCAAGTAGCAGAGGATTATTGCAGTTTTCTTTGCCAAATGACAAGGGTTTCTCTTTGTAAGTATCTTGTTTTAATGTTTGCTATTAAGCGAAGATGGAATGCATTGAGTAGATATAATTATTACGAGAAAGTATATTTTTTTTACAAATGTAAATATTTACATAACAGTGGTACTTAAATAGCTTGGCCTCATGCATCAGAAGGGAGTGAAGTTTTCTTCATGCGTAACACTGTGAAATGTGTTTCTCGAGCTTTCAAGGCCCAGATACAGTAAACAACACTTTTCCTCCTGCTCCTTTCCTCATAGGAAGGAATAAAACTGTGGGATGCGGGAGCACCTCCCCTGCAGCATGGGAGAGGCTGGGGGGTGTTGCAGGGGGCTGCAGGTGTCCCTACAGCCTCAGCCACCCGCTGGCAGCACCTTCCTCTTCCTCTCCTCTGGGCAAGCCTCAACTGAGCTCCCTTTACCATGTCTCTGCATTACTGGGGTACTCCTGGTGGCTTTCTTACAAATCATTACTGATTTTGTCAATGGGAATAAAACTCAGTAATAATAATAGCAAAACCCCACTGTAGGTACTATGCAATTAACAAAGTTCTCTTTTCTAAACTGCCCCCCCCAAGAGAGCAAGTAGAGATACTGCAGAGGTCAGTGGGATCCTGTAATTTTTATGTTCTCTCAAAACAACTTGCCGTGGGTTTGGGCTTGGGGTTTTTTTTCCTTTTGATCACTAAAGTGTTTCTGAATGTAGATTACAGAGGTATTCTACATTGCTAATACCTTTTAAGAATCTCTGAATATCTGTGAAATCTAATTTACCTTGATTCACTCCGTTTCCATCCTGCTGATTTTTCCATACAAGCCATATTAATCCAAACCAACATTCATTTACCAGATGTCTCAGCAGCCAAATGAACATGTAGCAATCATAATTCCATTTCAGTGACAACAGGTAGTGGTGTAGTTTGCTCCAAATAATGTCCACTTTTATCCCAACTCCACACACCCCAAATCTCATTGTTATGATTTATATCAATTCATGTCTAGATTATGCCTGTACAAATTTTGGGTCTTTTAAAAGAAAAGAAAAAGAGATGTCCAGAGAGTTGCCTACACACAACGTATAACTGTGTTAAGTCAATAAAGTTCACCTTAGTTTTGTGTAAAATTACCAAGTCCCACATACAACTATTTTTCTTCAGCCTTATCAGAACCACTCAATCTTGGGGAAGTACATAGACACGGTGGCTTTTTCTTCCAAAGCTAACCCAACCCAACACTATTAACTTGCTACAGTACAATTATTCCTAGAGAATCTTCTGAATTATTATCTAATAACAATATTCACACCTTTTTTGATTAATGTATATTTGAAAATTATCTCTAGGATTCAGATCTTCAATTTCAGGAAATTTGCATAGTACAATTGATCTTAGATATACACCAATTAACAGTGTTTCAAAATGTAATTCTAGACTGAATTAATTTTGGTAACAGCTCTGGCAAATTTTTCATTCAGGTGGTCTCAGGTTAGGCAAGTATAATGAGATTAAAAATCTAAGTACTGAAGTCAAAATGAGACATGAGAAAAAAAGACTACTTGTGGCATTTTAACTTGTACAGCACCTTTAAAAGAGTCTGGGAAAAACATTTTATGTTCTACACCTATCTTCTTTTTTGAGTGAAATTCTACTAGTAACAAAGATAATTCTGAAACCAAAAATGTCTTGATATCTATGCATACACATGCATAATTTCACATCAGTAATTTATCTGTAGCCTCATCTTCCCACATCCTTTTTAGACTAGTATAACTGTGCTAACTTCAGAGTAGGTACTCCTGGCTTATATCAGAGCACTCAGAATTATGCCTGCCCTCACCTTTCACATGGAAAGGTTCTGAATCAAAATCCTCACGCCAGGCAAAGATCTTGATCTTCTCTTACAGTTGTCATGATAGATTTGAGTAGTCCCTATGTTACATGGGGTTTTATTTCACAAAAAACAACTGAATTTTTGGAAGTCAAAGAGAAGGTATACACAAAGCACACAGGCAGAATGGATTTGAGACAAAACTACTCAATTCTCATTTGAAGCCAAAATGGACCAAATAAAATGTTCTCTGAAAGTACTTGGAGCAGTATTTATGAAATAGGCTTAGAAACAAACTGACCTGTGTGGTGGTTATGACAGCAAATTCTATTAACGATCTGAAAAAGTAAGGTGAGGGTCAGTATGTGCAAATTAGGTTTCTGTGTTTGTCACTAAACTAGATGTTTTGAACCCACTAACAGTAATTAACAGCTATTAATTATTGCACATGTCTATGCACAATACAATATATATTTTAAACAATGATTCTCTTGGCCATGGAAAGTGTTTTGTCCTTGTACCAGCTCTTCCTCAACTTGCATTGAACCCAGAACCCCTGGGACCAGTATCTTGGAGGAGCCCATTATTGACTTCTCTACTGAGAAGGTCAGAGTTGCAAAACATTTAGCTAGGAATGCCAGCTGCCGTGGGGTTTGTGTTGGTGGGGTTTTTTTGTATACTGCAGCCTTGAAGAGATCTCTAGGGATTCCTGAAAGAATCCATTCCTGTGCATCCTTATTGGACAAACTGTTTAATTATTTTTCTGGTTCTATTTAGTATATTTTTAACAGGTAGGGCTGCTTCTGTAATGATAAAATTTCTTCTTTTATGCTGATTAAATTGATCACATTATTTTTCTTTAAGTTCTGGATAAGAACAAGCATTTATTCATAACAAAGTAGTGAACTTACACTCAACTTTATTTAAAGAATAAAAGTTATAATGGTGTGAATTCAAGAACTATATTAGGATCTGAGACATTAGCAAATAGGCCATTGATGTGCAGGAAGTCAGTAATCATCCAATAATCATAAGTAAATTAGCAAGGACAGATATCAATGGTGGACATATCTGAAGTGTGCTTGGGGTAAGTTACATTCATTTACTCATTAACAGCTCTTTTCCAATCATTGGTCCACCTTACTTAACAATAATCTTTTTAACAAAAACATCTAAGACATTTACAATGAGGATCAATGGCGCAGAAGGATTTTAAATGTCAAATTCCCATTGACAGTCCATAATTTTGCTGTGTTACAGCCCTGGGTTGTAACAACAGAAACCTGGAAAAATCCAAGCCACTAACTTGGATGTTAAACTTGGAACCAGTCTTAGGTCAGCTCTACAGGTAATCCAAGGTCTATAATAAGGAATAAAAGAAAAGGGTTTTTTAGACCTATGTATGTATACTTATGTATATATGTGTGTGTGCATTTATATTTATTTTCTTTTCCACATGAGAACAGATTTAAGACTGTTCTGGTCCTGGATGTTTTGGGTTTTGTTTTTCTTCCCCAGAATAATAAAAGTACATTTGGACCATAATTGCAAGCAACATCTATGTGCAACTGTTCCATTTATACACAGGAACTCTTGGAGAAAATTTGTTTGTTCCCTTGCTCTACTGCTAGAAAAAAAGGACATTTTATTATAATCACCCATTAGTTTGCATTTACGTGGCTCGCTCTATGGTCATGACAACAAAATATTTTCCAGTTCACTTTGGGATGAGAGCTGAGGAAGAATAAGTATACTTTGTTGTCACATGCACGCCTATTTTAGTTAATGCAGAGTGAATGTAAACTGGACATTTTCGGTAAACTGCCAGAGTGACTATCAGATAAGTACAAGAGGGGTCTACTGAACTACCAGAGATGTAAGACACTACAAAATTATATGAACTAAAAGGTCTATGTGCACCTAAAGAAGTGGCACATATGTGCATACACACATGCACACAGAATAATTGAGGCTGGGAGGAACCCCTGGGGCTCATCTGGCCCAATACACTGCTCGGATCTCCCAACTGACCAGCACCTGAACTAACTGTGAAACAAAGCAAATGGAATGAGAGAAGGATCTTCTCTGTGGAAAGCCTCTAGGATTGTATGAAAGAAAAAAGAAAAAATACCCTCAGGTGGTGACAGCAGCACTGCTGCTCTCCATTTGTTGGTATGGCATTTCAAAATCATTTAGGGGAGACAACTGGTAGAAGTTCTTTCTCAGAGGGTTTCCAAGAGAGGTGTCTTAGTGTTATGGTGATACATCTTTTTCTTTAAGAGCTCCACTACTGAGTTCTTGCGGAGTTATGTACCTGCAATGGTCACTGAAAATTCTGAATAAGGATTTCTGCAGGCAAAATAACTTTATAGATATTCTCTAAAAGCCAAGAAGAAAGAACCATTTAGATCCAAGAGCAAGAATCTTATTTATTGAATACTGAGAAATTATGTAGACATAGAGGAAAATAGATACACTTCTTATTTACTGTCAGGGCACTGAAGTAAGTTTAACAAGCAGACATAAAAAACCCACTGCTCTTTGCATTTATATTTTATAGAATTGGTTCATTTGACACTGATTTTACTTTGGGCATCAACTACTCAGTGGTGAACTGTCTCCAACTGTTATCACCTACTTATCTAGCAGCAGTAAGCACTAGAGTTCTGGTCACAATGTATATAAGCAGTTTAAATTACACAGATGTCTAACTGGGGACCTGATAGTCCACAGATGCACACACAGATTTATGGTTAAATACAAAAATACAGAAATGAAAGGAAGAGAGGTAGTATTACGTTGAGGAAAAAATGAATTGATGAACCATCGAACAATACTCTCTCCAACAGTACTTTCTAGACCTCACAAATGTCTTTTTAATTCCTTACATTTCCAGCCTTTAAGGCTGCACAAAATGGATTAGCAGTTTAAATAGCATATATCCCAGCTCTTACTGCTTCAGTTTTCTACATTCAATGTTTGTGATGGCAGTCACTTTCAATGAAAAAATAATACTCAAAAGTACAGAGTCACAGAATAGGAAAAGAGCTTCCTATAGACAAACAGTTCCAGTAATAAATTCCAGATGCAGTTTTAAGTTCTTCACCTACAGATCTAATAGCACCATATTGGCCAGTACTAAATGCTGTTCATTCCAAACTAACTAAAAATACTGCTGCAGGTGACAACCACCTGGTCTCCTCACCACTGCCAAAGTCAACGCTGCAGTGGCTGTGAAAAATAAAGCTCTGTATTGCTTTATAGATTGACCAAAATGTCATATTGGACAAAAAAAAAAACCAACACAAAACAACACCTATTTGATAAATCTCTGCATATGACCACCATTCTCTACCCTGAGCACTTCAGAACTAGAATACATGCGCATGTATATGAATATACATATACACACACACAAACACCCCCCACACACACTTTTCAAGAAAGACAGGCAAAGTAAACTCCAAAGCACAACAGTCACCCCTGAAGACTGGTCTATTACAAGAAAAAGCAATTGCAATACCATTGCAAACCTGCTCAAGGTATGTGGGTTTACTCAGAAAGAACTTTCAGCAGAATATTCATTTTACCAAACATACTCTCAGCTGCCCCCCCAAAATAGCACTGCCGTTTTCCTGAGTACAGCTGAATTGAAAAGCACATTCTGTAGTTTTTGCTGCAGAAATCAAGTGACACAGTTTCTGTAGACCACACAGTTTGTACTATATACAGATCAGAGAAGACACAATGGGGAATTCTGTCAGCTGCTTCTGAAGTGCTGCGGGCTCATGCTGAAATCCTTGAAAATTCATTTTATTGAGGTGCCTTAATTGCACTGAGTCCCACCAGCCACAAACATGTAAGCTTGAGGCTACGTGCAGCCCATGTGTTCATTGTCTGGATGAAGACTTCAAGATTAGGCCCTTATTCAGAATAAACTGCATGTCAGATGAGATAGGAGCAAAAATTTGTTGAGAATAAAACCAAGACAGTCTTGCAAAACTCTTATCTTGATCCAATCTTATTTTCCATTTATGCTAACAATATAGAACAGGTAGCTTGGAGCTCTTTATCTTTTCAGTGATTATACCATTCTGTATTCTGTAAGTACTTCATTGTCCTCAGTTATAAATGAGCTATAACAGAATTTTAATAAAATTCAGGAAACATTTTCTGATTCATGTTTGCTATTAAACACAAGTAAAATGAAATTTATTATTTCAGTTAGGATAATACATTTAATACCGATAATGATAGATCACCTAAGATATTAACTTCTAATCAGATGTTAGTGAAATATGTTTCCGCTTATAAACACTTAAGTATTTTGTTAGACTGTGCTCTGTTTCTTTACTGTACAACAGAAAACATAATCTAATAGCTAAATTTTCTGTACTGTAACATGTTTTGTTAAATTCATTCAACCAAACAATTGCAAGTTCAAGAAATTAGTTGTTTCCCATCAAAGATTAAGTCAGTGTAATATGTTGAGTGGCTTCTGCATGATACTGAAGAAAACAGAGATCTCACTTTTATAAGCTGTATTTGTTGCAGGAACTTCCTCCTGTTTTCTTTGTATTTTATGCAGGCTATTGAATCGGAGTGCCTTGGACAGAAGATACCTGGAAATATTAGGCATGTGTTCATTTACAAAGCATTACTTGTGTTAAATATGCGCATGTAAGTTGCACATAAGTTGTTCTGGTTTGATAACTACATAATACACACCATATTTAATTAATCCTGATTTGGTATTCCAGATAGATTATTAATAAGATCATTAATTACATTTTTATTAGTCAAATTCCAATCCCATAAAACTTTATTTCAATCTTTTTTTCTGAATTTTGGCCACAGTACTACAACTTTCCTCCTCATTTATGAACATACTGTCATTGTCTACCTTGTCCCTTGGAGGGATAATTTGCAGATCAGTTATTTGACAAGTACTTGGAGAGAGCCATTTCCTCTCTCTTTGCCCAGCTGTTCCAGGCAGTGAGAATAAAGGGACACTAAAAAACATTTTACCTTTCTTAAAGTCCCCAGAGAACAACAGATACTACTCCTTTGTGCAAACCCCAGTCCCTCAGTCCCATATCTAGGTGATATTTTTACACTTAAGTTCAAAGGTTTCAATCAGAACTTAAAAATACTGTGGCTTTTTCAGCACCAAAACTTAGCCATCTTCTTATTTCCCTAAGACTGTATGTAATAACTCAAAAGAGAAGACCAAATTTCAGAGCATGAACCAAATTCAGTGTGGGTAAAGTTTCCAGGAAAAATGGACACATTCAGAAATCTGCTTTACAGCAAACAGAAAGTAGTTTTTCATAGTGACTGTCCAGAGAGCTCAGCTGTGGACAATAAGATGCAATATTTTAGATCTGCTCTTGAGAATCCTGAGAATTTGCTAAGTCTCGTTGTTCAAATGTTTTCCTCTTTGTAAATGTCATAGCTGACTGTTATTAAATGTTTATCTATTGCAAAGTTACACTGAAACAAAAGCCATATTTAAAAATTTATCCTTTCATTTGTGGAGACGAATCCTGAGCAACTACCCAGCACAGAAGCTGGAGTCTTTTCTCAACATTTGTCAACTTTTTTTACTGGAGTTTTAAGTGAAAAAAAGAATAACGTCGATCAGAATGAGATGGACAGTCTACCACATACAGCCTGAACCAGGACAACGGGTAATTTGCTTCAAGCCAGTTATAAGCCTTGAAACAAACTAGCTATAAGAAAATGCTAGGATTTTAAATATACCTGTCTCTCTAAGCACTCCAATTTCACACTGTTCTACAACAGGAAGTGATTAACTTCACATATTGTAAGAACCCATTTAAAGTCACTTAAATTTTAAAATACATCTCTGACCTGATGCAAAAGCCTGGAAACTTCTGCAGTAGGTTTAGAAAGGAGGCAGCACTTCCAATACTATCTTCCCTGTGAGGCAGTGGGAACTCTGGGCACTGAAAAAGCAAAGACCAAGTCACGACATCAGTTCTTTGGCCCACGTTATCCCTGTGCGTTTCCAGCGCACCGCTTTACAGATCCAAAACTTTCATCACCAATGAGTGTCACCAAAGTATTTGCTGTGCTTGAACTGTAAAAACCCAAAGGTGTTAAAGAACAGTGATTCTTAAATTAGGTCAATGGTAAAATTTAGTCTTTAAGAGGAGATTGATCCTTCCCAGACTGTAACCTCTTCATTCCCAAGTTCACGAGCAGAGAGTATAGAACGCGTCTTTTCCCTTTTAAACTACATGGTGACTGTCAGTATACCACCTCACGAAGCTCAAAGACAAATAAGTATTTCAAGCTGTCACCCTGTACAGCCCTAGGAGAGACTCACAGGTTTATTTGGTTGCACAGTGGAAACTGGAGAAATAAAGCATCCACTTAGTTTCATTTAGATTTAAACACTGGGCATCTGAATTTTAAGGGGGGGGGGGGGGGGGGGGTGGA
>JAOXNO010000033.1:10356010-10370125 GCA_028565335.1 Limnodromus scolopaceus
GGGGAGGAAGACAACTTGCTCTTATGGTCCTCTACCTCTTGCAAAAATGGTGGGAGTAGGAAGACTTGGCAACAGCATTGTTAGCAGGTCACAGTCCCGTGATGGGACAGGGGTTGACCACAAAAATAAAGGTTACTTGTCTCTGTAAATCAATTCCTTCCTTTACAGAGGAGGCATCTAAGGACCCAAGGATCTCAAACTTCTGACTTTCAGACTCATTATGAGATGCTCCTTTTTATATTTCCCCCTCTTTAGCAGTAAAGCCCCTATTTAGCTAAGAGACAGTTCCCCTGCCAGCAGGGGCTCGGTGAGAAAGACCCAGGCACAACCACCTGGCATCAGACTCAGGCACTGAGATGAAGAGGAGGATGGAAACGTCCCAACGGAGCAGGGATTGCAGGGAAGCAGCACGAGGCCATGCCTACAGGGCTCCCATTGCCTACAGTGGAGCAGCTGTGGGTGTCAGACACAAAACTGCTTTGGGGAGTGCTTCTCCAAGCAAGCAAGCCTGTGGATCAGCCCACTTACCCCTGAGAGAACGCACCTCTTCCCTGCCACAATCTTTCTTGAGGGGTCACTGAAGAACCTGGGCTATTACCTAACAGACATATTTTGACTGTTGTTGACCTTTAGTAGGTGAATTTGTATAAATAGAAGCCCTGTCTGGATGAAAGGGTAATAGTAATGAAGTCTCCTAGAGTCTCCTAGAGAAGGAAGACTGCAGGCGCAGTTCAATATAACCTGGTTCAAGAATGCTTTTACCTACCTGACAGCAAGCATGTTTTAATGTGACTCCCTTCAAAACTAACTCATATTACTCTTATCATCTCTCCACTTTTTCTGTTGCAAATGAGGAATCACTGTACAGTTAGTCAATAAGAAATACCTTAAAAGGTTTTTCTCTATAAAGTTGATTGTGTTTAGAATGCTTAGCTAAAATTGTTCATGTAAATTATGAACTAGATATTGGTTTAAAACAGGTTTTGTTTAATGTGGTTTAATAGAAAATAATCAGTGCCGTATATACAGTACTTTTCCATTAAAGAGTGTTGCAGCATAAAAATATTTTATAGTATATCGTAAACAGTTTGTGTTTACAATACATTTCCATTAAAAAGATCTGTGTTATAGAACCTGTTTTTAAAATCAAACAGTAAACAGTTTTCAGTATAGAGTGTGTTTCCATTAACAGGCTCTGCATAAGGGAAGCATATTTAGAAAAAAAAAATCTAGTGATTCTTTTGCATAAAAGGTGCATTAGCATTGAAAATTTGAGCAAAAATTATAATCTATTTTTGACAACATTTACTTACTGCATTTCTGGCAGAAGTACATGCTACACTGGTGCTAGGTGAACTGTTGGTTTAGATAAGTGAAGTATTATTCATAATTGCTGTAAATGTGTTATTTTCTCTCAAAAGAATTTCTGATGGTACAGATGCTGGATTAGAGCATGGTGTGCATCACAGTAGCACCCGGAGGCTCAAGCCGGATCAGGGCAAGGCTGTACACCAACACAAAGAAGAGAGCTTCTTCCCTGAAGGCTTTTACGCTTTTTCAGTAAAAAAAGCAGGGAGGAAAAAAAGGGTAGGGGGGGTGGAGCTCAAAGGTGGTACACTTTAAGATCATATCCACATCCTTACCACGACAGGATGGTCTCCACTGTTCCAATGAGGGGCTATTAGAGCCCCACAGGGTATTTGGTATACAAAGATTTCGACTGAGGGATTAATTTCTTTTTTTCTGCATGAGACATCTGAGACGGCAACTGCCTTATTTTCTGCTTGTTTGTTTCTCCCTGGTACTGGCAATAGCCATACTCTAGTATTCTGCCCTTTTAGGGATCTGAGCACAAAGATTACAGTTTACAGACAGGCCACAGGGAATGCCTTCAAATGGTCTTTAGGATCATTTATGATGATACAGACCACTCAAATGCAATAATGTTTTATTAATATCTAAACGTGTTAGAACTGCACTTATTTTTTAACCATTAAACAAAATATAGAGTTTGAGGTCTTTTTAGTCTAGCTCACAACACCACAACAGTCTTTTCTGAAACATTCATGGTTTCAAATCAAATACGTTGCCAGAGGTACCTATTTTGTGAATGGCTTTATAAAGGTTCTCTCACTCCACTTGAAAAAGGCATAGGACAGAGATATGTTGTAAGACTGAAAGATCCAGGAGTTGATTCAGAGAACATTTACACTTTTATAAATCAAAGACTTTCATTCATCTTGCTACAATGAATATAAGCCATCAGGAATTAATGCAAAAACCCAATACTTGTACCAAGAATGTGAAAAATATTTTCCAATTTACATTTTGTTACTGTGTTATGATATTTACACACTAAAGTGTGTATATTGTGTATAGTATTAATACCTTTAAATCAATTTAACATTCAGTGCAACTATGTTAATGCGATATTATGTTTAAGAATTTAAATACATAAATGCCAAGAAATTCTAAAGCTGTTTCCCATAGCAGACATAACTCAGTTGCATATAAATCTTAATGTAACTGGAATATTAAAAATACTCAAAATTAATTCATTAAAATGAGCTTTTGAAAGATACAAAAATCACTTCACTGATTGTTCCAATGATTTACAAGCAGTTTGCTGTTCTTTAGCCTCTAAAAGCCAATCTCAAATGAGTCCTGTTTGATCCAGATTTTGTACAACTACAGCAGCACAATATCACCTGCTCAGAAAGCCTTCCATCTGCTCATTTGTGAGAGAAAGCAAAGTTATTCTGAGTAACACCAAAGTGTCAATGTGGAGAATACAACTGTTTTCAATTAATACACACCCTTCACCAAAGGCCAGGCTGGATGGGGCTTTGAACAACCTGGTCTAGTGGGAGGCTTCCCTGCCCATGGCAGAGGGGTTGGAACTAGGTGATCTTTAAAGTCCCTTCCAACCCAAACCATTCTATGAGCCTACGATCCTCTTTGTCTAATTTTCTTGGTCTCCTCTTCAGTCTTTCCCTACCCCTGCCCAGGGGAATAAACTTCTGCAATCAAGCAAAGTGTTGAGCTCTTTCAGCAGCCAGGCACTGGGTGGTACCAGCAGTTCTGTTGCTCCCACCACCACCGTTAGAGCTGATCAGTTTGAGAGGAAAAAGTCAATTATTCTCAGAAATGGACATGGGACAAATAATAACACCGAAGACTACAGATTATTCAACTAATTCCTTTAGCTGTCATTACTCTTCATTAAGATTTGCTCACCAATTATTTTTGCCCAGTATTTTTTTAGCTAGGGCAGGCATAAATTTTTCTATGGCGTCCTCTCTTTCTATTCAGCGTGTAGGATGAAAGAGCTTCCTCCCCGCTCAAGGACCAGGCAAAACAAGCCACGATTAGTAAAATGAAAGGGAAACCCACCAACCCTAAAGGTCCATTTATACTCTAAAATGCTTTATTCCTCCTTCAGTTCCCTTTGCAGTAAGATAGCATGTAGTAGCTTTTTATTGATCAATTACACTCCCAGGAATAATGATATCAAAGGAGTTGTGAGGAAAAGAGGACTTCTCAATACCTATAAATATAACATATGTGGATGTACTAGACCTATCAAATTCTGTTTTAGTGTTGAGCGCTCATGGGAAACATTTAGAGTAGGTTACAAGGGCATGTGTACTTCTGCACTAGTAAGGAAAATGATGTCCAGTTAAAGACTTTTTCCAGCTTTAACTATGAATCTGACAGCTGTGTTAAGAGGAATCAGAACAGTAAGAACCTGTTATAATGAAATATTTGATGGATTCACTGGAGCTATGCAAGAGAAGAAAAGTTTAAAAACAAGTGGAGGTTCTCATTAATATCTAGCTCAAATATAAGCCAGCAGACACAGTAAAGCATACCAGACTTTTGTGATGATTAAAGAAAAAAAAAAAAAACCTTAACAGTTTAGAAGCAAACTGCAGACTGTGAAGTAAAGATAAAGAAGGGCCAGTTAAATACCTGTTATTTAATTAGGTTTATCCTCATAAGCAGTTATGCATAAACAGTTATAGGAAATATTGTATGCTTGCAAAACAAGAAAACTACCTACACGTATAAAATTCTATGACACTTTTCAGCTTGTTGCCACACTCACAACCCTGTAGAGTTAGTAGCAATAAGATAAGTAATAGTAAGATAGTAGACATTTCTTCTATAGGGAATGATCATCTTTAATTGAAACCTCTGATGTATTGCTAATGGCTCTATACTGTCTAATTAGCCTTTGCAAATAGCATAATTTTTTTGCATAATGTATATCATTCATAGCATGCCTCTTTCTACTTAAATAATTCTTAAAGAAGTGTAATAAACACACAACTTGCAGTTATAAGCCAGCTTTGTCAGCAAGTTTGAAATAACTTGGAAGCACATTTAACACACTGAAAACCTAAAGTTAATTACATATCCTATTAACAGCAAATGTTGCCTTGACTTAAACAATAAGCCATTTATATATGCTTATTCACCACATATCACAGAATCACAGAATTTTAGCGGTTGGAAGGGACCTTCAGAGACCATTAAATCCAACCCCTCTGCCACCTAGAGCAGGCTGGACAGGAACACATTCAGGTAGGTTTTGGATACCTCTGGAAAGCCAGACCCCACAATCTCTCTGGAAAGCCTGTTCCAGTGCTCTGTCACCCTCAAAGTAAAGAAGTTTTTCCTCGTGTTGAGATGGAATTTCCTGTGTTCCAGCTTGTGTGCATTGCCCCTTGTCCTGTCACTGGGCACCACTGTTTGACTTCATCCTCTTGACTCCTGCCCTTAAGATATTTATAAGCATTGAAAAGATCCCTTCTCAGTCTTCTCTTCTCCAGGCTAAACAGACCCAGGTCTCTCAGCCTTTCCTCTTGAGAAAGGTGCTCCATTCTCTTGATCATCTTTGTAGTCCTCTGCTGGACTACTCTCCAGTAGTTCCCTGTCCTTCTTGAACTGGGGACCCCAGAACCGAACACGGTATTCTAAATGTGGCCTCACCAGGGCAGAGTAGAGGAGGAGGATGATCTCCCTTGACCTGATGGCCACAGTCTTTTTAATGCACCCCAGGAGATCATTGGCCTTCTTGGCCACAAAGGTACATTGTTGCCTCATGGTAAACTTGTTGTCCACCAAGTCTCCAAGGTCTCTCTCCGCAGAGCTCCTTTCCAGCAGGTCAGCCCCTAACCTGTACCGGTGTATAGGGTTATTCCTCTCCAGGTGAAGCACCCTACACTTGCCCTTGTTGAATTTCACTAGGTTCCTCACTTCCCAATTCCCCAGTCTGCCCAGGTCTCCCTGAATGGCAGCACAGCCTTCTGGTGTGCCAGCCACTCCTCCCAGTTTTGTATCATCAGCAAACTTGCTGAGGGTACACTCTGTCCCCTCTGACCCCTGGGGAACACCATTAGTTACAGGTCTCCAACTGGACCCTGCACCGCTGATCACAACCCTCTGAGCTCTACCATTCAGCCATTTCTCCATCCACCTCACTATTCACTCATCTAATCCACACTTCCTAAGCCTACCTATGAGGATATTATAAGAGACAGTGTCAAAAGCCTTGCTGAAGCCAAGATAGACAACGTCCACTGCCCTCCCTTCATCCACCCAGGCAGACATTCAATCACAGAAGGCTGACAGGTTGGTCAAGCACAATTTCCCATTCATGAATCCATGCTGACCACTCCTGATGACATCTTTTCCTTCTACATGCATAAAGATGACATCCAGGACGTCCATCATCTTTCCAGGGATGGAGGTGAGACTGACTGGCCTGTAGTTTCCTGGGTCCTCCTTCTTGCCCTTTTTGAAGGCTGGCATGACATTAGTTTTCCTCCAGTCCTCAGGCACCTCCCTTGTTCTCCATGACCTTTCAAAGATGATGGAGAGCAGCTTCACTATAACATCTGCCAGCTCCCTCAGCACTCACAGGTGCATCCCATCCGGTCCCATGGATTTGTGGGTGCCAAGTTTGCTTAAATGATCTCTAATCCGACGGTCCTCAATCAAGGAAGCATCTTCCTTACTCCAGGCTCTCTCTCCTACCTCCAAGGTCTGGGATTCCTGAGGGCTGACCTTAGCACTAAAGACTGAAGCAAAGAAAGCATTCAGTAACTCCACGTTCTCTGCATCCTCTGTCACCAGGGCATTCACCTCATTCAGCAGTGAGCCCACATTTTCCCTAGTCTTCCTTTTACTGCTGATGTACTTGAAGAAGCCCTTCTTATTGTCCTTGACATCCTTTGCCAGGTTAAGTGGGCCTTAGCCTTCCTCATTACAACCCTGTAGACTCTGACAGAAGTGTAGGAATGCTGTCAAGTGTTCAGTCCCTTTTACCACATTCTATAAACTTCCTTCTTCCATCCAAATTTTTCCAGAAGCTCCTTGTTCATCCATGCAGGTTTCCTGCCTCCTTTGCCTGATTTCTTGCTCCTAAGGATGCACTGATTTTGAGTTTCATGGAAGTGGTGCTTAAATATTAACCAGCTCTCTTGCACCCACCCACCCCGCCCCTTGCCTTCCTGACCCTTAGCCCATGGTATTCCTCAAAGTAGGTCTTTGAAGAGGCCAAAGTCAACTCTCCTGAACTTTAGGGTTGTAATTCTACTTTTTGGCTGCTTCTTCCATGTAGGAACCTGAACTCCACCATCTCATGGTCACTGCAGCCAAGGCTACCCCAACCTTCACATCCCCAACCAGGCCATCTTTGTCAGCACAAGGTCCAGCAGAGCACCTCTCCTCTTTGGTTGATCCACCACCTGTGTCAAAAAGTAATCATCAACACTCTGCAGACATCTCCAGGACTGCACATGCCCAGCTGTGTTGTCTTTCCAGCAAGCATCAGGGTAGTTGAAGTCCCCCATGAGAACCAGGGCCTGAGAAAGTCAGGAGATTTCCAGCTCTCTGTAGAAGGCCTCATCAACTTCCTCTTCCTGATAGGGCAGTCTGTAGTAAACACCCACAACCGTGTCTTCCATATTACCCTGCCTCTTAATTCTTATCCATAAGCTCTCAACACGTTCTTCATCCAGCCCTAGGCAGAGCTTGCTACATTTCAACTGCTCTGTCACATCTAAGGCTAAATGTGTCTGCACAGGAACTCACCGGAAGACTCTCTCTGCCTATCATTTTTTGAAAACCTCTATTTTTAAAAAGCAAATGTTTTGAAATCATAAGCAAGAGTAACTCATCAGCTGTGTGAATCAGCTCATACATGAAAGCACATGATGGGGCAAGCAAGGGACATAACAGGAGATCTTGACTTTCAAGCTGATAGAGTCAAACCATCAGATGGCTTGCATTTTTTCAGAGTGCAGCACAATCACCCAGCCTCTTCCATATTCAGGGGATGTCAGAAACCCTCTGGATCCTAACCCTAGACTAATTCCCATGAGTAAATTAAAAACCCTAGGAATTAACCACATACTACATGGACATACTCTGAAAAGTAAGACCAAATCCTATCTGTAATTGAGGAGTCTGTGTCTCCAAACCAACAAGGAGGAAAAAAAAATAATCAATTGCAAACCTAGAAGCATTACTCAGAGATAAAGAGCTCCGGTGTGCATTTTGATAGTAGGATTTCTACAAGTATTGTTTGTGTACACTCTTACACCCCACAGAGCCCTTCTCTACTTGGATAGCAACAGTTTATCACGCTTGTCACAGGCATAAGTCTATATATATTTAAGAAAACCTCTTAAAGATTAAAGGACAAAGCAAAATTGAGACAATAGCCACTAATTAAAAGTAATAAGTAGTAGGAGTGATTATTACAATACTTCCTAGGCAGATAATACGGAGAGTACCTCTTCCACAAACAGCTTCTATTTCCTCCTGCATAAGCTGACCGTCGATGCAAGAAACCTGTACTGCTAAAAGAAAACTGAATTGTTTGTTTATAGTTTTGATCCAGAGCCCAGGAAAGACTGTACCCATGCTTATCCTACTCAAGGGAAGACATGAGCTGACTCTTGAGAGAATGTAAAATTTGTAGCACAAGCTTTTTCAATATTTTACGTAGATTCTAAATTTTGAGTAATATCCCTTGAGTAGGATAAGTGAACACACAACAAGCTTTAATGTTCATACAAGCACATAGCTTGTTGGATCATTCTATAGGTCAGCCACACTCTGAAAGCCAATTGATTGTATATATTTTAGTACACATCTGAAAATATCTTCAGAGCTACTGCAGCTTCAGAGGGTTATTACTGTACTTTTAAAAGACACTTTCTTTACCTTGGAAAGGTTTTGGACAAGGGGGAATTCCTTTTGGGAGGGTCAGGAATTAATTAGAATTACTCTATGAATAGGAATTTTATACAACAAAACCCAGCAGGATTGAAACTTAATGCCCCAGAAGCAGAAAGCACATGCTTGAACTATTATGGGAGTCTTTGTTGGCATAATTTCTAGGCAAAATCTCAGCCATTTAAAAGGCCCTTTTTATAATTTTCATTTTAGAAACATATGGCAAGTGCTTATATTAATGTTTGAAAGTACATACTTAAAATTATGCTCTTTTTAGACAAGCTAGTTATAAATCAATTATTAAAATCTTTAGATAAAACTAAAAATAAAATATTTCTTAATCTTATGAATATATGCAAATAAGCTTTTTAATCTTGTCTTTTTATACTACTTTATGCATTGGTATCATATTTCTTTCTATTTTTAGGGATTTATCTTGTTTTGTCTGCAGATACAGTGGTCTGTTGCGATTCTTTCTCTTCTTAAGGTGTTATGGGCATATGACAGTTGTTTTTCTTTTGCTACATATGTTTATGCCTACTGAGGATATCTGTGATGAAAGGCAAAAGTCACCATGAATGTTACATGAATGCGGTCTCCAGTCATTGTAAGAGTTGAGAGGATTTATTTTCTTTATTTCTGTTGGCATAAAGAAATGTTCAGAGGTATCTATTCTCCACTATGTAGGAAACAGTTTAGGCACACTAAGTATTATTACCTCTTTAAAGTCTCCTAACATACCAGTAGTCCATTTGTAGGGAGAAGTCAACAGGACAAAAAAAAGCCAGGGCTGGGAACCACAGATACCAGAGAGCCTTGGCAGCAGGCACCCACTGAGGATCCACATCCTACTGAAAAACTCCAACCAGAACTATGGCTGTTCAGTTTTGGGGTTCTCTTTGGTTTTTTAAACAACCAGTGGCTGTCCAGCACTTCATTACCTTGCAAAACCACACACCCCCCCACCTCTGAGGGTTCCTGTTCATGCAGACTGCAGCTGTGAGAATAGCTTTACACCAAAAAAAGATTAGCCAGTTTTCCTCGGAAAAAGACTGAAAATTCAAGTTCCTTGCCACTCATCAGCTTGACAAAACCTCTTATTTCTATGCTCACACCCAGCCACGCGCAGTCATTTGCTGCTGGAGAGAGCAGGAAAAAGCCAAGCTGGTGCAGAAGGGGAGGGCTTACGGTCAACCTAAATCAACATGATACGCAGAGCACGAGCATTTTCTGGAGGCTCTATTCTGCACTGCAGGAGGGACAGCATCTCCTACATGGCTCAGTGGCCAATGCCTAATCACTAGGCCACTTGCTTTCGCATGTATGTAAATTAGTGAATTAATAAGATTAAACTGGCTTTATATAAATCCCCAGTTTCTATGAGTAATGAACACTTCTCTATTTCTTTTTTTGTCCAGAAGAGGGAACACAGACAATAGATTGTTTGCTCAGGTTATGATGCCCATAGACAAGCACAGTAGCACTTTGGACCATAGAAGATTACAAGCTAATGTATCACTCACCACAAAGCACACACAAAACAAAAGGCACTATAATTTTTTTTCCCTTTTTCCTGAAAGGCCCAGATTAGTTGTCAAAGGCCAACTTATCATTTGTACCTGACAAAACCTTGTTATATTTACGTACTTGAGATGCAATTCCACACTGCATAGATGAGGGCTGGCCGTTGAGATACCTGCATGAGCAGTCAGATATGCACGTATGACCAGACTCTATTATTACTGCTTACTCAGTTTTCAGCTCACTCAAACTTCTGCCAATGCTCTCTGCACAAGAAGAAACTTCTATTATCAATCATGCTTTTGTTCCACGGTAGAGATAGAAGCGGATATTCTGAGTAGAACAAGGATGCCCCATGAAATCAGCTACCAGACGATAAGCCCCACATCTCACAGGCTGCATTTCATGTTGCCTATCAAAATACTTGTATTATCTGGTATTGACACATTTGGTGCGTAGCTATTTACAGAAGAATGAACCACTTATGGTAATGCGGTTCCAGCAAATGAACCACAAACCCACTTCCAAAAACAGAAGGAAGAATAAAGCCTGCACTCCCTGACCCTCCCCAACACTCACACAAGCCCCAGTACTACAGCTCCCAGGCTGAAATAAATTTTCTTTCTCCTTTGTATTGTCTTATTAACAGTAATGTAGTTTCTAGCAGATGATCTTACTGCCACTCCAGAGAACATGTCTTTTATTGATGAAAAGAAGAGAAAGTCATTAGCAGTAATGTTGGTAAAGGTGCAGATACCGGTAGCAGCAGAATGGAAAACACAAATAGAATATTAAATACAACAACTAGCAGGAATGCAAAATTAGTCAAGTACGAAGATACAAGACAAATCACTCAGGAAAGAGTCAGACAACTCAAATACCTACAAGTAGTCCAGCCCTGCTAGCTGCAGTCAGCTCCCTGTTACCTCACATAATGGGGGACTGGAATACGCTGGGTAATAAAAAAAAAAAATAATAAAAAAATCCAAGATTATAGACATATTGCAGGGACCTAAATGCTCTGCAGCCTCAGCTGGAATCAAGCAGGGCTCGTAAGCCGCAGTTCAGATCTGTCCCTAACTGACCCGGGCTGATTCCTCGTACAGCCACGGAACGGTCTCGGCACTTTTCCGCGGGAGGATCTGATTAGCCCGAGCGCAGCAGTGGCCCCGAGCCGATGCTCTGAGCTCCCGTGGCACGGTGCCGGAGCTAATAAGCCTTCCCAGGAACCGAGTGTTGAACTGTGTTGAGTGGAAATCACGGGACGAAAACAGCTCTGGCTGGCGGGGCTGCGGCTCAGCTTCTGCTGGCCCTACGCCGACTGTCTGTCTGCAGGGCCATCTGCTGCTGCTGCCACCAGCTCCCTGGCCACCACGAGGGGCTTTGCAGCTGCAGCGCCCGCCCGCCACCACCCAGCAAGCACTCGGAGCTAGCTGGGGATTAGCTGCCCGCTGCACTTTCTTTATGTTGCCACACACTTATTAAGTAACGCACGTTAATAGCAGAGGAGAAATGGGTAAGGGGTTAGTTCTGAAATTAAATATTTTATTCTAGTCAGAGCACAGGTACTTGGTTCCTGGAATTTCTCACGTGTGTTCAACAAGCATGGTATTTAAGGATGGGTGTAATTTTGGGCATGTAAGTAATCTCCTGATGTTTCACGTGTTTAAATATTTGACGGCACACACTAAACCCTATAGGACTTGGAATTCATTTTGCTAAAGAAAAAAAAATGTTTTCCATTGCTTAAAAAAAAAAAAATGAAGCTTGGCAAATAAGCTAAGAAAGAGACATATGAATACTTTTCTACTGAAATCTTATTACAGTCTTCAGAAAAATACCAAAAATTCTGAATATCCCTTTTGCCCACTGTGTATAGCTTAAAGGACATATTTTCCTTAGATACTTGATGCCTTCTTCCAAATTACAGTGAAAGTGAAACCTGAACTGAGACCAGAGATCTCCATGGACTGCTCTGCTGGTGAGCACTGGCTGGAGCTAATTAGTGTGTCCTGAAGGCACTGGGGCTGCCTGCCATCCAGGAAAGGCTGTGGATGCTGGAAGCCGTCTGCCTCCGCACCCAGGCTCAGCCGAGACTTCACACTTGATGGCTGTGCCTACCAGGAAACTACTGTGCACAGTGATCAACAAAAGTTAAAGCTGGACATGAATTTTTCCACTGAAATCTATTTTTCAGTGAAAAAAACACCACCACGGTCACTCTAAGAGCTACTGCCTCTGTTCCTGACCCAAAGCAAAAGCCAGACTTTTCATCTTCACAATCTCTTTGGCCTGGCAGGACATGATATTAACTGATGTTGAAACCAGTGTATCAGAGAAAACAGAGGAACACATTTTAAAGCTTGCCGTTTCATAAACCAATCCATGTATTTCATATATTCATTTAAAGCTATAAAGCATTTGTTTTACAGTGCATTTTATTCTATTTATTAGACTATAATTCATTTCTGTGTATATCATACCTACATTAATGACATCATTAGGGTTGCAGTGATTTTATAAATATCTTATTAAACTTGCTGAGGTCAAAAAAAAAATCCAACCTTACAGCTGCTCAATCAAAACACCCATATCATTTAGTATAAGTGTATTCCAAACTGATATGTCTACACATCACAGTGACCAGAAGAATTAAAAATAGGAACTAAAGTCAAACCATTGCAACACCATTCTGCCCTACTCTGCTGTTACACTTGCTCCTCCTCTAGGATGCTGTGGCCACCCCACAGCCCTGTATCAGGGCACACAGTCTCCGCTGCCATCTCTCTTGTTGGTGGGAGGATAGCCTGTATGCAAACCAGAAGTCCTAGGTGCAATGCAGGCAATAGACTCTGAGATTCAATTCCTTTCTGCATGCACAGCTAAAAGTCTTAATATAGTCAGCACAGTTTCCACTAGCTGATTGATCTAGTGCCTTCCAATACTCTGCCTTTGTTTGTCAGTTGTACCACTTGCAGAAAAGTTGTGTGGGTTTTTTTTCCCCAGCAAATTCTACTTCTTGGTGTTGGAATGATGTTTGCTTCCTTCACTGTTATTTCATTAAACAACAAATCACTCCAAGTTGTTCTCCCACCCATGTCCTGAAGAAAATTCCTTTCCTCTTTTATTGCATTCTGTCCCCCATGACCTTGTTGATCAGAGTTTCCCTTTAGAGAAATTCTCAACACTCACTACTCCACACAGGTTGCACCCAGGGAGGCGCAGTCAGTTCAGAGAGCTGAGGAAGGAGAATGAGCCCATGAGATTTTTCAAGTACAACTCAAAGGGGCCAAATTGGTAACATAGAAAGTGCAATTGAAATCACTTGGAAAAGAAGTTTCACTGTTTCCTCATTGATTATTTTTTCCTGAGCTCTTGTTAAAAAAAATGTGTGAAATTTCAGTATTCCAAGTTCAACCAAATTTGGGAAAAGACAAGTGTTGGAATATTGGAATTTCCCATTAGATGTAAATTGTGATTTTTATCTCAGGTCTAATCAAGATTACTTTGTTCAAAAAATCAATTAAGAAAAATCCAAAACCCAAACAACCCAGATCAATCTCAGATTTTTTCAAAACAACCTATTCTTGCTTGAAGAAAACATTTGGGAATGATTAATCAATACAACACAGACATTAAACCATATTGAATAAAGTTGCTGTTTTCATATTTATCTGTTTGGTTTTTAATAAGTGAGTTTTAGGACTTAGTTTGGTCCTAATTTGCATATGTTCCATTGGTTGAACATATGTTTCTTGCTGTGATAACTCAAGATTTTTCAGAAAGAATGTATTACTTCTTAGTTACTATGCAAAATCACAGAAATTGGAAACCAGTAAACCAGATAAATGGTGAAGCACTGATTTAATGAGAAGCTACCTGTAGTTAGGCATAAACTAACAACTAAAATTGTTTTTTAATTACAACCTGTGTCTAGCACTGTAGATGTAAAGATCCCTGAATAGTGTTAATTCCCCTAGAGTATTACAGACACAGGAGAACCTTTGCTAAACAACTCTGAAATTCAAAAACAAAAAAAAAAAACCCAACAAACCAGCAGGTTTCAGTTCTATCTCAGAAAATATTTTCAGGAGTCTAAGGTTCTTGAAGTGATTTTGGGTTTTTACCACATAGCTCATGGCTTTTTTTCTTCCAAATTAAAAGTCTCAAGTTTGTTATAGTATCCTGGTCAGTGTTTTGGAGTAGATGCTCACAGTCAATTATATTGACTTTATGGTTAGATTTAACAGCGGAGCGCTGACTTTAAGCATCTATGAAAGAGAGAGAAACCCTACTGTCACTCAAATTTAGTGCCTGTAGGCATCTAGACTTCGGCAACTTAAG
>JAOXNO010000033.1:10370225-10414064 GCA_028565335.1 Limnodromus scolopaceus
TTGTTATAGTATCCTGGTCAGTGTTTTGGAGTAGATGCTCACAGTCAATTATATTGACTTTATGGTTAGATTTAACATTCTAACCTTGGCGGAGCGCTGACTTTAGGCATCTATGAAAGAGAGAGAAACCCTACTGTCACTCAAATTTAGTGCCTGTAGGCATCTAGACTTCGGCAACTTAAGTGTCCTCTGTTACCTGCCCGTGGGTAACCAAGTTTGTTATTGAGAGACAACTCATACAGGTTTCTACTTAGATTTCAAACAAAAATAGAAACCCACCAACCATCACAAAAAACCCACAACAGAACATGAAGATATTTCAGTGCAGAGGGCCTGGCATGACAAGGGGTGAGTCAGGGTCTGGGGAGAGGTGTGGTTGATACATTCTGTGGCACTTCTGAAAGAGTCAGATTTGAAGCAGGAGAACAGGGGAATTTGGAAGTCCTTTACCGGGAAACTTTGAGAGGCTGTTTTGTTCTGGTATCAACTTCATATTGGATCAGGCCCTGCAAGCAGTGCCTGAGACCACAGCATCTGCCAGGATCACATCCCAGATTGCAGGGGCTGGGGGGGGGAGGAATCGCAGGTACTGTGGCCAATGTCCACCAAAAAAGTTGCCCGATGATCTCAAAATATTTGCTGGCTTTAAAAGGCACTAAAATACAAACTCATTGTTTATATTTATTGTTTACAGAACAGGCTAGTGCTACCTCATGGTGCTTCCCCACATGCTGGCAGAAAGGGTTATGCATGTATTTGGGACTACTCTGGCTAATGGTCATTGGGCTGGTGAGACAACAGCATCACTAAGCCCTTTTCCTGACTTGAGGGGTATCTAGGATGTCCAAGGTTATAGCTAAGGGCATTAGGATTGCTCAAGAGAGACTGTAGTATCAAATGGAGGGAGGCAGGACTGGAGAGGAAGAAGTGGAGAAGAGAAATTGATGATGTCTTGAAGAACAGGACTGCAGCTGGACATGACAGATGTAAAACGACAAGCTCATTAAAGACAGGACAACTGGTGCCAGCTTTACCCGTTTGCTTGCAGAAGATACTGGTACCTTGCCTGGGCACGCAGAATTGCTCATAAAAGACATATGTGCAAATTTGAGGGCTACTCAAACATAACTGCGTGTTTAATTCCTTTGGGATTAATTTAGGTCTTAAATATTCATCATATAGGTGTACCCAAGGACTGCCTTTTATGACTCAAATTATTCTGACCTGTTCTTAATACACACGATGATATGATTTTGTAAGGCTAACATTGGCCAGAAGTACAAAGCCTATACCATATAATGCATAGTTCTGGGGACACTTCTCCCTAAGATGGAATTTGTTATGGAAGTAAGCATTCTCTGATACTTCAGCATTGTATGCTTAAAAGCTTATTCACATGAGTTATATATGAAATGAATGGGTACTAAATATCTGCAGTACAAAAATAGCAACAGAATGTGAGATACTATGCGATTAAGAGAGACCCAGACAATGCTTGTTAAGATTATGCTCTGCAGAGAGCCTGCTTGTCCTCTGGCAGCACATTACTGCCCATCATCTTCCCCACTCTGCCCAAAGAGATATTAAGAACAAAGACCTGGAAATCAGCACTTCAATTTTCTATGTGGGCAAGACCATGAGTATTTCATTTTCTTGTTGCTCGTGTATTCAGAACACAGCCATATATTTTACAGGTCTAATTGGACTGTGTTCACAGGATTCATTGTAGCCATTGCACACCTCTATACACAAACAGTAATAACAGAGAAGTTTTTTGTTGATTTTTTTTTTCAACTTATTTTAAAATTTTGCTTTTTTTCTTTTCTATTTTGGTGGCATAAGAGTGCACAGTATATGCTGCTTCATACCTAATACTAGCTCTAGTAGTTTTCCTAATAAAAAAAAGTCTATAACCCTTCAGTGACCATATGGCATTACATATGTTTAGTGCAAACTGCAGATGTAACACTCAGAAAATGTCGTCCTTTAGCTGATCTAGATGTTAATCCGCAAATTGAACAAGTGGAGAACCTCTCAACCCATTATGCCTGTGAGCTACAGAACAAATGCTCTGTCATGTACATCCTTATGAACACTCGCCAGAATCCCAAAAACAGTATCTGGGGCAGATTCTTCTTTTTAAACCCAGATATTTATTTTTGCATTAAAAAACCCTGTAAGTTTCAGGCATGTATTAGACTTTTTCTGTCATAATCTATAATTTCAATGAAATGAGCAGAACTAGCTTCCAAAGATTGCCTTGAAAACCCTGGTATGAAAAATAAATTTAACAAAAAGCAGTCCTCCAACACTTTTGATCCACAACTCTTCTCAGGTGCAGGATAGCATTTCTGGTCCATGACAATGAGAACGAATCCAGACTGGGCAATAGACTTCCTAGCAAGGTATTTATCAGGAGATCCCAGTTCAGACCATTATACTCAACTACTCTATAGCAATACTAAGTTTTGCTAGTAAAGTTCTCTTTCTATTCCTTTTATTTTTCATACCATTTTTGGATGATTTTGAAATGTCTGATGAGAAACAAGAACATAACAAAACCTTAAAAAGAAGGGAGAAGGTCTAGTCTGAACAGAGCCCTTATCAGAAGGCAACCCTTCCTTCTCTGAAAGGCTTACAGAGGATCCAGGAAAAGAACTAATAATTCAAGTAACAGATATAGATGGGGGGAACTCATTAAAGTTGTAAAGATAGCATTTTTCAATAGGCATATTTGTCTTTTTCCTTTGCCATCGTCAGGATTCTCTCCCTAAATTTGAAAGTTAAGTAGAGGGATTTAGGTGATACTGTAAAGGTAATAACTCACAGTAGTGTAAGACAGCGGAGCCTGAAATGATGCGAAGGCCACAAGAAGATCAACACGCAGCAAGTGATGAAACAGTGTTTGAGTTTCACTCCCCACCATGCTTCCACTGGCCACAAGGTAACATCTTTGCTAGATATGGCAAAAGAGAGGGGAAAAGAAGAGGTGTGACCCAGACCCCTGGCTATTAATTAACAGTTCAGATGTCCAAGCAGACAGATGCACAATAGCCTCATTTCAACTATGTAGAGCACTACCACTAGTACAGAAACGAGATGAACATTTTATTTTGACATCATGTCATAATATTCTACTTTGTCAGCATTTTTCATTATGATCTAGTGTACAACGACACTGCCATCTCCCACTTAATTCTTAAACAGCTGTTTAACCCCTCCCTTCTCTTTCCATTTTATTAGCTTTGACTTTAATACTGTAAAAAGTCACGCTCCATTTTTTGGCAGCTAGTGCAACTTGTCCTGGGCAAATGGAAGTTGTTAGGTACTGCATAACATGGACTAAAGAAAAAAAAAATAAGAAATGAGACTGTCACCTGGAAAAAAAAAATCTTTAAAAAAAATGAAATCAAAAAATCCTAAAGAAACCCATAGCCCATCCTCATTGAAGTGTGGGACAAGCTATAAGGAGGTCTCTCAGCAACTGGGAGTTTTATAGTCTGTGAAATTTATTTTATCTTGGTCATAAATGGGAGTCTCACAGTGGAATGTGAATGCTTCAAAGCATTTAGCAGTCTTGTGATAATTTGCGTGCTATTTTAAAGTTAAAAAATGCTGATAGGAAAATGCTGATTTTGTCTAAATTGCAGACATTATTAACATCAATTACAAAAGCATTGGCTTTGCAAACATTAGGATCAGTAACTGGTTTTTGCACAGTCATCCTGCAGTTCTTCCCACTTAAAATAAGTTATGACTAGTTTTGTGTTTTCTACGTGACATAACAGTATGTTAAAGTGGGAAGAGGTTGAGAAGGTTTTATCTGAATTTTAAGCCTTCCCCCCCACCCCACACTAGTCTTCCACTTGAGTTCAGATCAGTTTTACCTTGTGGAATCAGGGTGGTGGGGGCAAGGAGGAAACAGAGATATACTTCTTTCCAATAGGTTTTATATTGCACCAAGTTTGATGTATTATTAATCTTTAGGGTTTTTTAAACACTAATAATGACAAGACCACTGCAGCATTTAGATTCCTTTTGAAATACTTTTTATATTGCATAAATATAATACACATGTGTATTATATTTTATAGTTACTTAACATTTTCATTCTAAATTTATTATTTCATTTGTCAGATCAAAATGATGTTTTTTAGTATTTAAAATTCTCTATTTCTTACATTTTCCTGTAAATATAAGTTAATTACCCATAATTTGTTTCTTTTCCTTTAGTTATATGAAGAAATGAGTGATAAATCCACAAAATACAGATAACTAATAAATTACATGTTATTTTTGTTAAGACACATTACTTATCTGATTTGTAGTAATGAAGGTATTTCAGCCATTACTCTATTCACAGCTATTCAATGTGGATATTTACTTAGTACAAATAATTATTCCAGAGAAATCAATGACAACTACTCCAGTTTATACAAGTTGATGAACTGGCTTCGTGGATAATCCCTGGTAAAGGTGCTATAACTTGCTTTTCTTAAATTGATTATCTAAACTACGGAGTTTTGTCTTTTTTCCTCCCTGAGTTGGTGATTCTCCAATTCAAAGCAATATTGAAAAAGCAGAATAAAACTTTAAATGCAACTATTTTTCTTTATATTAACACTCAGAACACTAATCCCCCAGAGACATTTTTTTGAGAATAATAAATTCTTAATCACGCATAAAAGGTAAATTTAAAAAGACTGTAAGTACACTGACTACTTGGTTAGTGCTTGTAATTATTATAAATCTCCATGATATTTCCTATTGACACAAATGATCATATAAATGTAAAAATTAAGCGAGATGGTGCAATAATATTGCATTGTATATCACTCATCATCAGTCCACCAGAGAGCCATAAAGAAGCTCAGGCGGCCAGAGAGCCTGTGCGATGAAGACAGGCTGAGAGAGTTTGGATTGTTCAGCCTGGAGAAGAGAAGGGTCCAGGGAGACCTTATAGACCCTTCCAGTACCTGAAGGGGGCCTACAGGAGAGACGGGGAGGCACTCTTGATCAGGGAGTGGAGCGATAGGACGAGAGGGAATGGTTTTAAACTGAAAGAGGGAAGATTTAGATTAGATATCAGGAAGAAGTTCTTTACAGTGAGGGTGGTGAGACACTGGAACAGGTTGCCCAGGGAAGCTGCAGATGCCCTATCCCTGGAGGTGTTCAAGACCAGGTTGGATGGGGCTTTGAGCAACCTGGTCTGGTGGGAGGTGTCTCTGGCTGTGGCAGGGGGGTTGGAACTCGATGATCTTTAAGGTCCCTTCCAGCCCTGAAGCGTTCTATGATTCTGTGATCTTCTACAGTGGTACAGTTTCCTACTGCAGCTATTCTTGTCATAAAATTGACATAAGGCCTCCTTGTATTTTAAATCTTTGAGTATTTGGTCCAACTACATGTTTGAATCACTGGGGCAAAGAAAACTAATAGAATTCAAATTATTTGGACTGTCTAGTTTTAAGACAGATTCACGTAACATACAGAGTACTAAGTTTAAAACCTAACCAGGTATGGTTCAAGTGTCTAGGCTAATATTTCATTTCAGTAGAGACATAACATAAATGCATCAATACCACAGCTGCATAACAACTCCATGTCTGGTGCATCTCTAGAAGCACCAGTTCCTCTCCAGCTTGATTCCGAGAAGTTTATCTTTTTTTTTGCAATGCCAGAGCAGTAAACCAGAACCCTTTACAAAAGTTGTGCCCTGCTGTAGTCAATGACTGAGGTTAATTCATTTAATGGAGGATTACCCACCTCCCGATCAACCTTCCTACGGTTATCAAGCAGATGAACAGAAAATGATTGCTGTCTCCACTCTCCCAAGTACGGCTATATCACAATAATTTTAGCAGAAATTGAGTAGTAGAATACATTTATTAAATTAAGAGTTTAAAAAAAAAAAGTACAGCTGTCAAACTGTAGGGATTAATTCCCCCCCAATCACATCATTATCCTCCCTTTCCCTCAAAACTGCATCTTGGCAATGTCAGAAAGACCTTTATTCTTCACCAGAAATATCTTCCATTATTGTTTCCTTACCCATTTTTCACAGGTTTTTTCCCATATACCTTTAAAGTAGACCTTTGAGAATTCATATTGTGGTTTTGATATATTTGGCTTAGTGTTCTAAGTTGTATTGAATTTAATCACGGGGTCACTTGAACCAAGTAGCTCTGCTGTTTCTAATCTACTAACTGCACATTTTTGCTGAGATTGGAGAGGACAAGTCCTATTAGAATTCTGACACTGCAGGTCAATAACTCTTTATTTCTTCTATAATTTTATTTTTCATCATGCCATGCTTTTCAGCTTTCCCAGTTCATACTGGGAAATTGAAATCGCCCATGACTACAGCCAGATTGTGTTCCTATTTTCCTCATGTTGTTCTGAGGGATGTTACGCTCTTCCCTCTACTGCCTGCTTGTTCCAGGAGCAACCAGCACCCTTTTACCTTAGCGAGCCTACTGCTACCATGTACGTGCACCTAACACAAAGAGTTGCTTTAGATGAAAATAGAGCTTTGCAGGCAGAAAAGTAATTCCACGGATTCCTCACATATTTCTCATCTAATTCTTTACATTTAATGAAGTCCTCTTCAAACTCTTCAAGGACATAAGCCAGGAACAGTTGCAAGGACAGCATCTGCATGCTGTGACTGAATTTTCTCCATCACAAAGAACATCTACTTAAACTTTAGAAACAAAATTCTTAATACTGTCACTCAATATTATAAAAAGCCATTGTGGCTGGGTCCATGCAATCCATACTTCTCACGAAGAAAGAATGAAAGGCCTCTCCCATGGTTTTAAAGCTGCAGTCCCGAGATGGTTTTAAGCAAACACATCACACCACAACTAGAAGAGTGAGTCTTTTCCTTGCATCCATAAGGGCACACTCCAACACCCATGACCACCCCCTTACCACTCATGTAGCCCCACAGGGACTACAAAACATGGCGAGTGGAAAATGGGAGAGGTGATTACAAACCTCAGGGAAAAACCTGCAGACAGTGTACCCTGTCTCACAGAGAGGTGGTGACTCTGGTCTCGGTCCCTGTTTTATGCGGTCGTACAGGCTTGTGAGCCCACACTCACCTGTTTACATGTTCATGCACCTACTGCAGGTGTATATATAAGCAATTAAGCTCTTGATTGTGCAAAGATATGATTACTTTAACTGTTACAACTTAAATGAAAAAACAGCAAGCAAAACATTCGAAGAAAGCTCTGCATTTGACTTCATTCAACAACAGAAAGAGAAATCAAGAGCAGAGGGTGAAGTTGTACTTGGTCAGACCTTGTTTTGTCCTTAACTTGTTTTGCTGTGTCTGTAGATATTGCAGGTTCACGTATAGCCTCACATACAGTTTTGCTGCTACTCTGATTAAATGCTATATAGCAGCCAGTTTTTGTGGCTAAATGTCCATAAGGCTCTATACTCACTTTCTGAGAAATACAACTCTTGATGACACACAGAGAAAGAAAAAAGCTTTTTTCTATATAGAACATTACTAAGTAAATAACAGGATATCACTATTAGAAGTAAAGGTGCAATACTATCTTTTTCTTAATGAGTGCACACAGGAGCCTAATGAAATATTTGCCTTCTTACAGAAGCAATGGTTACTGAGAGAGATAACTAAATAATAAAACCTCTGTCTATAAGTTCATTGTAAAAAATATCAAAACACACAATCTATGCTGTGCAACAAAGTTTTCTGTTGGTAGTTACTTCCTTTGTATAGCCTGTTTTGGTATGTCATGCTCGTATCCTGCAGCTTACGTTCAAAGTCACTATTTCCCTTTTCAGCAAGAAAGTAACGATCATTTAATGACTACCTCCTTAGATTTTGTCTTTATGGTTCCTGTACTATTATATCCTAGCAATGATACCAGAAGTGATGATTCTTATTTTGGAGGGGTGGGAGAACACTAAAAATAACAAAAACTCAGATAAGTCTTCCAGAGAAGAGAGCAAATAGAAAGCTAGTTATTGTTAGCTGAAAAAAATATAAGGAAAATAATTTAAAATTCCTACCCTTTGCATGTTCTTCTCCTTTTCAGACCACACCTCTGATAATTGCCAAGATCTAAAAATTTACGGTGTCCATTAAAAAACATTGCAATTCCTTTCTTTCCTACTAATAGGGAAGAGATTATCCTCACTTCTCCCATGTCACATAGACCCAATGTTTACCACAATAACCTTGAAATTTAAAGCAAAACAAAACACCCTTTAGCTTCTGTCATAACACTAGTAATACATAAGTTACTCAAATTGAAAACATATCAATGCACATTGTACGACAATCTGAGTCAGAGCACATAACTGATTTCTTTGGGTTTACTCCTTAAATATGCTAAAACAGATTGGTAGAAAGTTAGAGGTGTTACCAAATACATGACAGCCAAAAGAAAGAAACCCACAGTTCAAATTGACATTCGTTTTTATTCCCTCCCTGCCAATCACTATGTGTATTTTGGATATTTTACTGTATTTTAGTGTTGCAGCTGATGGCTTATATCTAGATATGTATTTTTATATATATAATTATACAACATATATGCCACTCTCCCTATATATGTATGTATTTATAAAAGGGGGAAAGCAAGTTATCTTGGCTTTATATAAACACATTGAGCTAAAAAGGGAAAAGGGAGAACAAAATTAGCTTGGCATGACTGTATGAGATTAGACACTAAAATTATCCTCCTGCAGTCATATTTAGTTTTCTAAACAGCTTTAACTCATTTGCTTAGGCACACTATTTTCTAGTGAAACTAATGAAAAAACCTCCGTGTTCAGTTTTGGTGAATATTCAAACCTTTAAATATAATAACACCTTTTTTTTTTTTTTTAATTAGGTTATAACAGTCTCTTCACTTGCTCAAGCTGCCATTTTGGGCAATAGCTTGTGCTAGAAGCGCTCATATTCCTGAAATTTATTCACTTAAGGAACTTCAGTAACACTACATGACTAGTATTGTCAGAAAATAAACCCAAAAAAGCTGCAGAAGTTTAAGACATGAACGTGACTATTTATAGCTACCCACAAAGCCACCAAACAAAAATTGCCAATATGAGTGACTATTCCGCCCCAGATCAAGACAGGTTGCATTTGTTCACATGACTTTGACCACAGAAAGAAAAAACAACAGCCAGACACATCATTTAACACAGGCATGGTGGGTTTTTTCAGCTTTGTTTTCCTCTGTTCCAGGCATTAAACAAGTTAGAAAGCCTGTTAGTATTGATTTGAACACATACCTTACCTCATGTTACGTATTTCCAAAAACTCAGTTAGGGACTAGCTCTAGGCAAACTGAAAACATCCTACCTCGCATCACTACTAACAAAAACAGCAGCTTTTTTTTTTTCCTCCTTCTTTTTTGTTCCCTCTATCGACACATTTTACCACGTGTAAATCAATGGAAACCATCTTATGCTATCCAGTCAGTCAAAAAAGAACTCACAATTTCTGATGCCCTTTACTTGTGCAGCCCTTTTTCTGCATCTTCCCATCAGCTTCTGTACCCCAGGCAGATCAACCAGTATTTAGCAGAAAGGACCTATAATAATGAGGTGGGCTGGGCTTTCAGGCAGTCCAGGTGTTTTAAATCATCCTCTACATCCTGAAGAGCCATTTTCAAGGTTTGCAACTAATGACCCCACCCCACTCAATTGAAGACATTCTGGCTAAGCAAAAGACTGCTAAACGGCTTAGGTTTTGGGGTTTAAATGGGCAAGAATCAACTCACCCAAACAGCGAGTGTGTTGGAAGTTTGTGTGTAACTCAGCAAGAGTATAATTTTCCATTTTCTGATGGAACTAGTCTTCCAATGTGGTTACTACGTGGTAAATCTCAAGAATTTGTTACCTACCACTGGACAGACTGATCTCCTACCGCTTTTATTTACAAAAATTTTGTTAACAGAGATTTATTTATTTTTTTTTACTGTCAAATAGAAAACAAGAGCATACCTTGTGAAAAGGCTTAGATGAGCAGTCTAGAGATTCCTAGCAGGTAAACTGTTCAGGCAAACCAAGGCTTTTTTGTCATTAACAATACTACCTTCCTGGTATTTCAGGGCCTCTTTTGTAAGTTAATAGCTTTTCCTCCATCCCCACTCATCCTATAATTCTTAATCTGTGATGTACATATGACAGGCCTAAATCATAAGTAACGTAATCTTTGTTTTGATAAAATCAATGTTAGAAAAAAATTATTTCAAGCATCTAACTAGAATAAGTCATTTTCCCATTTTACTCTCTAATTGTAACTGTGTGTAAACTGAATACAGATTGCTTATAGAGAACGCTTAGCAACAGTGCTGCAATTATCTTTGTCAAACTTTTGGCAAGTTTAGATATTTTATCTAAAAAATTATGTTTGGAAAAAGCAAGTGCAGCCTGCAGAACATTTGTAGAATGTGTAGAATATGTAGAACATAGATTTTTGGTTTAGTTTTTAGCAGTCCAAAAGACAGTTCAAAGATTTCAAGTGTAGCATAATTTAGCATTATAAAAGCTCTATGCTATCCTCTACTGTCATTAGTAAAGTCAACGCCAATTTAGGTAGCAAAATGTGTTTAAACAGGTGTAATTTCATTCTGAATGCAAAAATCTAGGCCATATATTTCATGCTGTTGCTAAACATGGCTAGCACCTGAACACTAATAAGGTGCTAATTAAGAACTGCCATTTTAAGTCTATCATGCTTCTGCATGTGAACTCACCATATGCTCTAGATCAGATTTCCCACTGTGGAAAAATTGAGATGGTTCAAGCTGATGATGTGCAATAAACCATTGCCTTTCAGTATCTTCTCCTCTAAAAATGGCTTTCCTTCTGTAACCGTAAGCGTAGGCATTTGATAAGATTACCATATGTTTCTGCACCTTTTTTTGGTATATTATATCTGCCCAAGAAACCTGCTCTGGAAAACTATGGTAGAATGCTAGAAAACCATCCATGATTAGTGCCTTGAGCCGGGGACCTGTCAGCTTGCTGGAGCACAAGTATTTATGTTTTTCCTAGTAATCCCTAGTAATGACACAGATAAAATCAGACAGTGTTGTAGAACAAAAAAAAATATGTTGGTCCCAAGCTAAACCTGAAGTAAACAACAGAACTCACCCTCCTCAGTTAGGACTGCCCCTTGTCCACATGCTGCTGTTTAATACACCAGTGCAGTCAGTGACTGCGAGAAACATACATTTAGTTCTAATATTGTAGAGAAGAGATGCACAAAGGTGTAAAATATTCAGTTAAAACACCAGTTAAAAATCACATCTATTTCTGTTGTCCATTTTTTAAATATCCTCCTGAAGCAATGGACGTAAAAGTCATACTTTGTTTGAAACACTACTGTAGATTGCAACTTTAAAGAGTGTTCTTATAGCCCTTATTGATAAGGGGCTATCAAGCAACCTAGACCTATATTTGAATGAAAAATAACTGTATATATATGATATACAATTGATATGATATGTATATATGATACAATTGATATGTAGTGCAAACCAAATTAAGCCTCATTTCAGGGAGAAAGAATGAAGTTTTATTCGGTGATCGTTCCTCAAAACAAGTAAAACTTCCATTTGTTTCAGTTGTATATACATCTGAGTATTTTTATCATTAGCCTTCTAATTCTTTCTATAAATAAAAGCTCAACTACATGACCCAACATCAGCTTTGTATTTACTTATTGAGACTTACATCACAACTGATGTTCCAGGAGTTGCAATGGAAGAATAGCATTTGTATCTTGTTTCCAAGAGCTGCCCATGCAACTGGGGCATGCATCCTTGAGACATTTAAAAGGGTCAACTTATTAATATTAGAGATTTGCAGCAAAATTAATCGCATATCCAAACAATACTGTTGTCTGTTTAGATTATTTTATAATTATACTTCAGCATTACTTTCTTCTGATATCCGGATATCAAAGGTAGAAGAAATGCCTAATATTGCAGAGAAGCTACCCTTTCCCATGTGGCTTGAACTTGTGGCTTTTTAATCACAGTATACAGCAGTAGTTTCAAATTATGTATTTCTCAGAACACAGGTATTGTATACAGAGCTGAAAATGAGAAGACAGCTTTAAACTGTAAGCAAAACAAACCCCACAAAGTTCAGTTTGACAGTCAATTCCATGACAGTCAATATTTCAGCTTGTTGTTACAAAACTAAGCCATTATGCCATACCAAAGCCTGAAGTTGTTGAAGACTGAATTCCTTTCAGATGTTTGCAAGGCAATAAAATGCATGTTCTGAATAACATCAACAAGGATGCATCTTGCACGGGTAATTGAGATCTGACTTTACTTAGATTTGTTGATTTACTGTGAAAATTCAGTGCCCAATATACATCAGGATGTTCCATTTCTTACATGTGTTGATGTGGCCTACTGGCAGCGTTACATTGTGTGACAAAAAATACAGTCTTGGTCCTGCAACTCCTAGCCACATGCATTTTCCCTGGGCATAGTTCCTCATGGGTCCATTAGGAGGAAAAAAAGATTCACAGGGGTAAGGGACATACTGTCAGACCCATAGGACACATTTAAGATCTTCTTAGACGATCTGAAATTCAGCCTGCCCTTCTTACTTGTCAACAGCTTTATGTTCAGTATCTAGACAAGATTTTTGTCTGCCACTTTCGGAGAGAACAGACTAGATCTGCATATCTGTGATAGGGAGGGAAAAAAATAGATTTACGCCTTGTAGGAGGTACAAGGTAACTGATGTCTGCACCACAGCAATTTGAGAGAGGTAGCGCTGGCCATGGGGGCTCACAGTCTCCACTCCAGCAGAGGTGAAGCTGATACAGCGCCACAGGACAGACAAGACACAGGACTAACTTAACTGTTTATGCAACACTGTCATCCTTAACTGATCGCTCCTCTAGCTGAGGGCGGGAGTGTCAGTCTACTATCAAGCCCATCGGCAGAAGAGCATGTAATTGCATTGCCCCCAAAGCACCCTGGCTCAGAGATAGTGACTTAAAACATCATAATATCCCTCACGGACTCCCCATTGTGCTGGACAGAAATGAACTGACACATATCTGCACCTGGGGTGATATATGAGCCAAGAAACATCAATGTCATTGTGCCATCAGGTACTCTGGTGAATTACGCTTCTGCTCATTCCTCATCTTCATCCATCTCTTACCACTTGTCTGCACGAAATGGGTTCTTATTGGCTCCCCGGAGCTCCCTCATCCCCGCATGCAGAAAGCTATAATAATTCCTGAGTTTAAAAGAGGAACGGAGTCACCTACTCCTCCCCACGCTTCTAACCTGGAATGCAGAAAAGGTCTTTATTTTGCCCATAGCAAGGCACAGCCATTCGTTAGTGAAAAGCAATGCGTGTTTCTCTCCTACCCCTTCCTCAAAAGCAGCTTATGTGTTTTTCCATGTATTTAACCAAGAAATAATTGTCACATAAGAGAAAATGTTGAAAAACACAGACGAGAAGCTTTCACAAACTGATCTAGAAGAGGCAGTAAGTTTAAGTGAATATCATCGTACATTCGAAGTTAAAATCTTTCTCATAATTTCTATACATCATAATGAAAGTGAAAATTAATAATATTCTTTTTATTAAAGACTAGCAGGAAAAATGATAGTATGGATCTTAAAGATTAACAAGGGTGTTAACTTCTAAATCAGTATTGCAAATTATGATAGCAGAACCAGCTTGTTCTTTCTCAAAAAAAAAAAAAAAAAAAAGAAAAGAAAAAAAATCAGCAAACAAATAGCACCGTTAGATGCAACAAAGAATATCCAAGGTTTGTCTGGCTGGTTTATCTAAATTGTTTCTTGTTTATTGGGAGATACACAAGTTCATCATAGGGTGAATCACTACCACCTTTAAATAGAAAAACCCCAAAATATGAAATGGTTATTACTAATGGAGACCTAAAGAGATGTCCAAGCCTATAGCATTTTAGATAATGTTTGAAAGTTGAAGAGTACAATAAGAGCACGTGGCATAGAAGAAAAGTGGAAGACAATCCTAAGAGCATTCATTAAGTGTCTATAGGTCCCTGAAAAGGCACTCTGCCTCAGGAAGTGGCAGCAGTATAAAAACTCAAAATTTCGGAGTAGCCCCACAGATCTTTTAATCGCTTCATCCCTCTGTGAAAACAAAACTAAACCAGAAAATAAAATACTGATCTTTGACCTGCTGTGCTTCTCTCGGGGCTGCACTGTCAGTGTTTGCTGATCAGCGACCCAAAATCCAGACCTGAGAGTGGAGCCCTGATGATGCTGGGAGGTCGCCTGTCCCCAGGAGCCCCCAGAGCGGGAAGCCCACTGGTCTGCGCTGGTGCCGCTCCAGCCCAGAAAAGCATCCTCCTCTCAGTTCACAGAAATATCTCCCAGCAGCTGACAAATTTGTGTCAGCAGACCAAAATAACTCTGCAGGGGAAGTTTACAAGCACCTGCTGGTATGTATAAATAAGAGTTGCTCTTTCTAAATTTACCCGGGTATGCACCTTTCACATATCCTCAGGCCCACCCAGAACTGCAGTTTTCCAAAACACTGCAGTGTAGAGCAGAGATTAGATTAAACCCTGTTAGAAAAAGGCCTGGAGTGGGCATAAGAAAAAAGTGGTGATTTTATGCATAAGACATGGGATACGGTCTGGGAAGGCCAACATCTGGCTCAGCAGCAGACAGTTTTTGTGACCTCCTGCAAAGTGTTTGCACTTCATGTCCGCCCCTTTGTAAAACAGTGCTGTCGGGTCTGTCTGTCTCTCTCTCCATCTTGCTGTTCAGGTTGCAGCTTAATCAGACCAATTTAGAATCATAGAATCACTAGGGTTGGGAAGGACCTTAAAGATCATCGAGTTCCAACCCCCCTGCCATGGGCAGGGACACCTCCCACTAGCGCAGGTTGCTCAAAGCCCCATCCAGCCTGGCCTTGAACCCCTCCAGGGATGGGGCATCCACAGCTTCCCTGGGGAACCTATTCCAGTGCCTCTCCACGCTCACTGTAAAGAATTTCTTTCTGGTGTTTAATCTAAATTTCCCCTCTTCCAATTTAAAATCGTTTCTTACATGCCATATGTAAAAAGACTGAATCTGCAGTTAATATGTATAATCTGATGAAACTAGATATTTATTGTAGTGAGTTAAAGTGAGACTATGACTTTCTTCTGTATAAGCAGGATCACAAGAGTACCTCCTGATCTGGGTCTACTCAGTTAATTCCTGTGAACTAGACTCGCATTGAACCATCCATGTCATGAACATGCCTGTTCAGATGAACTCCAACTTTATTTGGAGGAATCTAAATCTTTATTTTATTTTTCAAGAAAATAACCTAATTTGAGGTCTGACATAGCTTCCATTGGCTATGTAAACAAAGCATCAGGAAATTAGTATTTTGGGTAATGGAAAAACTTTCAGAGAGAATTGAGTATGATAGGGGAATGAGAAAAGCAGAAAAACTATCAAAGTTGTATCACGCTGGAAATGCAATTCAGGTAGCATGTTGAGGGAAACGAGGGCAAAAAGATATTAGAAAAGTTACACTTTGAAAGCCTCATAGGCTGAAACATAAAGTGCTTTCTTTCATTTGGGGTTAAAATTCACCTAATGTCTAAAGCAAACATCATAGGCAAAAATTGCCTTAATCCCTACTCACCTAAGTATTTTGTACCGCAGAATGGTCCCTGAGCGGGTCTGCAGGGGAGAAGGGGGTGGGGAGGGGAAGAAAAGGGAAGGCACGGGAGCAGCCAGGTCTGACCTTTCATTCCTTTTGCCTGAGAACCCCGGTAGTTCTTTCCTCTCTTGTTATCACCTTGCATATCTGCTGCTGCAGTAAGGAGTGGCATTGTTGCTCTCTGCAGTTAGTAAGCTATTTATGGAACACAACTTTTTTCCTAATTTACAGCAGTTTCTCAGAGAATATCTGGCTAGCAACCTGCTTATTCTTGCTCATATAATTTTATTTTTTATAATCTCTTGCAATAAACATAAACAGACAAAGCTATAACTTTTTACACCAGTTTAGAGATTGAATTCTGAGAAAAGTAAAAGGTAAGGAAGGACAGCTTGGTGTTACTGAACACAGAAGCAAACCTGTGTTCTTTTTCTTGAAGTCCACACAACCTCCATCCCAAAGGATGAGAAGAGATCAACTAGTCCATGGGCACTTAAGATAGGTCATGAAAGCACAATAAAAATGACTTTACATAACTATCTCAAGTGTTAACACAGTCCCACCTTGTGTCCTCCAGGTCCTTTCTGTCCTCCAGAAACACAGTAGATGCAGTTTTAGTTGCTTCTCTGTGAAATATAAAAATCTCTGAAGTCTGAGAAGGGGCTTTTTGTTAGACTGGATGGTGTTTCAGCATGGACTTGGCCATAGAACTCTTAAAGTTATAGGTAAAAGCTTGCTTGGGTAGGGCCATTCATTTCTGTAGGGCCATTTATAAAACAAATTACTATGCATACAAGGTAATAAGGTAACATTAATGACAACTGCTCCCTGCAGATAAACAGTGCCTGAAGGCTAAGAAACCTGGTGGAAGTGTTGCTGACTTGAATAAGGAACAAAGTTTGTGTTTAGAGTATGAACATTTTGTTTGTTTAGTCAAGTTGTATTTAATCCAACCATGACAACAATAAAACATTTTAATTCTATTTTTCCATCACTCCAGAGCCACAGTTTGCAAAAAGAAAAATAACTTATTGCTTTAGCAGTCATCCCCATTTCCCTTTCCTTGGGATGTCTGGTTAGTACCCATGGATCACTGCTGAGTGAATCTTTTAAGAGGTGTAAGTGAATAATCCTTCATTCATTATCAATGTCTTGGAAAACATTTCCTTTAGTTGTTGCTTTTTTTAAAGAGTCAACAAAATTGTCATGGAGTCTTGGAGAATAATGTCTTAGCACCAGCTAAGCATGTTCTATGTTAAAATACAATAAGCCGTTCATATCACTGCTTCAAATACAATTTTTAAAAAGAATCAAAACTTTGCATGCCACAGAATCAACAGGAAAATGGTAAGTGTTCAGTCATTAAAAATTCATTTGGTATTCATTGTAACAGCGTTAATCATAATGTATTCATTTGGCATTCGTGTGGCTGTCACATGTAAGAGTTCAATTATAATGCACACTAGCTAATGAGCATATAAAGCGTTACTGAATCAACATTACTGTGCAGCATTTTCTTATTTGCATTATTCATATGCTTCAGGTTTAAAAATCTATCACCAACAAGCTGTTAAAAAGCAGCAATGTATTATAAAAGACACATTTTCGAGGCCTTGCTTTTGAAATCCATTCAAGTGTCTGTCTAAGCAAGTGCTTATGTAGCCTCTGTCACTGTAGTATCTGAGTACCTGGAGAGTTGCCCACGGTTTTCTCTCATGCCTAAAACCATACTGTTAAAATGTGGTCCTATTATTTTCAACATGGACGGTACAGCACAACATATGAGCCCAGATGGATTAAGGCAATTAACTTCCCATCGTTTCAGTGGGAACATCCAAACGCTTCTGAAGAGCTGAGTGCTGGTCTTCAGAGGAGGGAGTGCCTCCTTGTGATCAACACACTGGGTGTCGGAGGCTTAATGAGACTGTTACAATGGGTAGGGACCGTGTCAAGTTGTGAAGCATACTGGTAACTTCCACTTTTAGAAAAAGGTTTAGTCAAATCTTGGGCCCTGAGGGACAAATGAGAAGAAAAGACCAAGAAAGAGATAAGAAATCCATCTGCAAAAAATGTTATCTTTGGGAACTCCTGTCTTCCTACCTATCTCAAGCTGGGGTTGTGCTGCACCGCCTCCCATCACCACAGGCAAGAAACAGACCCCCAAAAATATAAAATTAATTGTGCTCTGGAAACTACAGAGTAAGCAGGGAATCAAGATCATTTAGAAAGATTGAACAAACTTGGCAGGGAAAGTCAAGGCATCGCTTGTCTCCCCAAGGCTGATTTTCACGTGAAGGGATCCTGACCTGCTGGTGCTCGTGCTCAGGAACAGCGTTTGCATCCACACAGTGCCAGGAGCTCAAGCACCTGCCTCAAACTTTAAGTGAGGGACAGACTTTAATTTATGTAAATTATTTCAAGACATCTTTCAGGTTTGAGAGAAGCATAGGCTGCACAGAAATCACTGTAATTTTGGAGATCTGCAACAACAAACCAGAGAAAGAATAAAAAAGCATCTTTGAAAGGAAAACAAAAATGAAATGCACATGCGCTTTTCCACTACCATTTAAAATATCACTGCTTTCTAGGCACCTGCTGCTTTCCACCCACTTTGTGTGCATTGCTTTATACAAGATCTCCAACTCATAATTTTTTTACTTTGTTTTCTTTTTTCAAAGTGCATTCAATTACCCTCACTCTTTTTACTTGTGTCCTACGTACCTTCTTCCTACGGTGTTCCTGTGTCATTTTTAATTCCTACATTTTGAAAAGAAGAAAAAAGGAGTCACACTCATCTTTGTTTGGTGGGATGAGAAGGGGAGTAACCTTAGTTTACAGAATAATTCCTGTTTCATGTAACTTTCCAACTCTGTTGTTCACAGAGACATTTTAATGTGGATGTACTGAAAGTCCCCATTTGAGAATCCATGCAGAAATTCTGAAAAGTCAGCAAATTCTCAGCAATGGTATCAAGTATTTCAGAAATTATTGTGCATTTTCTTAAATGCTTTTAATACTTCCACCCTTTCCACTAACCTCTGCAGCACTAAACTATTTGAAGTTAGCAGAACAAGATTTTGCTCCAGGTGTTTAGACAGTAGTCTAGAATTAGGTCTACATAAGCAACTAATCTAAGTAATTAGATCATTTTCTTGGTGCCTGAGCTGAAAACTGTTAAAACAATGTAAAATTAATAAAAGCTTGTCATGACTACAAGTGGGATTTTGTAACTGGCTCAAATGTAGTAACTTAAAATGGATGCAAGAAACATGACTTTATGTCAGAGTTGTTTTTTCTCCGTTACAGTTACCATGCTCCCAGCTGTGTTTGTTTAAGCATTGAAACTTATTTGGGCTTAGTAACTAGCTAAATGACAGTATTTCTTGTTTGTTAGACTTTAGAAGAAGCATAACAAGAATAAGAAATCTTTGTCAGACAGAATTACCGAAGCCTTGCCTTCTTCAAGGTAACACAAATATTTCCATGCAATTGAAGAGAGTGAAAGCAGAGAAGAGAATGCAAATATAGATTAAAAAATGAGACTATAATTAAGATACAGTAGTAAGAGACAGAGATACAGAAAGTTAGAGGGCTGAGACATTTTGTTATCAAAATGAGAGTCCTACATCAAGGGAGAGTCAAAACTGCATCTACAATATCTCTTTTCAATCTCTAGTATATAAAGCACATATATTACAATTTAAAAAAAAAAGATTGGGTATAAAAATTGCCAATATAAGAGACTGCTTTGAGTGTATTGAGGCTAGTTTTTTTATCGCTGAGCCTCCCCTGCAAAATTATCAGCATACAAAACCTGAGAGATCTCTGAATTCCTGCTGTCTGGTGAGTTGATAAGACTGGAGAGAGCTGCAACTGCCAAAGCAGAAGTGCTGCTGCTTTTTCTTGAGGACCCCAAAGCTGTTTCCTTACAACAGCTGAAATATTGATCACAAATTAGATATACCAGGTGAATATTACCCATAATGTGCAAATATGTGGTGGGGTTTATATGAAAGAATCCTTACTGTGTCTATTAAATCTCTTCGTCTTTTCCTAAACGTATTGCTTTCTTGGAAAGCATTTCCACTTTCACATCAGTGATTCTATTGCCAGGTTCTATCTGATAATTGTCCATAATTCAGTTTTGTGGGAAATGCTCAGCTTCTTAAACTCTCTGCTCAGCATATATGCATTTGGTTTTGTTTCTTTTCTAAAAATTAAAAAAGTGGTTTATGGTACTGAACAAAAATGCAAATATATCTGTTAGCATTTTAAAGTGTTTTCTTCTAATCACATAACTGCAAGACCATCCATATAACCAAATGCTACTCCCAAATCAGCAGTCACACCTGTGTTCTGCATGACTATTCTATTACTTACAGATTGTTATTTGCTCTAAATGCAACTCTATTTTATTACGATGTTATCAATTACTGCCTTTTGTTCCTTCAGTGCTTTTAGTACAGGATAAATGACTCACTTGTTAAGTGTTAAATACAGGAAGGTAGAGTTGGGTCACGATATCGTATTCTGCTGGTTCATGCTAGAAAAGCGTATGCAGCATGTGATATAAACTTCAGTGCAGCAGGAGTTTAGGCTTTATTGACAAGCCTGAAAATATTATCACATAAATTCTTCGCACAGAATTCCCCAGTAATCAAAGAGTTTGAGCATCTTATGTATTTTTAAAAATGAAATATGCATATTACTGATTGAAAATAATGGATGTTATGATTGGGAGAAATGTATCACTTATATGTACTTCAAGCCTTCAGCCAAACCCTTTCATTAAAGAAGATTAATTTCAGGCTAAATATAAAAGAAGTTGGAATCTCTTTTAGGTAGAATTCTCCATTTCGTGCTTTCTGATAGCAATAAAACCTACATTGCTATTTTCTTGGATATAAAATATGTTTAAACAGAACATAAATCATAGTGAAATCCACCTGAGATCATAGCAACTCTAAGGATGTACAACAGCAGAAGCAGAGTTTTAAAGCATGATGTCCACATTCACTCTTTGCTTATATTATTTTACAGAATCAAAGTTTGCAAAGAGTCAATGGCAGCATAGCATCTGGCCCAGCTCTCATCTGACTCCCCAGTGGATCCAAGGCAAGGTGACATGCCACTACTCTTAGAATAGCCCTGGCTAACCCACCTTGAGTCTCCCGAAATCCCACAGTGCATGCAACATCAGATCTTTTTAAGAGCAAATGCCTTTTCCCTGTCTGCCCACTGCTGACATCGCTGCAAGACCTTCCAGCGTAAGGACAGTCAGATGCTGAGCATGTACAGCTACACCCAGGACCTGTCCATCCACCCAGCAGATAATTGTAGTCTGAAGCCTTCACTAAGCTGCAGCAGAAGCTCAGCTTTTCTTCTTTTCCGTCTCTCTGAGTTCTACCAAACCTGGTGATTGATCTTGGGTCTGTGTTCAATTAGTTTGGATTAAGGGAGAAAATTTCATCTGCCAAATATTGACTGGTGCAATATAGGCATGGACGCTCAAGCTACTTGGCTGGATGCCCTTTACAGTCAATGGAAATAAGTAAGCTTAATTCATCTTACACTAAATTAGGACAACTAAATCACTGCCGACAAATCACCAAACAGCTCAAAGGACAGTGAGGAAGGAACATATTTAATTTTCTAATAAACTTTGTTATTTACCTGTTCTCTACATAAATTGCTATGTCTTTTTCCTTGTAACATTATTATTTGTTCACTAATACATTATCTTCTTATGTCTTTATTCTCTGTCCATTAGAGGAATGAGATTCTTTGGATCGTATTAGTAAAGAAAGAACACTGCCAGTGTCCACTCTCATTTTCATTAAATGATTTATGCCTTTTTATGGATCCTATTCATCATATATCATTTGTGTAATGGTGAGCAACAGGTTTCATAATTTCTCATGCAATACAGCTTTCATTTGTATTTTACTCCTTAAAACTTTCCTTGTCTGTAGCGAACATGCCACATACCTATAGTACATTTCAGGGGTCTATTGTTTCTGCACAGAGAATCAGGATAAGGGACTGGAAAAGGTAGTAATCAGGATAAAGACTAGAAAATATAGTTATACTTGGAGAACTTACTGTATGCATTTAGATAATTCTTTGAGTCTGTTTTCCTCCACAGACTGGACTCACGCTTGGAGAGACCTGGGTTCTCCTGACAGTTCTCTGACAACTCTCTCAGACTGCAGCCCTACAGGACATAACACCTGAACCCAGTTTATTCACCTCTTTCATTGATGACTGCTACCAAATGAACTAATCAAGACTGGATTTGGTAAGTACCATGCAGTGACAGAACCATTTCATTCAACAAAAACAGTCTTTTGGACCTTTTCTGCATTTATTTGTTATGTGGCGCAGTCTTCATGTTCTTCTGTACCAAAAACTCCTACTTCTGCTTTCTTTGTCTACTGGAGTAACATGTGATGACCCATATAATTCTGCAAAATATCATAGATGTCAGTGGTTGAAATTCAATACTCAGTACTTCAATACTTTAATTCAATACTTTAATACTTAAAATGCAATCTATAAAATATCAATTTTAATTAGTACATTTGACATATTAAATATCAATACTTAAGTAGTGAAAGATTCTGCTGTTTAGGCTGCACTCCACATGGATGATCATTTCTAAATTAAGAGATGCAAATTTAATCAATAGATTTAAAACTTTACATCACTTGAGGCACTTGAATTGCTTCTAATCAGCCTAGTAAAGTGAAAGCATCATTTAATTGTTGTTTTTCCCCCCTCTTTGAAAGACAAACCTACCTTCAGGCTGGATTTTGCTCAGAATAAGCTATATTAAATGCAGCTTTTCTCTTCTTTGTTATTCTTAGCAATTAAAAGTGTATTTAAAATGTCAAGAAAACAAACAGTTCAAAATCCCAGAGGTCACTTCATCATTTAAGAAACTTTAGCAAAATCAACAGCTTAACTTGGGTTTTAAAAAATAAAATTGGTAAAATGTAGTTTTTGCATTGTCATGCTTTTAGCAAAGCAGAATATTTTGTTGCTTATGTGAAATCAGCCTTTATATAGTTTAATGCGCTTGCCTTCCAAAGTTATTTTTAAAATTATCATTTTGTAAAATAGGCTGTATAAAATTCTCATGCTTTGGTAACTGACACTGTGAACCACAAATTATTGAAGTTAAAATTCCTTCTTTTCTTCCCCTATTTTTAAATTTAAGATCAATGTGTTGTGGTTGTCCCAGCCATCTGTCAAAATAAGCGCAAGATACCTTGAAATACAGCTCGTACTAAACTTTAGTCTTTAAATATATTTTATTTTTTCAGAATCTTCATCAACAACTTGTTGAATTTCCTTCTGCAAAATGGGCAAGAAAGGCTAAAGACCTATTTTTACCTTTTTATGTGAAAAGTTACACTGATAGGACTACTCATGTACTTGATGATTTTTTACACCTGGAATTAGTATTAATTTTTTCAGTGAATTCTATAGGATTATATCTGCATGGTAATTATTACACAAGCAGCTGAAAGTATCTCAAAAACATTTCATATCAATATATCTTGAAGATTTTCAGGCTAGGTCTTTTGATAGCATGCATGAGGCCCATGTTTCTGTTAAAATGGACTAGTGCTAATTATAATGGAGAGGAATGTGACTGGTTTCTTCTTTTTTCTTCAAGCTATTTGTGGGTAGCACTGCATGGAATGCACCATATTTTCAAATGGAGCAGGGTAACTTCTTTATAAAATCTGGTATGCCACGACGTAGCTATTTGGCATGCAAAGGTATTGCAATTACATGAAGAAATTGGTTGAAGACATACTTAAATTGTTATTCATCCAGTTTTCCCGTAAGCCTCCAAATTACATAAATAATTATAACCTGCAGTTACTGGTAGCATATCTTCAGTAAAAAGTGTTCTGCTGAATCACAGGCAACAGGATATTTAGACATTTGCGTGATCTGAACTGGGTTAGCAATCTTTTCTTTCCACAAATTTCAAGGACAAAAACAGTATGACACACGCTTAAAAAAAAAACACCTGGGCACTGCAAGCGAGCACTCATGTACTCTATGATACAGATGAGTCACCTCAGCAGGAGTTTCCGGGGCAAAATATTTTTGGACACGGGAGGGAAGCAGAGATGATATTTCATCTCTGAATTGTTCGCGGGCTGTGCGCTGCAGCTGCACCGTGTCAGCATTGCGAGCACTGTGGCTTCCTAGAAGATCTGAGCTACGAGGAGCCACTGATTTCTCACACTGAAATCTTCAAGAAGCAAACAGCATTAGTTACCTTGTGGTATTGTGGAGACATCCGGTAACATATTCAGCACGACCAGTGTCTCAGTCTAAGATGAACCATGAATATAAACTCACAGGCTGGTGTGAAAGTGATGTCCTTCCTATATATCCTTTCAGTTAGGATTCTGTCTGAAAAATTGAGTTCTGTCCTATTTTCCTATTCAATACAGCACAATAAGGACAGTTAGGGTTTAGGGAGTCAAATGTTGTATTTTTCATTAAACGTTCTGTCCATTTGAGTGTCTATAAGTCCCAGTAGGCTATGGAAATCTTGGAACAACTCATAGGTGTACTGGAATCTGGTAAATTTATTCCCTCAAACCCAGACCTATTGGCTGTCAGATGCTTGGAGGAAAAAAAGAAAAAAAGTCCATATAAACATATTTCAGCTTTACTGTGCAAGCAATTGTACCCCCAAACCCTCATTTAATGAACACTACTAGCATTACAAGAGATCTAGCAAGCAGCTTTTGAAGGAAACGCTGGAGCTGCAACTAGAAAGTGTGCAGCAGATATTTTCCTGTGCAGCAAGCTGCCAGACCTTTTCTTCTTATGCTTCCGAATGAGAACTATTTCCTGTTCCATCTTACAAAATCCTTTGACAAGGGTGAAAAAACTGCCCAAGTGCTGGTGTGAAACCCACCCCCCTTCCCTTCTCTGCTTACAGATATTACGTAGAGTGCCTGCATGTACAGGTCTTATCATCCACATTCAGAGGGGGACACAGGAGAAAATCCAAACAAAACTGAAAAAGAAAGCACAGAAAGACCCAAACTTTCAATTTGATTCAATTACTTTCTTTCAGGATACGATTCTTCACCTATGACCATCAAATGTACTTGTAAACCCTAAATCACAGCACAGCTCTTGCAACGTAGAATGTGACTAGTGGCATATTTAGGTTTTTCCATGCTGTCCAGAATGCTGCAGAGATTACTTTTAATATAATGGCTTTTAGTTGTTTTCAAGGTCTGAAATGGTCATCTGGCTTACACAGGTTTCATTTTGTTATCCATTTGACTAGAGTACTTCCCCATGAGGCATACTTTGTGCTCTTTTTTGCCTAAGATTCCTAGGCATTCTGTAAGAACTAGGAAATTTCCGAATTGTTACAAAATTCCAAAGGATCATCATTCTTTCCAGAAAGTTAATGTATTACTGTGTATAAAAAGCCATACACATTTTATTTTCTTATAATTTCCAACCTGTATGCAATAGTTAAAATTAGGCAGTGTCCAATATCTTATTTGTTAATAGAAAGATCAGTCAATACTATCTCTAAAATCTTAACAGCTGTGTTCAGGAGCCTATATATTATCCAGAACGGGCAACCAGTGTGCTTTACTCTGATTTTGTAGACACTAAAATGTCAATTATTTATTTATTTTACTAGATAATGTATGAGCAATCAGTTATCCTCTGACCTCAGATCCCCCAGGCACTTCCCATCTGTCAGACTACACATGTTCTTTCCCTACATCGGTCTAATGTGCTAGACTTGTACACATCCCTTACAACCAAAAAGCTGAAATAAAAACAAGAAAGGTGCCACATCCAAAAAACTCACCTCTGTTTTCCCTGTTCCTCTCCAAAACTCTAGGGAGTCATTGGTTTGACTCTGCGTTTGAACTTCATAATATTATACATATTTGTGAGACCATCGTATGTTGTTTCCTCAGTGTGAGTGAAAGCTTCAGCTCTGTTCAACTAAGGCAAAAACATCTTTACAACGAGGCAGGACCTCAAGGTATCTCCTGTGACCTTCTGTGGCAGACACATCACAAAAGTGAGCCCTAAGGGTTGTTTATTTTCCTCTCTTTAATTCTTTGAATAGGTGATTTTAATGAAATACAGAGTAATTGGACCTCTTTAAAAGGCTAAATGAGGAGCTTCCTGGAAATGTTTTCCTTGTGTGTTTACACAGGATCATAAATAAATTTATATAAATTTAGTTCCTGGATAGTTAGCTCACATTGTAATAAATTTAATACAGTGGTTCAGATTCACAGTTGACATAAATGTTTTGCAAATACAGGGCTATTAAAGTCAATGAAGCTAAGTTAATTTACACCAGTTAAGGGTATGACAGCATGTACAGAAGATTTTGTTTGCTGGCATAATCATTGTGGCTTTGACAGCTTCAGGAGGTAAAAGAACGTTTAACATGATAGCGGGCCTTGTCATAAGAAGGATGTCTTCTCAGACACAGAGGAAATGTATGGGAGAAGGGACAAGAACTCATTAAAAAAAAAAAGTCTGATTATAATAGCATTAGTGTTGAAAACATCTACATTTTAACAAGTTGTTGGTGAATGCCTCCATTTTCTAGGTACGTGGGTGTCAGACTTGGACTGCCTCAGCTGCTGGAGATAGACAGTGGTAGCCTTTTCTATGTTTCCTATTTCTATTTTGTCAAAACTCATAGCCATTAAAATAACTGTGCAACTCATTCAAGCACAAATGCTTCTTAAAACATTCTCTCCCACATGTTGCAAAGCAATAGAGCACCACCCCGGGAAGAAATCACCATCTTAGCTACCTGAGGGTGGGTTTTAAAAGAGAGGAAATTAGGGTCGCATGTACAAGTGTGGCTTTGACTCACCCAAACCAAGAAAATCCTCCAGGAATTTGGTCTTTATTTGCTTTTTTGTTTTGGGTTTTTTTTTTGGGGGGTTTTTTTTGGTTCGTTGTTTTCCCCTAGATCACTTGCCTTTCATTTTTTGTGATTCACTGTTGAGGAGCTAACAGTGTCCAAGACATGGGCCTAAAAGGAGAAGTGACATTTTTTCCTTTGCTGGGCGGATGAAAATACTCGTAAGTTCACTGCTCGTTTGTGCAATACATCCTTTCAATTTGTAAAGTTGTTCTCTGCAAGCATCAAGCACTAACAGGCAAGTAAAATTCACCTTTTCCAATTATTCTAAAGAGTTTAAAGTTTTCTTTATTATAATTTGTTTTTCACTACTGAACTCCCTCCCTTCTTATCCCCATCTATGCAGAACATGTGCCCTAATAGCAAGGGTCAGACACCCTTCTTAAATATGTACAGTTTACGTATACAGCCTCTTTTTCTGACTTACGTCCTCATGTCCCTCACTTCACCAAGTTTGGTTGTTGTGGCCTATACGTATTGCATGGATTCCAGGCGAGTTTTCAGAGCAGAAAATAACAAAAGTTACCTGACAGACTTCCCCCCCACCTTACTTTTAATATAAAAATATTGAAATAATACAATAACTGAAAAAGTTGACTGCTTATTAAAAACACTTATCCCATTACCAAAGCAAAGCCTTATTTTATTCATTAAAGGCTTTCCTGATTCTTTAAAAATTAGAAAATAATGTTTTGGGAAGTTAGGGTTGCTTTTTTTTTGTTATTTATTATAAAGAAATGGGTCTAGAAACTATATGTGGTTGTAAACTTATTTGCTCGAGCCGTGCTGGGAAAGGTGATGGCACAGATTTAGTAAAAATGATAGCAGTAAGTACTGGTTTCTTCAGGATAACTTTCATATCTTTTTCTGAATTTTACAGGAGCCTAATAGGACTTCATGGAGGCATTTACATTTTTCCTGTTGGGAGAATAGGAAAAATTTCTAGTGTTGAACATGAAGGGAATGAAAGTGAAGACCCACTCACAGCACTGATTGAAAAAGAGAACCCTCTACGATTTGTTCACATTCCTTAGAAGATTCAAATTAAAAAAAAAAATTAAAAAAAAAAAAGTATTACAAGTAGATTTTGAAAGTGTTGGGCTTTTGACTTTAAAAAATAATCATACAGCCTTATTTGATGTGAGGAAGAGATGTAAACCAAATCAGAGAGAGCACTGTAACGAGTGCAAAATACCAGAAAAAGAGTTCTGATGTGGTCAATATTGTAAGAAATAATTGATCTTCTTGCAGAAAGAATATTCCACTTAATATACACACTTTTTAAGTTTACCAGTTGGAAAGTTATGTAATGCTACAAGGCACATACACCAGTTTCAGTACGCATTTTTCAACTTGCCATTTAAAGCACAGATTGGTAGATACCTACTCAGTTTTTACTCATTGCTCCAGGATGCAACTACATTTCCCTTGATATACTTGGATAATAAAACAGTTGGTGGTAATTATCTTAATGATTTCAGCACGAAGATTAGTAAACCTTGTAATTTTTATCCTTGCTAGTATAAATTAGTTTACAAGGGCTCAAAGTACCTGTTAAGCTGCCAAAGCAGTGTACACATTTTCAGTACTGATATTAACCTCTGACTTTAGAACAGGAATACTTTTGAATAAAAAGTGGTGCCTCTCTACTTTTTGAATAGGAAGAATTAGTAATTGAAATAGTAGTTGGAAACAGGCTGCAGATTTAATGCCCTTGTTAGAAAAGGGCAGAAAGAATGAGGGTAAAGGAAAAGTTACACTTCAAAATGGAAATTGAGATACTAATAATCTGGGGAAAAAAAGTCCATTTCCTTTCTTTTTAAAGAATGTTCGTACTTTGGAATTATGATAATTACTGTAATATTACATTATGTATATTTTGTATATACCATTTATAAACACTATTCTATGTATATAATATGTAATGATTTATTAATCTGAGCCAATTAAGACCCTCAATTTAACACAGTTCAAAGACACTTACTTAATTTGTAATGCATGTTGCAGCCTCTCTTTATTCTGTAAATCACTTAGATAAATACTGCTGCAGTGCGAGGTTAAGCAACCCTCTAACCTGAACACACAAACACATTCTGCAGTGGCACCAAGAGTCACTTGTGTAGTCGTAATCCGTTTACGAAAAATTCCATTAAGGAATTACTCTTGCATGTATGAGCATTGAAATACAATATATATCCATTTGCACAGATGACAATTGCAAGGCTGTCAAACACTATTTTGAAAAGTATGGTAGATAAATATTTTTCCATTAGTTCAATTTTCTATTCAACTTGTATACTTTCCAATCACATAGTCAGTAATTAGTCTAGGTCTCTTATCTGGAAACTTCTTTGAAAAGACAGTTCCAACCTATGATTTTCCAGCACAAATCGAGAATCAGGATGTAGACTGTCTCACAAGAAGTCTCCAAGTTGAAAGGAAAGTTTGAGTTAACATTTAGATCTACATCCACAATCAGATGTAAAACTGAAAGCAGCTTATCTGTCTTACAAGTTTACTTGACCTGTCCCTGCATGCAAGCAACACACTTGCTTTGTCAATAACCAAGGAACAGCCTGAAAGACATTCTTTTAGTCTTCTCAAAATTAATTTTCCTTGTAATATCTCAAAGACGAGATTACCAAAGTATAAATATAATTTTTATTGTTTTCAGTGCTATCAAGTCATTGACTATTAAAGGTCTAAGAGTAATCACACAAATTTTTCTACAAATTACTTTTCAGCAACTTTGCATTTGTTCTTTTTCATTTTCTGCTTTACTTAGGTTTTACTATTTTTCATTTGTCCATAATGTAACTTGTATTCACTATTCATGACATAAAAACAAAATATGGGAAACTCTCCTCTTATTTCTTTCCATATTCTCAGTTTCTGCGTGCAGTTTTTGACAACCATCTGCTTAGATTAGACTTCACCTCCTCCCCTTCATCCCTGTCATAATAAAATATTGACAGAAACAATTTCTTCCAGGAGAATAGAAAGTTAATAGATAAGTGAAAACTCTACTTAGTTTTTCATTAAAGACTTGATGTATTCTCACAACCTGTGTTGTATTTATTTCTATGATCATCTGAAGCTGTGAAAAATTAAAAGGTAAAGCTCCAACCCAAACACTGGGTTTCACAATGGGATTCAGAATATATCTAATATTCACAAATTACTGTAGAGCTTTTGCAAATAGCAAGGAACATGTCTGATGAAAATCTCCAAGTACAATAAATGTAGTGTAAGAGGAGGCTCTTTAGCAGCAACTAAAGGGGACAAATGACAACATTGCCCACACACAGGTTTATGGAAATTAGAAAATATTCATAAGGCCGCCAGGCTTTACTCAACTTCAGTATCTCTAAAATTGTGCTATTTTTTTACCTGTTCAGGCTGCAGGCAGAGGATCAGGCCAGTGACTATCCCCGGCCTGAGGTTTGATAAATGGCACAGACACGCACAACTGCAGGATGTGACGCAAGAAATCACTGCACAGGAGAGATGACAGAACAAGTCGCAAAACACTGATTGGGGGGGGAGGGGGAGAGGCGGGGATTTTGCGGGTGGTTAAGGGGGAGGTAGGGCAGAAATGGCTGAACTTCACAGGTGCTCGGAGTGGGTTCTGGGGAGCTGAGTTTTGCAAAGCCAATAGCAGTGAGATACATGCCTCAGTGATACAAAATGTTGCCAAGATTACCTAGGGAACTGTCAGAAACACCAAGTTTGGGTATGGATGCAGCAAGCAAGGACTAGTGGGGAAAAGAGATACCATGGTATGTAAATTCTATGGCAGGTCCCTGACTGCCACAGACAAAGCAAGGCAAGACCCCAGCCTGTTGTCCCCCACAGACCACAGCTGGCCGATGGCTGGGACGACTGAGGCAGGTGCACCTTGCCTGGCACTGGGGTCCCCTGCCAGCACCAGTCTTGGGCTGGACACCATCAGCAACTATCCATCGCCAACAGCCTTCTCCCTTCTCCCTCAGCATTCAGGGAAGGATACCCACAAGAAGAAACATATAGCTGGAGAGACCTTGTTTTGCAAAAGTCTTCCCTTGCACAGCCAGTTCAAAATTCTTAGGGATCTGATCTGTCTCTGTTTTCCTGGATGATTTTAGCAGCTGTATGCCATGATCCAACTTTTGATGTTCTAATGATTTCAGATCCTCAACATTTTTGCAGTAGGTATACCAACCCTTATTTGTCATTCTCTACTCAAGGATCACTTTGAGCAACAACTGAGCAACTGGGATTTTGAGCAACTTACTCTAGTGGGAGGTGTCCCTGCCCATGGCAGGGGGTGTGGAACTTGATGATCTTTAAGGTCCCTTCCCACTCTAACCATTCTATGATTGTATGATCACATATCTCCCCATAGCTATAACATGACTCTGGCAACTCACACGCCCTTGACTACTATCTTGGCTGTGACCCCAGGTCCCTCTCCGAATGGTGTATTTCCAGGATATCATCTCACGTTTTGCAAGTGTGCCCTACATTCTTTGTCCTCAACCTTGCAATCTTGCATTTGGCCATTTTAAAAAAACGAGCATTTTTTCCAAAAGAAACACCTTAGAGAGCAAATTAGACCACTCTATATATATGAGCTATCTTCATAATTATTTACTGTTCAATCAGCTGTAGTGTCATTTGTACATTTTCTCAGTAATAAGTCCATATATTTCCTTCCAGATTTTTTGCTGATGTATCTAATAGCACTGGAACAAGTCGGTAAGGATTCTCATTAGAAACTTCCACAGCAGATGATGATATAATATTGCATAAAGTACTTTTTGCCACCTACTACTTTAGCAGTGTGACTGAGCACCTTAGTCTTTTAAGGTTGTTTCTATTAACCCCGTCTCCAACTTCTAAGAAGTGCTGAATTTAAGAGAAAACACTCAGATATAAGAATCTATCTAATAATTACAGTATTTAAATGGCTAATAGAAAAACCTAAGAGACTTTGCAAGTTATTTTTATACTTGGAAGCTGATGTTAATCAGGTGAACTTAGTGAAAAAAAATTGATTAAGTTGATTAGCAAGAATCAGATGGGGATGGTGCTAACAGAGTTAACTTGCTAGGAACATAGTTTCATACTGGTTTCAGAAAATGAGAGAGAGAATTAAATTGGCTTCTCTTGTAGCCCTTGTTCCTGAGAATGAGAAGAAGAGGCAGCAGAGAAATAAAGGAAGTATCAAGAAAGACAGACAAATTTGCTGTAGCTATTTTACAAAATTTGATAAGAAAGCAGTATCAGTTCTCAATTTCTCCTGTGTCCTTTGTCCTTGTTTAAAAAGGTACCACTGAATACTAAGCTTAAAGCACTGAGACAGCCTAAGTTGTAATTAATGGCTATTGGTGGCATAAAATAAATAGATACTTACATTTTACTGGGCATTGCAGGGTAGAAATATAACCAAATATGGGTGCTACTAATTGACTAATTAAAATCTTAATTTCTGGAGTTCTGTGTAGTGTGATTGAGTATGATTTTTAGTTGGATGACAGTTACTTTAAAAAGCTTTCAGTTATGCTACACCAATAATTTCACAATATAAATAGATGTTAAGGCCAAACATTATTATTTGATCACATCCTCAAATACTAATATACAGGAAAACTGTTCTACTATTATTCTAGGAAAATGAATTGTTGGTATAGTGTTCACAGAAACAACAAAGTTTTAAAATTTTCCCATGCAACATAAGTAACGTATCTTTAGGAAAATATTTAACAATTCTTGAGGTCTCTTCCAAAGATTAACTCACAAGCTCTGAAACAGTAGTGTTCAAGAGCATAGATAAAAGTGTGTAATAAGATGCTTAATCACTGGATTGAGTGCAAACCTGAAGGCAACTTTTATTGTGGAAATCCTCTTGCCTTTCCATTAAATTTTCTCTCTTCTGAGCAGACGGGGGAAGGGAGGAGGAAAGATTATTACTGATTTAATTAAGCTACTAAGATTACTGGTCCCATCCATTGGGAAATGACAACTTTGAGATTGCGAATTGGATGTAATCATCTCACCTCATTACTATTTTTGTCATGAAAATAAATTAATTTTGTATATTTTCTGTTCTCATTACTATACTTGTCATAAGAGGAAACTATCAAAATTCTAATAATACCTGATGTACTTTGATAATTATGGGACTATGCTCCACGACTTTGACATTTTCAACTCTGTGCTTGATTTGCTGGCTATTCCACTCCTCCCTGTCAGGTTAATAAAGGCTGTAAGTATGGAATCAGCTAGGTAATTTTCTACAAAATGCAATATCCCCATGTTATCCCTTTCCAATTTTCGACTATAGTTTGGGGGGGAAGCAAACAGAAAATTAAGCTGAATTGCACTGCTATTAGTGCACTTTAAGGTATCAGAATTTCTGTTGTGCACTGAAGTAAATTATATAATAAAAGCAAAATAGTGTCTCTGGACATGGAGTTTACATTAAAATCCAAGGATTAAGCTCTTTTTCTGGAAGTAAGCAGGTTCTGCCAATGAAACCTAACCACAGTTGCATTGGTTACAATAAAAAAAAAAAAAAGTTTTGTGTGTTTACACATGGAAACATTGTTTCAGTTGACTAGAAAGAACATCTTGGAGAGCAAAATTTACATCAAAAGCAAAATATAAAATCAGAAGCTTCAAAATAGAAAGCTATATGCTGCTCTTACATTACACTCCAGTCTCCTGTTCCTAGACAAAATAAAAATGGGAACATGGATTTTTCAGAAAGCGCTCTGAATGTCTGGGAGAACAGCCCAAACCAAAGCAACACAACAAGTTAGGTACACATAGAAGAAAAACTTTGTGTCCATGGTCAAGAGAAACCTACCTTCCTTACTGCTAGCCCGACAGATCTGCTCTGCATACTTCTGTATGACTGCTGTGGTGCGGCTGGTGTGTCTGCTCTCTGGCCAGCTGCCTGTATTCTTCCTCTTCTTCCCCATCCTTATAGTTGGAAGCCAGCTGCTGCCAGCACAAGGGTGACAACAGGACCAGCCATGCCTTTGTGTCCCACAGGGTAGCCTCCAGCAAACTGTTAATGCTCACAGTTATGTGGCAGGAGCACAGGAACCGGTGACGTGCATCTCACATTGCTTTCTCCAAAACCACCTGGAGAACAATGGTAGGTATCTCTTCCTCCTTTCCAAAGGCTTTTTGTTCCATGGGTCACATTATTCAGCCTCTTCTTTGTGGACCTGTGGCAGAGAAAATGACATGAGACAGGTTTAGGTGTCAGCAGTGTTCCAATAACATCACTCATTTTCAAATGAGACAATTTTCAATTCTTGAAATCAGAAGACCTCTTAGTTGTTTTTACCTTCATTCACAAGCTAACACAGATCTGAGAAAGGACCAAAATGACGATAAATAGAAGAAATTCTTCAAAAAGACATCCACGTTTTCCTCCAACAATGGCAAAATCTGCCACTAATTAAAATGATGCAAAGCTGTGCTTTGAGTGGTAACGTTTTCGAATCTACCTTTCATCATCCATACCTTTTTAGAAATGTGTTTGTTCACCCTGGATCAAGGCATAGGTACACCGATTCATGCATTTGTACCTCTAGCTCTAATTTTGTAATTTGAAAGTCAAAATTACTTACAGCTCCTGATGGTATTTATGTGGCTGTCCTTCTCCTTCCAGGGCTCTGGCTTTAGTAGGAACATGAAGCTTATGCTGAAAACCTTCCACTGGCATCCAGTCACGTTCTTATACCAGCTGAAAGCCTTGGTTCAAGTTTTCAAAGCAGTTAAGGGATCAAGCTCCAGCTACATCAGAGAATGCATTTTGATCTACAAATCACAGAAACAGTGATATTTTTCAGGGAACACAGAGAGTGTAGATCACAAAAGCCAGAACAAAGCATGCAAGAGCCAGGGAGAATGCATTTTCTCTCTAAAGAGACACAGCTCTGAAGGGATCCTCTGTCTTTCAGAGTACACTAGATAGAGCAAGTCTGATTGCCTTTCAGAAGCATCATATGGCCCCATTTTAAGTGTCAGAATATATTTTTGATCTCTAGCTCGATAATCCTCCCAGAAGACCTCACCAGCTGCACTCACAAACTAAAAATTAAAATCCCTAGTCCTCATAAAGTTTTGGACTCAAAAAGGCAAAAGCATCAAAGCCTTCATAAAATTTATGAGTCATTATAATGTTATGAGGGTATATGAAGCCAGGTGCTACTTCTCTATCACCATCTTTTTGATCACCACCAATGAGAAGTTTCTTCCTAGAGCCTCGTAACAAAACGGGCCATCTTGGAGGTCAGAAATAAGAAGTTACTCAGTAAAAATAACACTAGTGAGCAGAAGAATTGGACAATACTCATTAACTGTAGAAACACCCAGGTGTCAAGATGCTATTTCTAAAATCTACTTGGCACTTAAATGAAAACATTATTACAGAATTTGACATCACATTGCAAGCAACTTTCATAAGGGGCCCACATGAAGCTGCCTAAGCATTAGTGCACTTCTTGCCATAGCACAGAGGTTTCGAATTATGTGAGTTTGATGCTCGTATATTCTTTCTTTAAGGATTAAATCTCTCCCATGTCCCAAAATTAATGTAGACGTCCCACCAGTCTAGAGTTTTCTAGCGCGTGTTCTCTAATTATAAAATTTACAGCTTTCAGCAAATGTCTGTAATGAAAGAGAAAATTCTGAAGAAGGTAAGGGTTATAGGAACAGCATCACATAAAAATGAACATGATTACTTGTAACCACTGAAACAATTTCTATGGAAAGGACTCCAAGTGGCTAGAAAAATCTGATAGTAGAAAGAAAAAAATATGGCTAACTATTCTTGGTAGATATATTAGTCATTTAGAGCTTTTAAATTAAATTAAACAAGTCTGTAGAGAAAAAAAACACTAGTTCCACTGAAATTTAAAGCACTATTGCCACTGACCTTAATAAAGTCAGTGGGTGTCTAACATGGTTCTGCTGCGTTGGGCTTATTATTTTGTCTAGACAAAAGGCAAGATCATATCTGTAAGTCACATAACAGTTTTGTATCTGTTAGGGAACAATAGTACTAAGCAAAAAGATTAGAGATAGATTGCAGCAGAGATTTAGTTTCTTCTCCACGTGACCTGTGCAAGAGAGATATACATCTATCACCTCATAGAAGAGACTTCCTATGACTCCAATAACAGAAATAATTCTCATGAGTTATACTTTAGCTGTCTTTAATGAACAACAAAGCTTCATTTTAAGCAGTTGGGAAATTCAGAATTTGCAGGTTGGATTGTGCTGCTCTCTTAAGGATTCTGAACAATCAGAAAGTCATTAGCAACCTCCTTTTTCTCCGGTACCTGAAAGTTCTGAGGCAAATATTAAATACTGCTATTTTAAAGCATTCAAGCAAATTCACAATGTGTTCCATATTTACTAATTCACTGAATTTTGGTGGTCACTGGAAAGCAGATGTCAGGGCTTTCCTGGTAATGTAAACATCTGTGTTAGCTATAAATAAGTAGAACTCTTCTAATACAAAAAAAAATTATGAAGGAACAAGTAAAAAAACCTTCAAAGAACTTAATAAAAATTAACCTGTTCTGAGCAATGTATTTTTACAGAGGTGATCTGAATACTAATTCTTTCCAGGAGATCTAAGGAAGCCTCGGGCTATATTTCCAGACAGTATATACCAGAAAAATAACAGTTACATAAATATGTGTAGATTATTAGTGGTTGCCAAATCGATTCATTTGATATTTTTATGATCCAACTGTTTTCCATTTAGCCAGCAGACACTGATATTTTTGTGCTGCAGAGAAAACCATAACAGACCAAATAAAATATTTTATACAGTAAAGCTGTTCTGCCCTTAAGGTACAGAGTTTTTCCATATTGTTTCCATTTGAAAGTTTATTCATATTATGAACCCCCTGCTGACACTGATACCTCTACTCTCTCTCTCCCTTTCCAACTCTTAAGTCAAATAGTTGGGTCAGCACTTGTACTTTTACTTTGATTATGTGAAGTCCCTGTGGACAGAAACAGTACATCCTGAAACATCTTTATTTTACGGTCTGCTGTGAGCTTACATATTTGAATGCTTAATTTACAGACATGCTCAGGGAAGTGTTGATGCAAAGAAACCAGCTATTCATACATAACCCAGATCAAAGCTGTACCTCTCAGTGACATGTGCTCTATAGCATCAGTTAAATAATTTAGAAAAAAAATCTTCCCCCAAACATCTGTAAGTAATTTAAATTAAATTTTAAAATTCATGGCTGACTTTTGCATTATTTTGCCTTTCTGCAGTCTGATTTTTGTTACCAAAATGACCCCATGCCCTAGCCGCTGTGCTCATCACCTGAACGATGGTGTTGATGTACTCAGAGTGCTGCAAGCGGAGGCCAGCAAGCACAGCCTGACCTGGACAGATGCGGAGAAGTCGTGGCCACAGACTTCAACTGACCAGAAGCTACATACAGCACCAAATTCAGGCCTCTGTGCCCTGTCTCTCAGCTGTGCTCATTAGCATGGGCTTGCCATGCCGTTGGCTGTGCTCACACATCAATCAGCTTTTCAACAAAGGCAAATCAGCCTGCACCTGCCTGCGATGTACTGTATGAAGTCTGTCCCATTACAGACACATCCATATCAGAAAATAAATGTGGAGACTAGAGTTAGGTACCTTTATGCAGACAAGATTACCAACTTAAATGTTTTTATAGATTTGGGGGTCAACACAGTTGCAAAGGGGCATCAGCCTCCTCCTTGCAGGAGGAAGAACAAAGGTGATGGAGCTCAGCATGAGCAGCCTCGGTGCAGATGGAGCCACAGGGTTGCAGAAACAGACATCTCATGTCTATTTACATTATCTGGGCATTAAAATGTTACGCTGTACAGCATGTGAGAAACAGCCACCTCTGTGGGCAACCCTGAACTAGAACAGAGAATGGGTATAGCTATCAAATAACACACTCACCATTTTTTTCTTTAAGAGGGGAATATTTTAGCTGGATCCCAGTTCAATGCACATCGCAGTATTGCTTTGGGCAAGAATAAGCAGTGGGGATGAAATATTTTAATCAAATATTGCTGCCAAACAATTTTTAATGTTGAAAGACACCTTGAGTTATGCTTTTTGATTAAGTTAATATTCATATATTGTTAAAAGACGTGCTCAGCACTTTAGGATTCTGCAGCATGCCAGATTAAGAAATTACCAGCAAAAACATAAAGATTTTAGTGAGGCCACTGTTTAGCAAGCCAACAGTAATCCCAGTAATGATACTTTAGGGGAGTGAACAACTTACTCTCTGTGAATCAGCACTGTAAGTCATTACAGGACACAATACAGTCTGCTAAGCATGAGCAAGGGCCAGGTAGGAAATTGCAGTAGAATTTATGAACGAATTTTGAAATGTCAAGACATTCTTTCACAGGCTCTTTGATGGACCGATAAAATAGTTGAAATTTGCTGTGGATTTAAATGTTCTAATAACTGCAGTATGTCAGGTGGATTTTCACATTTGCCTTGAAGTAGACTTCGGTTATATGACTTTCCTCAAAATAAGGAAGAGTAAAATAAAAGCAAAGAGACACAGTTGACATACCAGTGATGGAAGCAGAGTATATCTGAAGCTAATATTGATTTAAGCAGTCCAGTTTCCAGATAATCTATTTCACTGTCCTTTTTAAAACAGAATAAATCCAAATTATCTTGAATATATATATTTAACCCATACTTTTAACTCTGTGTATCTCAAATTTTGATTGAAGCTGAAAAGCAGAAATGCAAGATACCATAAAAAATATGAAACCATCTTGCATCTCCCTTCCTCATGAACTACCATTGACTTCAGTGAAATTATTGCTATTGATTACTAGAAATTACTATTGCCATCTTCTGGTGCAATTGAAAATTGGAAGTTGTTCTCATTAAAACATGTGTTGAGATTGCTGATGCTATCTAATGCTAAGAATGGTTGTGTTCCTTTTGGAATTGAACATGCAGTATATAATGGGTGTGTTTTTCCCATAAATAAATAGCTGTGTTTTTCCTATAAGTAAATAGCTGTGGTCTTCCCCAAAGTTTTTTTTGTGAACTTGGTGTGTACAGAACTCAAGATAGGTCTTGGAAAACAGAGAGAGAAACGGTGATGGTAGATCAAGCTCACTAAACTTCTGCACTTTAATAAAATCCTTTGGGGATAATTTAATGATTTGAAATAGTCTGTTTGGCTAAATTGATAAGAATAATCAAAGTTTCTGTACAATATTATTGAGAAAAAATACCATCTACCTTGTCTAGGCTTTTCAAGGATTTGAACTCTGTACCAAAATTGACATATACTAGCTTGCACCTTAGATTGGTAATAGTCAAATATCTGATGCTAAGAGCAAACATTCATGTTTCTAGATTGAAAAATAAGAAGGAGATTTTCTGGCACATTCAAAATACCCTTGTGCAACTTCTACCCCCAGTAGGGAAAAAAATAGGCCAACCACTTAAGAACAATCTACTTGCCAAAATTACTCATAAAGATAATAAAACCCACCAACTCAGGGGTTAAACCTTTTCATATAAAAAGCTGCTAGAAGTGTAATTCAAATTCCAGAGTAAAAGGTATTGACACATTTTTAAGTATTTTATAAATATTGCAACACTTCAGGCTGCAAAGTAAAATGAACAAGTTTCAGCCTTGAAATAGGTCAATGAATATCTAGTCAGTAAGGATCAAGTCACCAGGGAATTTACATTATTTGGTGGCTTTATATCACTACATATACACTTCCACTTAAGTACAACTTTCATGCACCAATAACTTTGTGAAATTTTATGGCCTGCGTTATATACCCAAGGTGTTTTCAGGTTTTCAAATCTGCACATCTGTAAACTAATTATACAGAAGGGAATGAAACACACTTGCTTACCTGCTTAGGTTCAGTAGACTCATCTCAGAGTTTTCAGAGATTTAATTTCAGGACAAAAAATGAACACAGAACTTGTTCAAGAGCCCACTGGGAGCTTTTCCACTCACTGCAATGGCACTAAAAGCATGATATATGCTCCTTCGTTAATAGGCAGTGCTACTTAAAGACAATTCTTAAATTATTGGAAATGATTCAGCAATAAAAGAGGTTTCTATTGGCTCTAAGATTAAATACATAATACCCTCAAAGAAGTGTGAAGAGAAAATCACATAGCATGATAAACTGATCCCTTTTTCCTTTCCAGATCTAATACCAAACTAGAAGATAATACAAAAAAAAAAAAAAAAGAGTCATTATTATGCTTACCTAACTACAGTACATAATACCTTAATGTTGCAGATGCTCCATTGACCCAGAACAAAGATACAATCTTTCTGAATTATAGGCAGGAATTGATCCAAAACAGTTTCTCAGAAGGAGGAAATCACAAGATATGCAAGGAGTTGCCCAACTCTGACTTGTTTGAATGAGATGTGCTCAGCCCAGGTCCTTCAGTTCTCCTTGCGACATCACCATGAGCTTTGAATGGAAACTGGCTTCCCAGTGTCCCACCAGCAAACCTAAAGAAGTAACCAGAAGGTTTGGCTGAACCTAACGTCTTCCAGATTCCCAGAGGGTGGCTTTCTGACATTTCTTTTTATTCCAGCTGAGGATATTGTATTACCAAAGACGGTGGGTCGAGCTAGCACATCAGATTGTGTTCCAAAAAAAACCACCAACAACAAAACTGTCTTAGAAGCTCCTGACCCTGTCTTTCACCTTCCTTAGTGTACCCCTGAGAAGTGCCTCTTTCCCTTACTCGCCTGGCTTGTGCACCCTGAAACGCAGAGGGGCTGACCTGTATGGCTGAAAGAGTTGCCTCAGGGAAGTGTTTCTTTGAGCAGGAGTGGAAGCAGTAAATTTCTAGAGAAGAAAGCTGAAGTGGGTCTATGCAGAATTATTGGTTGTATGGCAAGAGCCGCACAACCTGAATTCAATTAACTATAAGACAGATAGATCTTTTACCCTCCATAAATTATGCATTATCAGGCAGCCACTTAACTGATACTCTTGAGTTTTAACCAAACCCATTGGAACTGAAGAACAGAGCAAATTTTTTTCTGGCTTTCCTTTCTTGGACACTTTTGCTCTAAGGCTGCTTCCAAATTTTATCTGCTAGCTGGCTGCATAGCTGCAAATGCATGTGCATTTGCTATTAGGTCTAGTCAAACTAACAGTTAAGTCTCATTCTGTCTTGCTTGTAATTTATAATTGTAGTTGAAAGAAAATATATACAATGACTTATAAGGCTATTTTAACATACTTTACATTTCTTTTCAGTTTCCAAAATAAATTTCATTGCCTGAAGTGACAAAAAAAATAGCATTTCTTTTGTTCCTGATGTATTAGTATTTATCTTTTCTTTCTTAATTCATGTAGATTTGTTATGGCAGATACTGCACTGGTCCTCTATACCACAGATAGGAGAGTTCTCAAATGTCATCCCTAAATTCTCAGACATCCTTCCTTTCCTAGTTTAAAACTCTAATCAGCCTGTCTACCCTGGTCATACACCTGGCACAAACACCCCTGGTCACACAATAGTTTGGGGAGCACTCATCCACCAGGAAACAGGGAATGTCCTGAGTACTTTAGAAATTTTTTTAAAAGGCATTCGTTTTTTATTATTGTGGAAGCAAATCAATTACTCTAATTTCAAAGTTTTGCTGGATTTGAGTCAACCATTACTATTGCCTATCATCTGCCAAAGACACATCAAACAAAAATTCAAAACTCTCATGGATGCCAAATATTTTGGCAGCCATCCACCAGTCTCTAATTTTTCATAGCAGTCAGGGTTTTCTGAAGTTAATCAATTAAATACACAATTACTTTCAAATAACAGTAAGCCAATGACTTGAACCCTTCAAAGCAGCACCATTGAAATTGAAGACAGCATTGCTGGAAGGGGTCTCTGAATATCCCCGTCACAGCAAAGGCTCCTGCGGGTGGAGCAAGACTCTACTGAGCCGGGTACTTTGCAAGTTCAGAATGAAAAGGTACTTCCTGTCCAGGGTTCAGATCTTTAAAAAGTATATGATTTTCTGTATTGTGGACACTTCATTTTCCATGAAAGAAAAAAACTGGCTACCTTCCAATACCTTTTCCCCATGGTTTTTCAATAGAAATATATGTTTCCCAGATTATGTGGTTTAACTGTCTTCTTGATTCCAGCACTGATACTGCAGGTCATTTTAGGAAAGTATTGTTACATACCTAATTCCCAGGTTGCCCACATATAGAAAGGAAAAGATTTATTGTCTATTTTAAGTACCTTGAGATCTATGGCTGGCAAGTGTTCCTTGTAAGCAGTTATTATTTAGAAACAATAGGAGAATGTTTAAAAATAATAAAACAAAATTTGAGCACTTCCGAGGAGGGCTTTTTGTTACTCTTCACTCCCATGCATAACAAGGTATTACAGCAGCAATGGGGAGGTTTGTTTGGAGTTTTTTCCCATGCTTGGCACACCATCTCTTTCTCTCTCCTCACTTTCCACCATCTTTTCTACTTAAATTTTAAGAGATTTGTTCCTCTTACATTTTATTTATCATTTTTATTTCTTCCATTTCGATGACCCTTCCTTTGCCATTAACCTTTTTGTTGATGTAAGAGGGCATAGACTAAAGTTTTGCATAAAATAGAATTAAATAAAAACTGCAAGTATTGTAGCAAAAATTGTCTTTATTACTAACACACAGCATGCATTAACCAAATTTTCTAGAATCCCACTCCTTCATCAAAGTCTGGTATAAAAATCATTTTCCTCTGCCCCTGACCAGCACACTCTTCTACCAAAAAACACGGGCAGAAACACAGTTTTCATAGATGCGCCCCTAAGGTCTGTGAAGAAGATGGACGTTTTCCTCTCACCCCTTAGAAACCTCAGCTCTCATGCCCATTTATAAAATCAGAGATTTAAAGGAGGGAGAGGGGCTTACCAAGGCTTTAGCCATTTGGAGAGTCTAGGTAGGACTTACCATTTCATTTTACTTCACTGGTCTCTTGCATTAAACAGGCAAAAACAACTAAGGTGAACAGAAGAAGAGCAAAAAAGTTAACGTTGTCCTGTTTTCCTGGTAAGAAAGGGCCTACGTAGCTTTCCAATAGCCTTATGAAGAAAGGTCTTTAGGATGCTTAGGGCATGAGACTAAAAAGAGAGAGTTAAACTGATGGGGATTTAGTAGAAATTTGCTAGCATACATACACTCAACATCTTCCTAATCTCCTCTGGTGGCCACGTGTTTGTCTCTTGGCTTTTCTATTCATAAGAGGTGCTTGAGGAGACAACAAATGAAGGAAGGGAAAAAAAAAATTCATAGTACCATTTGTACTCAAACAAAAGCAGATTTCTATGTGGGAAAATGGGAAAAACAGAGGCATTTGGGACCTGAAAGACAAGAAATAATTTATATACATGTTGCTGCATGTTCCTCCCTTCTGTGACTGTGTTGTAGAGGTTTCTTATGCTACTGAATATTCTTAGATATCAGCTACCTCTTAAGTTGACCATTTAAAGCCTTTTCTCATTAGTGCTCAAAACTCCTGAAAAATAAGTTTTGTGAAGGCACAAAAATATTTTGCTAAATCGGCTTGCTCTAGAGTTTGAAAATTGATTGGAGAATATTTCACCATTCTAATCACTACAAGCACTATTTTGTACATGATAATAATAAATGAAAAAAAATCCTCTGAAGTATCTTACATTACAAAATAAATAGTAGCCAAATATTGTATAAATATAGCCTGTGTGGTCTCTGCTTTATAAAGAAAATTCACTATAGTAAATTTAGACTAAGATTAGCTTGTAAAACATCTGGAAGAACACGGATTTTTGCTGTGTATTCAATAGTTGTTTCTATCTGTACAAATAACTTTTTTTTGCAAGCTTTTCCGGCTTTATTTTCCTGAAAATCCTATAATCTTTATCATAAGTAATGTTGCATTCAAACAAATTCTTAGCAAGAGAATGATAAATATTTTCTGTATTATTATATCGCTAAAAAGAAAATACAAAGTTTATTGAAGAAAACATGACACACAGAAAGGCAGCTACACTTCCAAAAATCCCAGATTCCGTTTTGTGCATAGAAGCCTTATGAGTTTGGCTAGTTGGGGGGGGTGGGAATAGAAGAAGTTCCACCTAAACATGAGGAGGAACTTCTTTACTGTGA
>JAOXNO010000033.1:10423558-10442292 GCA_028565335.1 Limnodromus scolopaceus
CCACCCTCACAGGAAAGAATTTCTTCCCAATATCTAATCTAAATCTCCCCTCTTTCAGTTTAAAACCATTACCCCTCGTCCTATCACTACACTCCCTGATAAAGTGTCCCTCCCCATCTCTCCTGTAGCCCCCTTTAGGTATTGAAAGGCTGCAATAAGGTCTCCCCGAAGCCTTCTCTTCTCCAGGCTGAACAACCCCAACTCTCTCAGCCTGTCCTCAGAGGAGAGGTGCTCCAGCCCCCTGATTATTTTTGTGGCCTTCCACTGGACTTGTTCCAACAAGTCCATGTCCTTCCTGTGCTGAGGACTCCAGAGCTGGACACAGTTCTCCAGGTAGGGTCTCACCAGAGCAGAGGGGCAGAATCACCTCCCCTGACCTGCTGGCCACACTTCTTTTGATGGAGCCCAGGATGCAGTTGACTTTCTCGGCTGCCAGCGCACATTGCCAGCTCACGTCCAGCTTCTCATCCACCAACACTCCCAAGTCCTTCTCCTCAGGGCTGCTGTCAATCCATTCTTCACCCAATCTATATTTGTGCCTGGGATTGCCATGAGTTGGGTGCAGGGCCTTGCATTTGTCTTAGTTGAACTTCATGAGGTTCTCATGGGCTGACCTCTCAAGCCTCTCCAGGTCCCTCTGGATGGCATCCCTTCCCTCCAGCATGTTGAATGTGCCACACAGCTTGGTGTCATTGGCAAACTTGCTGAGGGTGCACTCTATCCCACTGTCCACGTCTCTGATAAAGCTGTACTGATCCCAGCACTGACCCCTGAGGAATGTCACTCATCACTGGCTTCCACTTGGACATTGAGCTGTTGATCACAACCCTTTGAATGCAGCCATCTAGCCACCCATGAAATCTTTGTCTCTCCAGTTTAGAGACCGAGACATCATGCGGGACACTGTCAAACACTTTTCATAAGTCCAAGTAGATGACATCTGTTGCTCTCAAAATAAAAGACAATCTATGAAATAACATAGTAATTTCTTCTATTAACAAGAATATAGAACTAGATCTATGAGATTATTTCTGATTTACTGAGAGGCATTAAGATACTACAGTGATCAGAGCACTGAGTCTAATGGGTCAGCAGAAAATACTACAGCTAACGGTAGGTATGACCTATCACAGCTGGCATTCATGGCCCTCTGGAAAAGTGAAAACAGCCTAGTTATATATTTATATTCACATCTATACATTTATCCACCAGAAAACTTCATAGGAAGTGCTCAACTTTAAGATTGATTACAATTAACTCCTTGGACCCTACATGTTTTCATGATCTTCTGGCCATCAAGGACTGTTGTCGTAAACTGAGACTGCCTTTATATTTTCCTTTTATTTTGTGATGACTGGGCGGTCTAAAAACTTATTTGAAACTATAGCATTTTGGAGTCTCAGTTTGATCTCATTGCTACACTAATCAATTTTTAATTACTTACTTTCAAGAAATACAATTTTTAAGAAGTTCATTATTTTCTGTTTGTTTCACGGAAAGAACTCAAATACATTGATTACCGAATCAGTTACACCTCAAATGTATCATAGTAAAACCTTTGCTTTCTGATTTTTCTTGACACTATGAGGAACAGCTTGAAACTAAAGATTGTGAAAAAAACTTGTGTTTTATTTTTGTTTTTGATGGAACAAGTGACAGGCCTGATCCATTGCATTTGACAGTTTATATCCCCATAGCCTGAGCTGAAAATCTGGTTAGGATTGAACAGATTTATCTGGATTCCCCAGACTCGTCTTTACCTTGGTGATATCAGTCTGTGACAATAAGTTGAGTTTCTCTTTCGAAACAGAGAGCAACCCTAGCAGACGCCTTTCCCTTCACTGCTGCTGGCAGAAAAGCTCTTAATTTTACATCATAAATCTTTCCCCACCAGTGAACGGGGCAAAAATATGGCAAGAAGCAAAAAGGGTGTCTCTTCTGAAGGCAGTTGTCAACCACCCAAGACGCCAAAGGTCCACAACAACAGAGGGGCAGCCCAAAGGGGTCTGTCCGACTTAGGAGGGCTCGCTCAAATATGAATTATTTCTGCACCAAGGCTCTACACCCTTGTAGCACCACAGACCACCACTTTGGACCTCTGCCCTGCTGCTGTTACAATCAGGGGACAGTGTTGTATGTCACCATCGCATTACTATCGGTATTACTCAATCTCCACAGTTAGGCTCTTACAAGAAGAAGAGAGGCAGCGGTGGGTAGGAGGCAACACAACGTCCTGAGAGCTTTGCCAACTATTGAAATGCTGAACCCCTCCAGTGAAACCTTGCCATCAAGCGCGTGTATCCATACTTACACACACATTTAATTTCCAGTTTAAGAAGCATCTGGGTAATGTTATTTTTTATTTTTAATTTTGCTTCCTTAGGATTCAAAATAGCAAGGTGCAATGCTGGAAGATAAATAAATAAATAATGAAAAAGATAGTTATGGGTCATTAAGTCACCCTGGTCACCATCTGACCTAAGGGACTATGAAAGGGTTTGTGCATTCAAAGAACTTGGAGTCTATTTAGATGCTAAATTCACAAGAAACAGAGTATATATAGAATCAAGTGATCAGTGGTCCCTGGTGAAAAGCAAGTATAGATAGATATCCAAATTCAGATGTAAAAAACAGGTAAATCAAGTCCAAGAATTATGTTTTGGATTGCTTCAGAGAATACAGACAGTGGCATTTACTATTTTTTCCCCTTAATTTTTGTCATAGAATTTGTGGATAAATGTGCCTGCCTGAGTATGGTATTACTTATAATAAATATTAGAAATTGCTTATCTCTAATGTATGATATTTTACCTTGAACATCAGTAGTAGTGTGCACTCAACTATTGCATATTTCCAGATTAGTAAAAATAACACATTTCTTAAGGCCGCCTTTAAGACCTCTGAAAATAAAATCAAAGACAGCTGAGCAATCAAATCTGTTGGGCAACTTGGAAAATTGTGCCTGAGCACTTCTCATCCCCCACTCCTCCTTATTGTCAGTGCAAGGATAGAGCTGTTGCAGAAAAGAAATGAAAATAAAAAAGCAGTATACTGTTGTAATAAACATCACAGTACATTATTTTGAGAGAACAGTGAAATGCAAAGTAGCAAAATGTTATTACTCAGTTTAGAACTTTATTTTGTCATTTTAATGACTACTATTCTTGTTTAAAGATCCATAGAATCTTAAATAACTCTGAACTGCCAGAACCTCAAATTTAAGTCCCATTTTAGGAGATTCTCAGCACTGCAGTGCTCTCTAGAGTCACACTGACGAACTAGTTCAGCTCTTGCCTGACACTTGACCATCGCCCAAGGAAGTCCCAGGGCAAACCTCAAACCTGTCAGCCTTGCTGGATGCTCAGGCATCCAATGTGAAGGCAAGTATCCAAGGTAAGGCTCTCCATAGCTCAGATTTGGTGCAGTGAGCTCACTTGTTTACCTAGTGTTTACGTGTTTCTAGTATCCCGCCTACTGTGAAAACATTGGTAAACTTCCTACACAGCCTATTCTCTATTTACTTCCTTCTGGCTCTTTGATGTCTATCACCCTCTCCTTAGAAACAAAGTTATTGATGTTTCCCTGCCTTTTGTGAAGTTATTTCGGTTTCCAGCCTATTTCCAGAGAGAAACACTATCAAGTGATTCTTTTGCTATGCACATGGAATATTCAAGACTGATGATAGAGGTTACGATTAAACTTCCTGAATGATGGTAGCAGACTTTTCTTTTTATATGTTTTTTACTAATTTTGTACATGTTAATGCAAAACAGTGAAACTTTATTTTTGGCAGCAAAACCACAATTTTTGCTTTATTTTAGTATTTACATTATTTTTATGTAAAATAATGGCAGAAACACACTCTATATAAATTATTCCTTAGATCTATACCTAATATCTCAAATAATCTTTTATAAGGATTTATTCAAGCTATTATAAAATGTATCTCTCTCTCCTTTCCATTTATGAAATTAAAGGACAAATAAAGTAATTAAAATTAATAGCAACAAATTGATGAAGTGCGTAACAATATAAGGTACCACTGCTAGAGTAAAATTTTGGGAAGACAATTTATTATGAAACCTCATGGTTAATAAGGATCTTGTTTAACAACAATTATTTTCTTCAAGTTGCAGCGTAGCCTTTTTTGCACATCAATGCAATGTAAGAGAAAGGAGACTTTCATGGTTTTCAAAGAAGCCTAAGGATATTCCACTTGGAAAGATAATCCAAATTGGGCCTAAACCTCTTAACTATCTTTCAAAGTCTCACCTTTAACGTGGAATATTTCTGGAGACTTTGCATTTCAAATTTCTAAACCCATTTTATGATCTTTTTCCATTTAAAAAGAATTTCCTTTAAAAGAAAAAAGGTTGTTCTAACAACACTTATTTGAAACAAACAATAAAATCTTGTGGGTAATTGTTTTTTGAATCAGCTCTTTTCCCAGGTAATCCTTATTGGAAGCAGTCCTGTCTAAACAGTCCATAGGGAAGTTCACATTTTCCTATAGACTGTAGCCATTTATCCTGACATTCTAGTCCTGAGAGTTTTCTAACCTTTTCTCTTCATCAGCCCCTCTAAAATGATTATTGCGAACACCTTCAGCGCCTCTACCTTCCCAAGATAAACTGAACTGCCTTGATAACAGACTCTGAGAAGACATTTGAGATACCAGATCCTGAGTGCACACCGCAAACCTCTTCAGATCAGTTCTCAGCCCTCTTTATTCATCTTTCATGTTAAACTTTCCCTTTCTGCCCTTTAGATGTGCTAAGCAAAGACCAACAGTGTCACATTCATTCTCTAAAGTGTTGATTTTTGTCTCCAAAGCTTTCTTTTAATAACCTTCATTATCTCTCGCAGCAGACGCTGAGGGCAAGCAGGTAGCAGACTGACTAGAAGTATCTGAGATCAGGTACAGCTGCTGTTTTTTTAAGACTCAGTTCAAAGTGCTTAATCAGACGTTTAAATCCTATTAAAGTCAAGTGTTTACTTCAGTTTAAGCAGGACCTGAGCAAAGCAGTTTGTTCTGAGGAAAAATAAGGGCATGTTTTGTGTGTGTAGAACACACTTTGATGGGCATCTCCTCCCCGCCATTTGCAACAGACCCAAGCCATGAGATTTGTATTCAAACAAGGAGCAAAAGAGATTAATGCTCTTTCTTCCAGGTTAACTTCAATAATTGTATCTATGGAAGTACCTTGGGCTACTGAAGCTGATATTCGAAAAGCACAGCAGGATTCATCAGGCAAGTCAACAACTAGAGGACCATACAAATATCAACAAGCACCAGGACTTTGTTACTGAAGCAGAAACTTTCTTTTACAAGGTTGAACCTTGCAGTAAAATTAAGAAAAATACTGTAACTTCTTTACTGTACACCTTGCATTTGAGGTATAAACTTCAGCAATACAGAAAGGGCACCAGACCAACACCACAATTCTCTGAGGATTGTTGGTAAATTGTAATAGTAAAAGCCACATTCACTTAAGTTGTATTATTAACTCAATTGTACTGTTTGACTATAAAAATTACCATTGTCAAATACTCCATGACTCACTTTGTAACTGACTTAGAAAGACTTCCATGAAGTCTGCCTTGTTGAATGCACGCTTTTTAGTCATTCAGCAGATAGTTGTTCAAATGCTTCAGCAAGTGGAAATGCAAGTAGGCCAAATGTTGCTTGATTTGGCTGGCTATGTATATCACAGGGTATTTTTTTGCCCTCAGTGCCACCAACCATACAGACATTTCAAGTACACATAATTAATTAGTGGTTTACAAAAGACAATTAGATATAGAAAACTAGATATAGCTCCAATATTTAAACAAATTGAACTTGAAAAGGGCACTAGGACAGTAAGAACAAACTCAAGCAAAAAATAAAAATAAGTAATTGCAGATAATTTTTTAATAGTTGTTGAGGTCTTGGGGTTTGGGTTTTTTCCCTGAATGTGTATTCTGTTAATATGTATTTCTCTTCACTTATATAACAGGCATTGCTCATTTTAATGACTATTACAATTATTTATTAATTACTCTCAAAGGCTCAAGGCACTTCCAGTGCTCGAGTAAAACAAAATATAGGTTTGCATGCTATGGAAGACGTAAGTAGATATACTGTCACACAGAACAAATCTCAATTTCATTTGCTTTGACAATTATTAATCCGCCCTCCCTTCCCTGTGTTCTGAGTAGCCATCTTTACACTACCTCATTTTGGTAAATAAGTGTTCAGAATCATGCTTAGTCAAAATGTTCTAATAAAAATATATCCATGGACAGGGCCTTCATGATATATCAGTTTCTCCTGCTCTTTCCTTTCACTTTTTTTTTAATCCCCAATCTCTGCTTTACATCCTCTCTTTAGTAAAAATTATGCTGCTGCCATCCATTGGGAGTTTGCTCAATTTTTATACTTCCTTACAACACTAAATGTTTCATAACAGTTAAGTTTTCCCTATGATACATTGATTGGTTATTCTCAGTAGTCCCCTGTATAAAACCAAAATCAATATCCCTTTCTGACTGTTCTTTAACACATTCATAAATAAAGGGTTATGCCTTCCTCTGACATGCATGAACTTCCTTGATTTATAGCAGCTTAAGCATCTGGGAAAAATCATATACCATTAACCTAGGAGAGTTCAGAAATTTCATGCTGAGATTCTACAGGAGAAGATGGGGGGGAAATCCCATTTTTCAGTGCTCCCTGCACTCTCAATGCAGTGCAGTTGCAGAGATTTGGTAGCCTCCATAAGGCCTTCAAGCCAATATATTGGATTAAAAGAAAAAAGAAAAAAGGAAAACAGAAAAAGCCCAGCCTTTTGATGCAAACAACCAGGGATGCACATTCAGGCCCCTTCCACATTACTGTCAAAAGCATCTGAGAATAACACAGGGCAAAGGAGTATAGGCCTGAGTTGATTCTTCAAGTTCTGCCATTTTACCCAAAAAAAAAAAAATCTGTCTTGCTCACTCTTTTCTCCACCCTGTGAAGCCCTACATACTGCCGGTGAACACCCTATGCCAAGTGTGGTAATAAACCAAGACCATCTCCAAATGACAAAATCACCTGGCTTTCCAGTTCAGTGAACTATGTCATGCAATAAGCACAATAATTTGCATGATGACTAACAGAAATTTAAAAATAAAAATTTCATACATATTTAATGGCCACCCTTTCCATCCACACCACAAAGTGTTTTGTTTCTCTGTAGAGTGGGAAGAAATTGCAACAAAAAAACCCACCAAAAAACAACCACAAAACAAACAAGACCATGCCTCAACATAATAATGATCAACTCCTTTTCAAGAAGCAGTTTTAAGGGAAGATGTAGAAGAACATGAGAGCTGGGAAGTATTTACTACAGAATATAAATCTTCCTTAAGCAACTCCATCAACAGATTCCCTTTGCCATTAAGTTTCTGAGTTAAACTGTTTCTGTGCAACACTGCAGAATAAGCATTAAGTAAATGCCGCCATGAACAGGACTTAAAACTCACTTCCACAAAAGAGTTGAACTAGAAAAATTACTGTATAAATTGTTCAGCTTGTCCCAATTCTGTATTCCAAGCAGCATCTTGAAACTTTAAAAAAAAAAAAAAGAGAAATTACATGGATTTTTTTGAACACATCTGTCCTTTCCTTTTCCCCACTCATTCACCAAAGCAATCATCTTACACACACTCATTTCTGAAGCTGAGACTTCTACAAAAAAGCAGCAATGAGTCATACAGAAGACACTTTGCTGGCAATATGATGGAATCATTATTACCGTCTCAGTGACACTCCAGTAAGGCCATTGCTATTGAATGTCTAGGGATGATCTCACTGGTCATCAATTTATTTAAAGTTGGAGCATTTTAAAATACTTGAAACGTTGCTATTCACAGTAAAAGATTTTATTCAAGTGTAGTTAACTGTAAAATCCCAATATAACTCCCTCAAGAAGTCATTTCGATAATATTTTAAATTAAGAACTTTATCTCAAATACTGGCACAGGATTTTACAGTTTTGAAAATTTGTGTTTATATGTATGCATCAGGTTTTATTTTCATATATCTGTGAGTCTAAGAACACCAAAAAGCATTTTATTATCAGCATTAATGGAGATGATTAATTTAATAATATTTAAAGAAAATGACCGTGACATTTAAAGCAAAATTATCTATAGGTGGTCAAGAATTATATTTTTGCACTGGATGATGTTAAGCCCTCACTAATTAATGTCATTCGTATACAGAAATGTAGTTGGATTGTTTTTCAAACACGAATAAATACTAGGAAAGGAGGTGCAAAGCAAGAGGCTTCAGCTTATTTTATGGTGGATTATTATACAGTGGGAAAAAAATGCAGCTCTTTTACAAAAACTAGCTGAATTTAGTTGATTAGACTATCTGAAGAACTCTTTTTTAAAAGGCTTTAGCCAATTGTTCCATACTAACAAAATGCAACAGACCCCATTAATCCAGTCAAGAATGAACTGTGGTCCAGCTGGATATTAAAAAAATGACTCTGCATATTTGACATAATAAATAAGGACAGAGTACAAATTAAAAGTGCTTGACTACTAATAAAACAATCTAAACCTCAAATATTGTGTTTAATAAAACTGGAAGTTCCAGTAAGAACCACTGTCTTCCAGAAGTTGGTCATAGACCAAAATTGAAAAGGCTCTGTACAGCATGGGAACTTTGCTGATCTCTGCTGATAAAAGATATTATTTAAAATTATCCTAAAACTCTATTAAATTAATAAGAGTTAGGGGTCCGGGGGACCCTTTCATTCATTATTTACCACATGAACCACGGGCTTGGTGCTGTACAAGCCACAAAGGAACAGTACTGACGCATATAGCAACGAAATAGATTTTGGGCACAAAAACAGGTCTCCAAGTTTGGAAATACATCTCTCAACCAGCAGGTTTGCTTAAAAATAACTCCCTATTGCATCCGTCAACTCCTCTTTATGTAACTTGCACATGAACACAGGTAACTTGCAAAATAGAAAGTGCTTTTTAAATATTTTTTTTTTCCTAAATCTTGTTGAAGCTGGTGAATGCAAAAGCTGATGCTGAAACTTTGGCAATCTCCTGACATTAAGTAAAACCGTAAATAAGAACAAAGAAATGTAAATGGGCATGTTATTTTCAGTTCATTTATTATAACATTTTAGAAGTGTTGCATAGGGTTTTTTGGTTGTTTTTTTTTTTTCCCACCTGCTTTGAAGTTTCAGCTTTTGTTCTGAAGGTGGTTCCCACCCAGGGATTGTCCTCCCTTCGCCACTTCCCTTCAGACCCATCCGCCCCTGCTGTGTCAGCAGCACATGAGCAGTACGCTTCTGAAGCTTCCTGTAATTAAGTTCACCTTGTTGTATTAGAGGTAAACATGTTCAGACTTATTTTGTATACATTTGGGAAATAATAGCTTTTTAGAGTCAATGGTGAGAAGCAACTTGTGCTACTAAAATAAACTGTGGTGAGGACCGAGTCTTATAGCGCTTTTACAAGCAACAAATTCCCTCGGTGTTTTGGTATTTTTATCAGAAAATAACGAACATTAGTTTCTGTTGTTTTGCATCAGAACTAACATAAGTTTACTATGTTTGCATTTACACTGTATTGTTTGTGCGTGCACAGGAGAGGATTCAGTTGACAAAAGCCAAGTACATCATTTCATTTCAGACTTCTTTGGGCACTTTGTCTGGACTCTGCTGCCTTTCCACAAGGTTTCTGGTCCCTCCTCAGGTCCCATGTCATATTTCCCATCCCCACAAAAGAATTTTCGACATCCTAGAGGAACTTAAAGTTGCAATAGGTACATATGTTTTGAGACCACTGGTTCCTACCAGGACTATGTAAACTATTACAGAGTAATTTTCTGGCATAATTTTATGCATGGAAAAAATACTAGCCCAAGATCCTTCAAGGGACAGAAACCCTGATGTTTCACACCATGACAGAATAATTGACTAAGGAAAAACTATGCATGTGTTTCAGTCATTGGTGTTTTCTTCACCCCTAATAGGATGCTAATACATAATTCATTGCCAGGTAATAACAGGCTGGCGTTGCCTCTTGCCAGCCAGGACACAGAGTTCAGCAGCCAGACATTTTTGGCATAATTTCAGCCTCAATAAAGAAACAACGAAACACCCGTAAACAAAACATGGAGCCACCCAGCCTGACAACCTGGTGACCCTATGGCTCTGCCAGTCCAGCACGTTCACAGAGACAGCAATGGGGTTCTGCAAGGAGGTGCCACGTCCTGCCCTGTCCCCTGTGAGGCTGAGCAGTGACATGTCACCTCCACACAGGCAGCCCTGGGCCGGTCCCATCTTTCCCAAAAAACACGATTTATCCCGCTTAGATGGCAAACACCTCATTGGCTGTGCTGCCCAGATGGCAAATAGAGTAGAGAGACACCCCCATGTTCCTGCAGCCCCTCCTCTCTCCTCCCACCACAACGTGAAACACCAATTTTTCAGAGAGCAGGAGGGACCCAACAAAACAAGGTCTAAGCATGTACATCAGATCGCTTCCACTCATGTCTTCAGGCAAGGCAGGTCCGAGCTCAGGGTTACTGCCTCATGCTGTGTCCCTGGCCAGTGCCCACAGGCTGGTGGCCACCTTCTAGCACTAAGAATAGGACTGAAAGTTGGTTTTGGCCCCCTCTGCGGGGGGTTCTGAAGGTGCGATTGTTCTCTGCCTGAGAAAGGGGAAAAGAAATTAGCCACAACTGAAATGAATCCTTTGTACCCATCTTCCCCTTCCATTTCCACAATTACATTAGGTTTTGCTAAATCAGGCAGTCTCAAAATATTGCTATTTTACCTCCATTGCCCTGACTTCTTGCTTTGCCAATGTAAATTAGAACTGGTGTGGTTTGCCACATCCTCAGACAACATAATATGAGACAATATTTCTACTTTGTGAAAAGGACTATCCCACTCAAGCTGAAAAAAGCCCAAACATATCACTTTCTGGAAAACATTATTCCCTCACCTGTTTCGACTGATCATCAGGACCAGCTGAAACCATTACTGTAAGCGGGCTTCCAACTACAAAGTTTCACAGGGAATGGCTGCATCTCTTGAAGGGGGGGAAGAAAAAAAAGTATCAGTAAAAGCCTTTCAGTTCCTGGCTATTTTCTTGATTTTTTTGAAATATTAGAAGAAAGCTTTCATATTTTCTGTGGAACTTTCTTTTAAAACCTCTGTGAAAGGAACAACTTCATCTTCATTAAAGCTAGCCTTGAAACAGCGACTAATGGGAATGCTCAATATTAAGATCCTCCTTTGGGGACAGATTTACACTCCAAGGCAAACCACACAGGCATTTAAAAGATTTTCAAAACCAGGGCACAGAAGGCTGAGGAATCTCAGCATCTGTGACAATCTGACTCTAATTCGTAATGCAGAGATCACTTAAAACCGTAGCCTTTATTCAGGAAATTAAATGAATTCTGACTCTGGTGTTCAACTGGCTTTAAAGGAATCTGGAAATGACACAACAGGACTGAAGAAGAGGAAGGAGAGAGACACAAAGAAAATATGTAAGAGGAAGGTAATATGTTTAAAGAAAAAAAAAAAAAGACAGGTTTAAATACAAATGTACTATGCAATGTTACTCCTGCTTCTTCTGTTACTTTGTTGGTCTTGTTCTGATACATGTTTTTGCAGACAAGGAATGCGTTGAACCTTTTCGATCCATTCACTTTTAATAGTAAAAGTAATTTTCTCAGGTGGGCATTGAACAGTTGCAATTACAGTTTATTCTGCCGGAGAAATTCCTTTAAGACACTAATGGTAAGAGACATAGAGTAAGGAATAACAGCACAGCACGTCTCCTAAGCTTGATACCAGCAGCTTTGTGGAAGACCCAGAGACACCAAATGGTATTTTTCTGTGGAAATCTCAGGAATCTCAGGGTGTTTTATTTCAAATGCTCTTTAGCTGAGGGTGATGAAAAATAATGAAAATATTCTAACTGTGGTCATGCAGCTACTGCCATTCTCATTCACAAGATCCATTTAAGTTCTAGCACAGTTGTCTTTGAGCTAGCAAAAATATAAGAATTATCTTCTGCAAAAGACAAAAGTTTTCACGGTCGTTTTCATTCCCATTCACTCCATGGCTGCTTTAAAAAGAAAAAAAAAAAAAAACCCACAAAAAAAACCCTAATCAAAACGCATCATACCTAGTAATTAGAGTATTTCTTGTAAAACACCACTCTAGAAGTCCCTGTCTCTCTTATTTGACAACAGACATCATATAATACATGACAGGTGAGTCCTACAGACAGGAACTAGTAGCAAAAAATAGTCTTTTTGTTGTTGTTGTCTTTGAGCTTACTGATGGCAATATACCTCTTCAGAAAGTTCTGGTAGGTTGGATTTTCTTTTTTGGGGTGGTAGTGTTTGGTTTTTTTACTTTATCAACATATTTCAAGAAGCAAAATAAATCTTTAAACCTCCTGGCAGGTGTTTTTTCACTGCTGAAGCAGTTGTTCATAAGTTTCTATACTTACTTAGAAGTGGACTTTATTTTTTTTAAATAATTTCTTTCCACACATCTGCTAAAAGGTGCAGAATATAAGTAAACTGCATGGAAGACAGGAAAAAGTACTTTTTTAGTTTTTTGAGAGGAGACATGAACAAAGGGAAAATTTAATTCCTGCTGTTTGGACAGTTCATAGGAGGCCACCTTATCTCTGCATTATTATTTAGCTTTGGTTTGGTTGAACTTTCCAAGCATCTTTATGATAAAGAAAATAATTTTGCCATTACTAAAGGTCACTGACCTGACAGCTCAGGGTCTCAGGAATTGTCTGAGTTGTCTTAGCTTGAGCCGATTTTAGCCTTTAAAAGAAAAAAAATTGTGATAGCAACTGTCTGGTGGCCAGGTAACTCTTGTCTAAATTTGTTTCAGATTTCCTTTGGTTTATAGGTATAATGAGGAGTTATTCAGGGTGGATTGAGTTGTCTATGTTACTAGAATAAAATGAGGTGGGGAAGAGAGCACGTGCACAGGATGGTACCAAAGGTTACAGGGGTACTGACAGAAAACACAGCTCACTACAGAACACACAGCCTCTCATTGTTCAGGTAAAACCAGCTTTAGAACAAAACGGGAATGTTTTGGAATCAATGACACAAGTAAGGAAATAAGCCGTGTTAAGAAAACTTACAAAAATAAAGCCCAAGCGGACCCAAGCCCACTGAGGAAGAAACTACCAGCATCTTTCTTCTCCCAGCAAAGGGAAGGCAGAAATTCCCTGTAACAGGACCACGCACCTCCCAGTGCCGACCTCAGGATTCTGATGGCTCAACCTGAATCACTTTCAGGACGGTTAAAGCTACCGGCCTTTGGACCCAGGGGGGCTGAACGCATGATCAGAGAAAAAGGGGTTCATAGGAAGGATTTTTTTATTTTTCCTGAAAAACAATTTAACTGGACGATTAAAGGTTTTTTATGTTAACTTGAATTATGAATGTATATTATCATAACTAATAAATCAGACTATTATACTAAATATATTATATTGATAAATCATGAACTGGAGTAACAATAATTTCCTAGTTCTGCTTATGACTGTGCTCCTCTTTTGCTCATACAAGATTTTGAGTATAATAAGCACGATGACTATATGCACACACACAAAAACCGAACATCGAACTAAACAGAGCTCAGAACCACATATTTTAAAAAAACAACGTATATCATCCTAATTGACAGAAAATATTAGAAAATTAAAAGAAATGGGTGATCACCTATAGTTCCTAAATCACAAGTGTATTTACCCTGTCAAAACTTTGCAGAAATATTTTTGCTCATTTCAGTTGCAATGTGGAGGTTGTTTTGTCTGTAAGGAAAAAAGGACATAAAGCACTAGCAGTATCATAAAGTCACTGCAATATGCCCTAGAAGCATTGAATGTGTTTTCATCATCAAATCTTTTCAACCAGAAAGGAATTTGTGTTTTGTACGAGGTATTTAACTGAATACTGTGAAACTGATGAATTTTCAAAGATATAAAATACTAATTTATAGAAGTGCACATTAATACCTAATTTTGTCTGAACACAGATATTCCATCTATGCTTCAGAGAAAGAAAAGCTTTGTGAGGACTTTTTTTTCCCTTTTTTAGTGGATTTACTGAGTGATAGTTATGCAAGGAGACTGTAGATAAGATTTTGGGGCATACAAGTCCTTCTATAGATCTAAAATAAAAGCAGTAAACTCAAGGTTAAGAATAACTATGTTAATTATTTCACCAATTTGAAAGAAAATGATGGTTGTTACCAGCAGAGCAGAGGGTAATGTCAGCAGGCGACATAGTAATAAGTTCAGTAGCTCTGGTGGGACAGAGAGGTCAGGCAGAGGTGCCACCTGGAGGAAAAGACTAGATACCAGGAAGCCAGTATCTCCATGATTTTTAATGTCAAGTACAGCTGTGAATGTTAGTTATGAATATACTTATTTTTTGTAGTTATTCCTCAAGGATCAGGGCTGAAAGATCAGAAATGCGGTCTTCCTTTCGAGATACTGTTCTTCTGCTGGTAAGTGGACACATTTTACCTTCATAAATTATTCATAGAAGTTCATGCTAGTGGCTGTCTGATTTTGTCCATGGAGTCTCCACAGGGGCTTTTGGTGCAGTATAGGAAACTGCATTTCTGATAGCTTTGTTGCGAGAGACATCTAATGCTTGGAAATGTACGCTATAAGTCTTGCATATTTTCAGCTAGCTCAGGCTGGTAACACTTGGTGCACATTCACCTCTGAAGGTGAGCTTAAACAGGGTTAGTAAGTGGTTTCAAGGCCAGGACAAGGGCTCCTGGGAGTAGCTACAACGTGATCTGCCACAAAATGTGCAATAGTTTCATGGTTTTTCTGTAAAGGTTCCAGCACATTGAGACACGTGAGATGTGCAGCGTTTTCTTGGTGTATAGCTGTCTTGTCAAATCAAGTGATCTATTTGCCAATAGGAGGATCCTTGTTGCAGAACGGAAGGAGGATGTCACAAGTACTTTCAAGCAAAAGAAAAATTTAAAAACAAAAAAAAAGAAAAAAACACTTTTAATAATTATTTGGCTCCATGCCAAGGATTCTTGGTACACTTCAAATAACTGCCAGTTTTTGTTAAGGTAAATATATTGGCCTTACATAAAGTAAACCTTCTTTCTGCTTTATGAGACACACCAATACCAGTTTGGAAACTTTCCAGAGGCAGTTGAAGGTGGTACAGTTACCAAATTGATGTGCTTAAGATAATTGTTTTAAAATTAGAATCACAAATCTATTTCAGAATCTGATGACTTGGTGAATGATTTTAAAACAAAATAGATCAAAAAACCCCCACTCTACCTTACAGAAATTCAAAGTGAAAAGCATTTTGAACAGAGGAGATTTTCCTTTTGAAAATTGTTTAGAAAAATCCTGTGTTTACAGTGGCTTTCTTTTTTAAATCAGAAGATTCAAAGTTTACACTTTTTCATTAGCATCTCTAGCAAAAGCTTTGTCAGAAATTCTCCTAACAGCCATATGAGTAACATGTATGCAATCATCATCACACTACTTAATTGGGACAGATACAAGAATCATAGCTGTTTCTGTGAGAGTTTCAAGCTAAATTATATTTTTGATTGAGTTACTTCAGTAGCAAATCTCCATTAGTCAGTTCTATGTTACATGCTGTGTTATCACTTTCAGAAAAGGAAAAACTGCACTCGGTATTATTACAGCTCTCTATCAAAGAAGTTTTTGTATGAATTTACTACATAGTTTCTATTTGAATATTCCCTTACCATAAAAAAAAAAAAAAAAACAAAACCAACACACACCACAACTCAGTAGTGTCCACTATTATAAAGTATTAACTGTTATTTAAAGTATGGTAACTGTTACTTTTTTTAATAAATAGTGTGCTCAAGTATACTTGTCTAAGTACTGCACAAATAGTTGGTTTTTTTTTTTGATCCTTACAACAGACTATCTATCTGTGTTAGTTTAGAAGTAAGAATTCTGTTGAAATTAAAAGAAAGAAGATTGGATTACAAGTCCCTTTCCAAAAGAGCCAAATATGTATATATGGGAAAAGTGTTAAAAAGCTGAACTTAATATTAAAGTAAGCAGTATCAGTGCGTTTACCATATAAATATACTTATAAATCCATTCTTTGGTGAATGGTTACAGACTGAAAAAGATCCATATCAAGTTAATGAACCCTACTCTGCTGACTTACAGAAAAGAATATAAAATAGAAGAATCTACATATATTATTTCAAACTGCTTATTAGATAGACTTATCTATAATATATATATATTAGGCACAAATTACATTATTACATTAAAATAACATTTACAGAATTGCAAAGAAAAAGTTTCACAAGTTGGAAAATTGGGGGGTGGGAGGAGAATCAAGGTTGACTGCATAACCTCAACTCACCCTTTCTTAACCAGTATTTTGTGATCTTTAGTTAAATCATCTTATGACACAGCAGATGTGGGAAGTGGATACAGAAGAACAATGCTAGAAAGCTAGGAGAAATGGAGCAAGGAGAGACTGGTAGCGCTCACCCATAAGCTGGTACAAGCAAGTACAGTCCTGAAGCAAGCAGAAAATACTGCTGCTTCATTAAATCCCAGACCTAGAAATCCGCAAGAGAAGTTTGTGGTTTGTAATTCCCAAAGTACAATGTAATTAGGTTCAATCTAACTTATTTAATGTCATATATGATTCATTGCCACAGTCTAGGTTGAATAAAAACTAAAAAGTCCCAGAACTGTGGCGATAAATCAGTGCCTAAAAGGTAGGGGACTTAGAAACACAAAGCAGAGGCTTCAAAGAGTTTATAAATTCTTTTTGAGGAGCATGGCCACCAATTTGCTGAGAGGGAAAGCTAATGGAACTGGGCAAAAAGGGCTTTAAATTAGAAAGAAAGAATAAGGTGTTCAGCAAGGAGACAGAAAAAACAGAAAGAAAAGCAGCTAGTACACAAGAAAATCAGCAGGAAAGATGTATCAATAGAAAGGAGAATAGAGGGCACCAAACTGGGATTTAGCAGGCAGGTAATTTAGGGTGTTACTAGAGAACAGCAAGGGAGATAAAAGCAAAACTGAGCAAAATGAAATAAAAAAAAAAGCGCACACAAGGCCATACAATATCTCTGTTCCAGTGAATTGAGATGTTCTGTTTGCAAAGGTAACACAAAACCCCAGAAAATCTTACTGTGGGATAAAAATAAGGAATAGAAATGTCAGTGAAGGAAACCACGGCCCATGTCACAGATGAAGAGGAGTGACTGCGACACGTGTAAACTCGCGAAGCATCCCCTACTCCAAAGTAGCCATGGAAGGAGGAAGGACAATTATTTTTTTAATCCCTGGGTGAAAATAAAAGCAGACAGAGAAAGAAAGACAGTTGTCTATGAAGTTTACCGGAAAAACATGCATGAGATGGAGTCCTGAAGTAGGCAGCACATACTGAAATTATTTGAAGAATCATTAAAAGCCATCCTAAACTTAATAGATAAATTATCTTAGAAACAGAAATACACAGAGCAGAACCAGTTATTCCCACTTTCATTCAGTAGACATGAATTCCTATAGACATTCCTATAGACAGGGCAGGAAAAGTCAGGATCCTAGACTGGATGTGGAAAATACATTCATAAAACAAATAGTGTTAGAAAAGTGTCTAATCAGAAGATTCAATTAGACTCAAGGAAAAATGCTTTTAAACGCTCTTTCTCTCCATTTACAGACACCTCTCACCAATAAGCAGGACTAGTCATTTCTAGTCATGCTTTATAGCCAGATCTAAGAACTAAGATGCCTTTTTTTATTATTTTTAAGCACGATAACTACAAATAAAGGAGGAAGTCTCTAATCACCGGTATCACTCTTACCTCACATTTGCTGAGGAGGAAGCTATTGCCCATCTCCCATGAGCACCCTGTAGAGAAAGGGATAAAACTCAACAGAGAATCAACAGAAATCTTAAATCAGTTTCTTCTGGGGGAATTTCCCCTCTGTGACACAGGTGAAACAGTGTTTCTGACTAATTAATAATTAATGTTAATCTGTAGAAGATAAAACTGCTATAAAAGAAAGCTTTCTGAGGATCCAACATAGTGATTAAAAACTAAAGGCAAAAGCCCTGAGCTGAGAGAATCTTAAGCTTTTTCTTGACCTGGAGGCGTAAGCAATTCAAACAAGGCAGCATCTCCAATTAAATCAATCAGGTCCCATCCTGGGATCTGATTTGCCACACTAACTGCCTTTGCCCTAAAAGAAATATGGATATGTAGCTCCAAAGCCTGAATTCCTTTCTGGAGGCCAGATTCCTGACAAACCAGCCATTCTAGTGCTTACTTCTTAAACATCAAAATTCTTCAGTTTGTTAAGTCTATCCCAGCTGCATCTTCAGCTGCAAGTGATTTCAAGGAGACAGGTGTGCATTGAATGAAAGTTTTGAGGTACTACAGAAACTTCAGAGGGAAAGAATCAAAAAATTAATGTCTTTCTTAAAAGACATAGATCATGCAAGTCCACCAAAGTTCCACTGTAAAAAAAAAAACCAAAACCAAACAAACCACACCCACCCACACCACACCACACCCAAAACAACACCAACCCAACACTAACCCATATCCCCGAGCACCATGTCAACTCATCTCTTGAATACCTCCAGGGATGGTGCCTCAACCACCTCCCTGGGCAGC
>JAOXNO010000033.1:10449824-10501610 GCA_028565335.1 Limnodromus scolopaceus
CAGCCTCTCCTCATAAGACTTGTGCTCCAGACCCCTCACCAGCTTCGTTGCCCTTCTCTGGACCCGCTCCAGCACCCTAATGTCTTTTTTGTGGTAAGGGGCCCAAAACTGCACATAGTACTCAAGGTGGGGTCTTCTGCTAGGAAACACTGAATTTGTACACCTGATACCCAGTAAGGTTGCTTGATGTGGCTGCCATGTCAATACCTCTCTTTACACTGATTAAATTATTTCAGTGTTCTACGCAATAGTCGCAAGCAGCAGGTCCCTTGGAAACTAGCTGAAAGAAATGTTAATTTATTTAGTTGGGTCTTTTCACAGTGCATTACTCACGGGTGTTGTAGAGGGTGTGATGTTTAAAAATATAAGTATCTATACATATATATCAAATGCTGACTAATCTTTTAACACATTTTCAGCCCGAAGTTTATGCCTACAGTTAACTGGGATCATAATCATGTGCCCAAACACATCTTCCTAAGTATATTACATTTGTCATCAGACACTAAGTAATAAAGTACCTAAAAGCGATCATGTTCCCACTGTTTACTATTGAATTTTCTGCAATGTGCTTCCTTCCCTCCTCGTTCTTCTCAGTTTCCAGAAAAAAAAAAATAAGGAAAAGTTAGTTTCTAGACTGAAAATTCCTTTCTTTTTTGAAATTCTCCAATTTGTCCATGAGCTCCAACTGGATGCTAAATATCAGCCTACATATAGGGAACTCTTCAAGTTGAATAAAAGGTTGCTTAATGTCAACAAGGTGTGATTCGGATAACTTGCAATATAACAGAGGTTCAGCCTATTTAAGTGAAAAGTGGACTTTCTTGGGTGGTTAAAAATGGTGGCCAGCGTCACAGCATTAGTCACTGATGCCTAGCCTGAAAAGTGCAATTCTTGTTCCTTGAGAGAATTCTTGTGAATTTCTTGTGAATGAAAGTCTAAGTCTCATTGAAGAGTGATCTTATGTTTTAGGTATTTTTGAAAATAGTGCTCACAATAGTTGTATTATTCTCCAGAAAAGTTCCTACTTAATTGAGTTGTCTCATTTGGACCCCCAGCCCCCATAATATTTTAAAGCAAATATGTATTGAAGAAAAGGTTCACTAAGTCATTTCCTTGGTAACGTAATTCCTAATGAATCCTTTCATATAATCATGCATATCTTTATAAATATATCCTGAGCAATAAACCATGATTGAAATTAAGTAAAATACACTCTTAAGGTTGATTTAATCTCTTTTACTGAATAACTATTAAAATGAAAATTCTCTCATAGGATGCTCAAGTCAAAATGAGGAACAAGGTAATAAACATTGGGTAATAAAAATAAATTAAAAATCAAAGCTTTATGATATATTTTCCTATCAAAATGAAAGTGGCAAATTGAAAACAATAATGGTGTTCTGTAGGAACTGTAACTGTGGATGAGCACCTCAGAATTTGATTTACAATTAGTGGCATCTTGAAAATGAGCATCATTTTACATTTAAAACCGCTAGCACGCAATCCATCAAGTATTAAAATCTTGATGTTGATTAATGGCATTCTCTCATGCTGTTTCTCTCAATGAGGCTTCACAGAAACCAAAGCAATATTATTCAGTATGAAACTGGAGTGTTATAAGGTTGCATACCTCCTTCACGGCCAGTTCAGTCACTGCCTCTGTGTTTATAAGCGGCATGTATTTGGTGATTTGAGAAATTTTAGTGTCTTCACTGCGATATGAGTACAGGATGTACATTTTGGTGGCCTTCAATGTTATCTCAGCCCAGGCTTTGAGCACCTGGAGCAAGTAGGCTGAAAGCACACACCGACTGCAAGAAGCAGATTTTCAGCTGTGATGCTCTTGCCCAACAAGTTTCAGTGACCAGGCAGTACCATGCTGCTTTCCTACGGAAGCATTGCTATCAAAAACAGGGCTCAGGAACTACTAATATTCCTTGGAGCTTGTCTAAGCAATGCCCCTAGAGGCATTTCAGCTTTATTCCCGCTGCTCAGTTTGTCTTAGGTTCTGAGCTATGAGGCCTCATATCCCATCCAAACTCCTATTACAGTGGCTGATACTAACCCTGCATATTTTTTATTCACATTGATGTTCAGTCCCACTTGCTGTTAGTATCATCCCTATTAATGGACAAACTAAAAGGAATAGAAGAGCCCCGATTAATTTTTCTTCCTCTTTCACTTATTCTATTGCAGAGCCTCCAACTGGATTTAGAGAACAGCGAGGAGAAAGTAGAAAATAGAGAGAACAGAATATGGGCATCCTGAAAATTGTACCTGTTTACATCAGTTCAGACTATAACTGTTGCAGTTTCCTTTAATTTGCAGATAAATCGTTCACAGTAAACACCCTTTTTTACTGCTATTTCTTTTAAATGTGGATATGACCGAACATTTGCAGGTTGCCCATTTCAAAGAAAATCCAGTGTAGTTAATAAGCTTTTTGACTTGTGTGATGACTGAGACTAAAAACTTTCTTCTGTCAAAATCTTCAGGAATCTTTAGCGCGTAAGAGCAACTAGGCACAGACATTCCAATTTAAATAGTAAAAATTACCAAAAAAAAAAAAAAGAATAAAGTATTTCATAAATACTACCGTAGTTGAAGGCTATTTCATACCTTTATTCCTTAATACTTAACAACATTTAGGTACCAAGTATCTCCTTAGAAATACGCTTGGACAAAATGTATTATTTTTGCCATATTATGCAAAAATAAGCTTGAAATAGAATATTTAGATGTCAAGATTTTAATTTTTTATATATTTTTTTAAAAAATATATTTAACAATAGGTAAAAGTATCATTTCATCCTAAGTGTTATTTATTCATTTGAACTGGCTTTCCAGGACTGTAAAAAATGAAGTATAAAATCAAATTAGTAAATAATAGCCAAACTCTTACACAATCTGACAAATTGATTTTGTGCATTACATTGTGACTGGATCAATTAGTATAAAATAAACAATGAAACTGTTTATTAATGGCTTGGGAAAGAAGCTCTGGGTTGGTTGATTTTTTTGGATGGGGTGGCGGGAGCCCGTTCCTAGTCATCAAGGAGCTTGGACATAGACTTCAGCGGACAGATGATGAGATATTTAGTGCTTTAAAAATGGCTCTTGAGAAAACTTTTTCAAAAGAATGATCTGGTTTTTAAAATGGTAATATGGAATAGCTGTGACTAAACAAACAAGAAAACATATTCAGAGTTTAAATCAGCTACACCCTTTTGTTTGAAGTGACAAGGCCTATGATTAAACAGAAAAATTTTGCTTCTCTAGCATAACAGACGCACCAGCAATGTGTTCTCACATTTTCTTTCTTATTACCTTTTCACGTATAATTGCTTTCACACATTTTTGAGGAGTCTAAGCTGAAAGCCATTTGTTTTCTCCCTAACATGCCCAACCCTGCACCATCACAAAAAACTTTTAAAACATTCCAATACTTCAGTGTTCATCTTATGAATACATTCCACATCTCTAAATACTGTCACACTGCTTTATCTCTGTAGCAAGTTTTTCCTTCAATATTAGACCTCCTAATATAAACCTTCCTTTATACTGTTTCAGTGTACCAGACCAGCCTCCAACGTTGTCATATATTGTTTCACTCCTTTAATTTAATCCCTATTCCTTAATCTTTTTGAAAGAATCAAAAAGGAAAATGACTGGTAATTGCTGAGAGAAAATATAATTTGCAATATGCACACATAAATTACACAGAGCACACATTAGTCTCCAGGCTAATTCTTTTCAAAAAACAAGAAAATCCAGAGTAAGCGTGGTGGAGGGAGAGAAGGGATAAGAGGAAAAACAGGGGAGGAATCAGAGAGAAAAATCAGTCTCTAATTTTTATTTCTAATAATTCATAAAGTGTAGTACAATAATTCAGTAAAAAAAAAGGAAGAGAGGGAAGAAATTAGAAAGTAGCTTCAGAAGTTAGATAAAAATTGAAAGAAAACATAGGAAACTAAAAATCCTCCAAAGCGAACAAATACACTATCAGAGCTGCACATGAGAAGACATGATCCACTGGAAGACCATGGCAGTGGCAGGGAGGGTGGTATAGCATGAGGCAGCGTATTATCCTGAGTAAGGAAACAGAAAGCCTTGATGAGGTGCTGGTCATGGTCTCAAACCCAAATGACAATGCTCCAACAGTATCTAATACTAAACTTTACCTTTATTCCTAACATATATGGTGTACAGTTGGGGTTAAATCCATAAATAGGGTAATATCTGATATAGGCAGTAAGACATGCATGCAGTGTCAGATATCATGCATGTTTAGAATATACATAATGCATATGACAAAAATTTCTAACATTCATGATATAGCATATACTCATTACTTACATATATTATAACATATATACAGTCCTCAGGTGATCAAGTCCATCAGATTTTTAATGCTTGTTTGGTGCCTTATTTAGAGTCTAATTAAACAGGAAAATCATCAATGTGATTCAGGAAACTTCAAATGGGCATAAGTACTACCCATTGGTACTTAATAGTAGGTGGAAATGCCAAGTGCTCCCCCTGAAGGTGGAGGACACAAACACTGCTAAAGACAAAGGCCAATAGAGCTGAGAGACACACAAAGCAGGCTAGGACCAATGAAAACAGATATGTTCCTGCAATTCCTCCTCCCTGCAACGACTACAAGTCTCCTCCACTCCAAATGCAATAACCAAATGTATTTTGGTCTCCCCTAAACACCTAAATTTATGACTCCACCTGCATATAGAAACTCACTGCTCTGGGCTGTGGGCACAGCAACACACGCTGTTGCACTGCAAGCCCCAGGCTAAGACAGCCAGGCAGCTGCCAGCCATGAAACGAGGGAGAAAAGGCAACTCTGACATGAAGAATGCAGGAACCTTGTTCATTCTCACTCACTATTGACAGAAACAAAAGTGGGGCAGCTGAATAGTCCCCAGGGGAGCAGAAAGAATGAGCAAGAAATACGACAAAACTACAAGACGTGAGAAAGAAAAGCCGAGGCTCTCAAGGATATCGCAGAGCCTGCAACTGTACAGAGGAAGCTCCACGGCAATTACAAACCTAAATAAAAAATCCGAACAATAGCAATGGGAGAGCACAGAGGAAAACAGAGGAGAGGTCCTGGCCAAAGAACATCAAGAGAAAACACAAGTATCCAGATCCTACTACAGAAACACATAAACTTTAGTCAATCTTGCTTAACTATATTTTATTTATTAATTTGCTTATTCAATAAGTTACCTGTTTGTGATAAGAAGCATTTGGACAGTATTCTTAACAACATGCTTTAACCTTTGTCAGCCCTGAAGTGGTCAGGAAGTTGGACTAGATGAACGCGGTAGGGCCCTTCCACCTGAAATATTCTATTCTATCTTAAAATCTTAGACTTTGATAACAAAGTCACATTACAGGTGACTAATTACACTGTATCACTCCATTTCCATTTTAGTGTCTGACGAACAGCTTTTTTGCCCTTGAGAGGATGATTCCCTTGCCATCCTCTTTTATGGGAAACAGTAAATTAATCTAAAGTCAGCTGAAGGGGGGGCAAATGGTGGTGGTGCTCCCCTGGTGTGCAGCTCCCCCAGCCACCGCCCTTATGCAGTGCTGGTTAGAAAATTCTCCTGGACGAGCTAGTGGAAAATCACCTCTGTCATGTCCCCTAGTTGCCAGATGGCACACCAGCTTGAAGAGACAAGGGTTGTTATTGGAATACCCTCACTGGAGGACAAAATCTGGATACAAGCAAGGCAGAAGATGTAGAATTGAATTACCTGCCTGCAAAAGGTGTAAATCTCGGGATTTGCACTTGCAGGTGCATGTGCCATCATATACAAGTGCTTAGTGAATAATTTTCCCAGAAGTCCAAATTCATAGCATGGGTTATTAACTCAGCAACAGCATCTTGTTCATGTGATAACATGCTTTCTGAGAACTCTCGATGTGTACAGATACTCTAAAATTATATGGCAAACAGAGCAAAGAAGGGGTTGTCTAATGCTTCCAAAATGCAAATGAGACCAAAGAAACCCCAAGCAACAGCCAGTGCTTTCACATATCAGCATTTAAAAAACAAAAAAAAAACCTTTTTTTTTTTTTCTGAATGAATACACTCAGTATAGCTAATGACAGAAAAATAGAGCATTGATGTGAAGCATTATGACTTTACACTTGTGAAACCAGAACTCCTTCCCCACCCACACATCCCTCTAAGTTAAAAAAATATTCTCTAAATTGTATACTGATGACACTGGGAACCAAAGACACCTAATCATCCTTATGTTTCCCTGTCATGAGATGAAAGAGTTTCTATATGGCATATACAGCCATATATTCAAACTATCTATCAAAAACTTTAATAAAGGAGAAAATTAAAAATAAATTAAACACCATTTTGTAATCAAGAAATTAGTGTTTCTGCTTTTCTACCCATTTCTCAATATGCAGTTTCAATTACTCTCTCTTTTCCTCTCTAGCATCTGTTTGTTTCATCGCTAGCTGCTTGATTTCACTGAAAATAAGGATTTTTCCCTTCTTAAAAAATATGGGGAAAAAAAAGGCAAGCAACCATTTACCAGTCATTACATTTCCTTAAACCTCATCATTCTTTTCCCTGCATCAACCGTTTTGTCACCAAAATTACTTCCTCTTATACTCTTCCTTTACAAGTAATAATCCAAATCTGATGATCTTTAGAAAACATTACCTCTCATAATGGCATGTATGAGTTCATTACTTTATGTCTCTCAGTTATATTATCCCATCATAAGAAACACAGTGACTTTTGAACTTCAAAACTTTTTCAGCCCTACAGGAGCTGATGAGCAGAGGAGATTTGCTTTGTCTTTCTTTGCACTGAATCAGAATAGATTTAGCATCAGCTTGACCTGGAGATTGAATTGAATCATTAGGTAAAATTGAACGCTTGTAGAAAATATGTAAAGTAGTGTAGTGATATATAATGTAATGGACTCCTTCAAAAGCTCTTCTGCACAACTCTGCAGATGTTAAGAAGGTTATTTATTTCGCCTCAGACTTTCATTCTGTTTGTTCTTTATAAAAGCTTCCAGATAAATTCATATAAGTTCTAAAGAGATTTTTTTAACAGAATTCTTTGTGGCATTGCCAATGATGCTTCAGCATGCTTAAGAAACAAAAAGGCCCATTTTCTTTCTTTCTGAAATCCATTGATTTCCAAGAATTATTCTTTACCTCAATTAATGCCTGTAAAAGTATACCTTCACCATAAATATGTATGTACTTCTATAGATTTCTGAAATAGACCTTTAAAATACTACTAAGAAAAAGCAAAAAGCAGTTGAATTCTGTATAAGATATCAATTTACCTGTCTGACCTTTGATTAAGTATTTCATTAGCTTCTCACTCCTATCAGGCAGCATTTTTTAGATAGAGCATGCATGATTTATTTCAGAATAAGAAATCCAAGCTAAAACAATTTTCACATCTTCTAATGACATGGCAGATTGGAGAACCTTCCATAGATTACCTGATGGTCGACATAGTTCTTCAATTATTCAGTGGTGGGATTTAGTTGTTACTCATTGGAACTTATTTATTTATTTATAATTTGTGCTGGCAGTCATGGTAGAGTGATGTACTTTCCACAATTTTCTAATCCGTGCAAGTTCTGTAGAAGTGGATGTGATGTCTTATGCAACTTTATTTCCCACCATAGTCTGTAGGTCTGATTTTGGATGTTATCAATGTCTTCTTGGAGTTGAGAGGAAACCACAACACATTTGCTGCTGTGTTCAGTTTTTCTTCAGTTTAGCTTTCAGGGAAGATTTAGGATTCTTCAAGCAGTATTTCTTCCGTCTATACTCAGAAAAACAGCCATGCAAAATATCTCTGCATATTTTAGAATAAGGGTAAGACCGCGTTAAATCTATTAAACACTATTGTCATAGATCTGGGTTTATTTTTTATGAGGTTCCTTTCCACCCGGGTTTTACTTCCAATCTTGCTTTATTATTACATTATAGTTTGGTTTCTGATGTCTTCTTCATAAAGTCTTACGGTACCTTATTCAACAGAAGTCTTTTGAAAGCTTTCCTATCTGAGAAATTCCTTTCTTTCCCAGATTTCTTCTCTGGGTGCTACTTTGATGAGCTGTCAGCCTACCTTCAGCAAACAAGTTGTGTTTAGGTTCTTCCAAGCAAGTACCATCTTATTTGTTGTGGTACTTGTTACATACTGTGGGAAAGCTAAGCTCCTCCAGACTTTGGCTGAGCATTGTAGACTAAAATAAGTAATGTAACATGAAGAAAGTCCCTAATATTAACTTCCGAACTCCAAAGAAGAATATACTGCCTTTTAGAAAGATATTAATTTGTCCAACTGTCATCAGTTGTCCTAAACATATAGGAAGGTAGAAAAGGAAGATTGCTTACTTAGGTAGCTTCGTTACATTAGTCTACCCGAAGTTATTAATCCTTCCTTAATGAAGGGTTTCTGTCAGGCTCTATTCCTTGGTAACACTTCACACAGTCTTCTCAAACAAGGAGGACCAGAAACCAGTGGTAAAATGCTTCTTATATGAATCGCAAGCATCACCAACCTAAACTGCCAGTTCTTGGGAAAACTTGTACAAAGCTGGTTTCTGTTCAATTTTATCAATGAAACAAACATAAGGAACTGGACTACCTTGTCCTAGTTACAAGGACACATCATTTTAACTAAAGTCTCTTGGGTTTAGTTACACTACTTTCACATGTGACTGTCTACTTCAAAGCCAATTGGGCTTTCTGGGAGAAACAGAGTTTTTTCCTTCTGAAGTGACTTACAAGTAACAAAAACATGGGACAATTCCTTTGGCTAGAAAAATAGATCTTTAAGCTCTCATGTCCTGACTCGAGTAGGAGTAAACCATGAAATTAATGCATTTTTTGAGCTAGAGAAATTAACCAAATAGACTACTAAAGTCTTTCTAGGGGAGTTTGTGTCTTACATCCTGTTGCCCATCTCCTCCTCTCAGTGCAGAACTTGGCTCTTTGCCTCAGTATATCTGAGTATCCCATTTCCAGCAGGATCTCTTTTCCCACATCTCCCAATATGAAAAGTTCGGTGAATACAAAAAGGCAAGCAAATATATCTGAAAGAGACTAAAATAATGACTGTAATAAAGACAAGTAAATTTGGTATAACAAAGCAAGCCTATTGTACTCACCAGAGGCTCAATAACTGCAAACACCTACAAAACAGCCACCTTCCAAGTTATGATTTTTGTACCCTCTAGGAAATTGCTTAACTGAAGCGAGTATTTTTACAAAGATTTCTGCCATTTTTAATGGCAACCACTTTTTCATATCTATTTGCATGTTCTAAATCAAACTGAGACCTGAAGGTGTATTTGAGAAATCTTTTTCCAGCTGTTTAAAATTACTACTTGGAGCTAAAAATCGATGTTCTATCAACAACCTGTTTTAGAAAAGTAATTTTAAAATACAATTTCAACTGTTAACTTGAGACTGCCCTTACATTTTTTCCTCTGTGCCCTCTTCTTTCCTTAAATCTGCCACCCATTCTGTCTCAAAAACTGAAAATTAACTGAGATATTATTGCTTAAATGCACTGATAATGATATTGTTTAGATTTAGCAGTGACTACCTATTGCCTTCTTACAGTCAAATAGGACTGGAGTTTGTTTCTTGTCAATGCTTGCTGTCTCTCCTAAAACCTGTATTTCCAGCTGTGAAATCACAAATAACCAATCTTCACCCTTTCTCTACCTCCTGAATTTCCCAGAACTTTCATATGTGAAAATTAAATATCTTAAGTGTGTCTGCAGGCTCTCATCTTATTAAGATTTTTTATTTTTCTAGTGAGTAATTGTGGAGAACTGTAATGTCAGATGTAAGTATGGAGGGGAAAGGAAGGCAATAGGATGAAGTGGAGAAAGATATCAGCAGAAAAGGACTCTAATACACAATAACCTTCTGTCTTCTCAGGTAAAATTCAAGTCTTCAATACCTACATTAACACAAAACACCTCCGCCTAGCTTGAAAAATATATTGATCTCATTTTTCCCACATCCTTACCCTGTTTCTAATATTGGTTCAGATTTGCCAGTCAAAGATGTCCTCAGCAATTGCTGGAGAAATTTCACTGCATTGTCTGTAAGAACTCCAGATATTCCATATCTCCCCATGCATTGTCCTTACACCTGTCTCTCCCAAAATCTGCAGGTCCTCTTACAGCTGAGAGTGGAAAAATCAACTGCTTTTTCTGCATGTCCTGCATAAGATCTCTGCATATGTGTTGTCTACCCATACAGAGCTAGTTGTAGAACTGAAATATGTATCAGTTGAGTATAAAGATGCTTTTCAACCCTTTAACACAACATTACAACACATTGTAGTGTCTAAGTACTTAAAAAAAAAAAAATCCACGCAAGACTATTTAGCTGTAAAAGTCACTTCATTTTAACCTGTGAAAATCAGAGTGAGATACCATATCTCGAGCCATACAATGATGTACCAGCACCCAGCTTAGAAATTTAGTAAGATTTATGATACTTCTGCTTTAAAACCGGCTGATGATTTTCTAGTTTTTTTCTGTATTTTCTAAGTGTACAACTTGAATGAGGAAAGTGCTTCCATGAGACTATCCTTAAATAATGAAAATCCTTAGGTAAAGGCCTTGTCCTCTCCCTACATTTATAAAAGGAAGATGCTCACTTACTATTTTAGCTGCATTTTAGATACTTTTATTAGCAAGTAAAATTGCCTACTAAGTCAGCAAGCTCCCTGTAAATTTTCATCATCCTTCATTTTACCTGTTAGTTAAATTGTCTTTGAAGAATTAACAGAAACTGCTGTCAGCGAGAGAAACCAGTGGACTGCATAAATAAACTTCAGTATTACTTCCAGGGGGTGAAAATGAGAATAAAACCTGTTTCTTTCAAACAAATGATTTTTTACTCACCTAAGATGTGACCTCTGGCTGAGTCACCACTGTGAGTCCTGTGATATCCAAAAAGGAGTTAATCAGCTTTCAGTAGTGCTAGAAGCATCATATTGCAGCCCTGACACCATCAGCAAGTGACAGTATAGTCTGATGATGTAATCCTTCTAACTTTGTCTTACATCATTACATCAGGGCGCCCTGCCTATACAGGTACAGGGGCAGAAAAACTGCATTTTTAACTCCGCTATCAGTTATCGGTACGTAAACATCCTCCAATGCAACATTAATTTTGCAACATTAATTACAGCTGATAAATATACTGGGAGAAAAATGCAATAGTTATTAGCACATGTTAACTTTTATCTGAAATCAGTACATATTTTCATATTTTTAAATATCAAGACACAATATTTAAACATATTTTTAATGGTGTTTTGGAGATAAAATGTGTCATTTTTCTTTACCATTGCACTTATTTTGCATCTTATTTCATACAAAATTAAATTTATAATGACATCTCAAGAAACAGTGGCTTAAAAATTCCAAACGTGCAAAATAAAAATCTTTTATGGAGAAGAAATTCAGAATTGTGACTTGAGCATGACTTTTTGGGGCCAGGGGTGGGGGGGAGCTCTTGTTTTGATAGCTACAGAGCATCCATAAGGCTCTAAAGAAGATAATAAGGATTACAATAATTCTCACTTTTTCTTCACATCACTTCAAAAATCTGCAAATGAAAATGAGGATAAGATATTTGCTGTTAGGAACCTGGAATTCAAAGAGACCAGAAGGGACACCAGTCCTATGTCATTTACATTATTACTTGCAGAGGAGCTACAATCTTGGGTTTTAAAGGGGAGAAGCCTCCAGGCAGATATTACAAAGAATTCTGAAACCAGAAGTACAATTAGGCCCAGGGCCAACAGCCTGAAGCATGACTCAGACAAGGGACATCAGATCATTGATCAATATCTCTGATAAAAAGAACAAAAGCAGAATTAAATAGGCTGTGTACAGGCAAAGAAATAACGAGCAGCAATATTTTCCTAGCCGGAGTCTGAAGAGGAAAATAAATTACAACAGTCATATGTTGATATTATTGCTATATTCTTCTGGGGAAAAAAATAATCCTTTAGAAATCAAGCTAGGACTATGCTGTTTAATGCTTCTCTATTAACTGTGAACTTAATGATTTAGGGTCATCTTCAGATCCTATAGCTACAGACCCATATACATAACTTTACCCACATGAAGAGTCTCAAAGATTTAAAGAGGAAAATACACATACTGAATGCATGGCCATTGTTTATCTGGAAGAAGTAAGTAGACTGTAACATGAATAAATAATGCTCAATGAAAGGTTGGTTTTGAGGCAACCTTATTTAAAAAAAAAAAAAGAAGAGTTAATGGGTCATTTGTAAGACAAGTGTGTTCAAATGCGAACAGGAGCGATCTGCTGGGGTTATTACTTTTTGCCTCCATCACCTCAGCCACTACCTGGGAGGGAAGGGAAGCTGCTGAACTTCTCCTTGGGACACAGCTATTGAGTAGAAAGGACTGTCTGCCATACAGACAGCATGCTTCACCTGGTGCAAATCCTCTCCTAGGCTAAGAGGAGCAGTAGGCACTGCGAAGCCAATAGAGTTTTTGAAGGAAGCAAGTTTCTATTTTACTCCATAGAAACATGAAAATATTCCACATTAAATAACTGGTGTGGTTACAAATCTCCTTTGTTTTGGAACTTGCCTTAAGCTGCTATTAGAGTATTACTTCCTTTTTTGACAATTTGCTGGCGTCCTGCTAGCATGGGTGAAGTTATGACTAAATTCCCTCCTGAGGACTCACTCTAAACCCGATGGGAAAGTAAACACCTTTGCACAATGTTTTTTTGCTTGTGTGTTCCTCTAGTTGCTTTTGCAACACAAGCAGCTTTGCTCAGCAGCAAATCCTATTCAAGCAGTTATTGTGATTGCCTGCACTAACATGAGACACTCATTTAAGAAGATTACAAAATAATGATGAAATTGCAGCATTATAGCATCGTAAATCTCATCGGTGAGGACAGAGAGGAGCTCTCAGAAAGTAACACATTGCTATTTCGAGTTTCTCCGTTTCCATTATCTGACTTCTCTGAACACAAGAAAACTGAAAAATTTGATATTTTAAACTTAATTAAATACTTCAGAGGTAGCTGTGTATATTGCCTATATTGTAGTTTAGAAGTTTAGTTTCACCCCAGAGTTAACAAATGAATAGCAGGTGATTAAGATGCTATTTATTGTACCAGTAACTTGTTTCATAAACAGACACGTTGGCACTTCAAATTACCTTGCAATAGCCAGGTCCTATCAGCTTGTGCGTCAGGCATTTTTGTACTATACCAGGTATTTGGATTGGAAGTGTTTAAAACTATGAAGTGTCAACCTATGAAAAGATCCAGTAAGATAGCCAGCACTTTAAAATTATATATTTTTAGCAAATATTCAGCAAAACAAAGTCATGAGCAACCTGCTCTAGTGGGAGGCGTCCCTGCCTGTGGCAGGGGGGTTGGAACTAGATAATCTCTAAGGTCCCTTCCAACCCAAACCATTCTATGAGTCTATGAACTTAGATTTATTACTATAACCAGACTGGGAAAGCACAAAATCATGGGATTTAAACGTCAGATCGCTCACAATGCTCAGCTGAGAGGCTCAGGTTCAGACAAAACTGAAGACAAATCAAATTATCTAAAACTTCAGCCCTGTCATGAAAGCAAACCTGCTGATCTCGGTGCATGACACCTCACTCCCTGGAGATACTCTCAGCAAAATATTTCCCTTTTCCTTCCCCTAATTCCCCACCCTTGAGGCGTTTGTGCCTTTCTGTGCTGTACTGCAGTTGCCTGCTCTGCTGGGAAAATGGGTAAGCTGGCTTCCTGCAGTACAGTGTAGTAAATGATTTAAAAAAAAAAAAAAAATAAAGAAGAGTAGCTGACACTATTTACGTTTCTAGCATCCTAACAGTGTCGTGAGTTACTGAGAGTATTCAGTGCTCTCACTTGCCCCAGATACCTTTTCTGAAGCAGTTTATATAATCAGCTGAGCAGTTTATGCCCATATTCAGAAGCAGTTCATTCACCCAGGCTCTTAGAGTATTATAAAACACATTACCATAGGTATAAGGTTTTATGTACAGATATTACATATACATTCATACATAGATATGTTTTAATTTAACATACTTTCTAAAAAGGACAAATCTGAGCAAGTGAAATCCTTCTCTTATTGAAGTTAATAGCCTCAAAGGTAAGCCAAGATTGGAACATAATGAGAAAGATTTCTGGACTTCTTTCACAATTAAACCTAGGTGAGGAGTTTTTCAGGGTGACATTTCTGCTGAAACTAGTGGAAATCCCCATCCCTGGAAGTGTTCAATGCCAGGTTGGATAGGGCTTTGAACGTGCTGGTCTATTGGAAGATGTCCCTGCCCATGGCAGGGAAGTTGGAACTAGATAATCTTTAAGGACTCTTCCAACTCTAACCATTCCATGATTCTATGAAACAAATGGTAGTTGATGACAGAAATCCACTACCTTTGCCTCTGCATTAGCCCTCAGAGCAAGGCAGGTACTCCAAGGACAGGAATCTGCTAGATAAAATGCATACCTTACATGGAGATGGGAAAAAAAATTCTAAAAAAAGTAAATGTAGTTATCCTTTCTCATTTATCAGGAGTACTCCAGCCATGAATATAGCTCCATCTGAGTTATCTGTTTCGGTAAATTATCTTGAAAGGATTTTTTATATTACACAATTAGCTGAGAGCTGGGTTGCATCTCTCTCATGAGAAGGCAGCCAGCAGGAGCACATCATCTCTGCACTTCCAGTAGGCTGCAGGTCTCTGCTGCCCCAAGACCCTCTGTTCTGGGCCTGCAAAATATGCAACTATTATTAACAAACTATTGACTCAGTTTCTTAAACATTTCAAGAAGGTGGTGACAGAGTGTGAATTCCCACAGCCCTCACAGCAGCTCTTGTGGACAGTGCTTGCCCACTTAGAATTTTATCTTATTTCCATCCAGAAAGGGGAGCATGTTTTTTTATGTAATGAGATACTTGCAGGCATTAGGTGAAAAGGAAACCACCCTAAGCATTCATTTTTATTGTAAGGCACAAACACTTTTAGAATTCTTAGCCGGGTGTTCTTATTCTAGTCAGTTTAGTTTTCAAGAAATTTGAGAAAATGCATCTTTGTAGCTTAGAAATATGCCTTAAAAATAGCCTTTGTAGCCAAATTTTAAAACACTCAAACTTCTTTGGAAAAAAATTATTTACAGTTACAGTATCCTGTAGTTACAAGAAGCATTTCAACGTAAATGTTTTACATTTGGAAAACAAAGTTAAGCAAAACGTTATTCTGCTTTCAGATTTCAAATGAGTTTTGGCAGACAACATATGTTCCCCAAAGCGTACTTTGGGGACTTGGGCCTTGACAGAAGGAAAGCACTAAAAGGATGAGCAACCAAGTGATATATTCCATCTCTGTTTTCAGTAACGCTATTGTTTGTAGCATTCACAACAACAACAAAAGATTATTCACAAAGTAACAGCTGTCCTTCTCTTCAGACTACTTTTAAAACTCACGTCTGTCATGATGTTTACAAAAATTTGACAACAGTTAGGCAGATGATATTATGCAATTGTCACTTCTTCCAAAGATGAGAATCAGTTCACCCCTAACTAGTGTTTCTTCTATCTCCTTTTTTATTTGCCTTTGTGAATATGGGCTGTATTTTGCTATACATTCCAAACATATAGAGACTTTATCTATTAGAAATATTAAAGAAACAGGAAAAAAATCATGTTTATTTTTACACTAAAGCACAATTTCTCAGTTAGAGAACTAAGCAGATTACAACAAATGGGTCCCATATTTACACAAGGTAATAATTCACTCCAATAAGGTATGAAATTACATCTAATTGTTTCTCTTAGGTAACTATACCGTATTAAATAATCTGATGTGTGAAATCAGATTTAAGCATCATGTTGAAAGAGATCCACTGAACAGGTCTCTCCAGGTATCATAGGAATGCTAACATTTAACTGCAGATAGGAATATAATTAACACAAAAAAAAAAAAAAAGGCATTTCCACCATAACCCAGCAATCATTTTTGGGATAGAACACAAGGGAACCGCAGGCAAATAAAGAACTCTTTAGAGGTACTGCTGAGATTCAACAATATCAAAGCAGCTAGTTTTCATCAGCTACCTTAAAACCCCTTAGCTATTGCTGTTTCCACCACAAGTCATTTAAAAACACACTTCATTTCAAGACTAGTATGTTTACAGCTCCAGGGGTAGAAGAAGCAAGATTCATCTGTCACCTTGTCTCCACCTAGTACAGATCTATCTGATAGGTGTTCTCAAAATATCTTATCACACTGGATTTCTTAACACACTAACCGTGAGGAAATGTGGAGGTGAAAAAAAGCTGTCCTAAAATGCCAGTGCTTCAAGGTTCCTTTTGAATACTGGAGAGTCAGGTTCAAAATTCACTGAAATTTGAAGTGCTTCTCTCTGGGACAGGGGTTTCTAACTCCCAAGAAAACAGCCCAATCCTCAGGCCGTGGACGTGCTCTGACAAAACTAGATTTTTCCAATTCTGAACATCGGGGACAGGGATGGAAGGAAAAGAAATGGAAATACATTCTCCAACAATCTACAACAGCCCAATGATCAGATTTTTTTATTCATATCAGTGAAGTGTTAGAGAGCTGTATAGAATATTCTAAAGATAAAAATTTCCTCTGAATATGTATATAAAAACTTGAATGATTTTTTGAGTACTTCAACAACTTCAGTAGTAACCCATGAAGTGCTGGGCTGAAATTGTTCAAACAGTAGCTAATATTCAAATAACCCATCGAAACCGTATCTGCAACAGACTGGCATCATGAAAAGAATTTTGGATAAAGGGGAACAGATGAAGAGAAATAGCAAAGAGAACTCAGAGGAGCTGTCAAAGTCCCCCAGGACAGTTTTAGACAGAATTAGGACACCATTTGCAGGGAAAGTTGTTGTTATGGACACTGAAGGCTCAGCCCCAGCTCCGTGTGATGGAAGCAGTCAGAGAGGAACCCGGCTGTTCAGCTCCGATAGGAATTAAATTTACATTTAATTTTCCTCTAACTTGTTGACTCCAAATTTTAAAGCAGAGGTCCAGCCTCAGACCAGACTTTAATCTTGGATACACAATCAGGTAAAAGAGAAAAACCTTGGGGAGTGCTCTCCCTTGCAACTCTAAACAAAACCAGGATATGGAGGTATGCACAGGACACAGCTTTATGATTCAGTGACATAAGAGTTAAAGAACGAGACTCTAAGTTAAATACTGACAGATAGCATTGGGTAGGTGCCAGGACAGGTAGAAAGACACCATCTGGGAGGCGTAAAGTGATACTTTGGCAAAGTACATCCCCCCTCTGCAAAAAGACGATTGCACATGGCAGCTTCACAGCCTCAGCGTGGTGTTACAGAGCTTATCTCAGTATTCTGGTGCTGAATCCCAACTATACATCTCAGCACTGACTTGTACCTGATTTTCCCATGTTTTTAGTGAGTGCTGTAGTGACTTTCTCTTCCTTTTCTCTCCTCTACAGTCTCCATGGCCCAAAGCTTGGCATAATTAATCTTTGATTGGAGATTAAAAATAGTTTTAGAAGAAGTAATTGAGGCAGATGGTTCCCAGACTACCACAGACTGCGGTGTTAGGATATTAGTGGTGTGGTAACAAAATCTTTTGAATTCTCCACCAAATAAGATTCTTTTTTTTTTTTTTAATTCCAGTGGGACATTAGACAACAGATGTAGACAAGTCTTTTTGTAATTAAAAAGAGGGTAATCTGGCGTGAGGTCCAAGGGGCACTATGTTGTTAGGAAGCTCCAGCATGGCTGGGCACAGTACACCAAGAAGTTGGACCCTGCCTTTTCAACTCCAGCAATTCCTAATGGTTACCTTCAGTCAGGTTCCCACCCAGCCTGTGAGTACCTCTGTAGCACACTCTTAGGGACCTTGCAGGCCACAGCATTGAGGTTACTCAGCAACACGGGGATCCAAATTTCGATAGATGATGCAGTATCCAAGAGTTTGGGGGGACAGCGACTTTCGTAGCTTGAGCTCTACCAGTACGTAGTTACTGGTTTATTCTGCAGTGATACAACAAGTGTTTTGAACCATCTGCAGAATAGGTATTATTGGCTAAACAGTCAATTTATCAAATTACTGTATTTCAAGATTGTGGAGTCAATATACTCTGGCTTTCTGACAGAGAGTGGGAATAGGAGGAGCAGAGTGAATATTCCCCTTCGTAAGTACTAAGAGACATCATTATAAATACAGACAGAAATTCAGAACACTAGAAACTAGCAACCAATTAAAGCCCTTATATCTCTCTATTTCTTATCTCTATCTCAATTCTTATCTTATAAAACCTTTGAATAGAAAAGGAAAGACCATTCTAAAGGCAGTAAGTGGAGTTTGAGGTAGATAACTGATTATAAAGTCTCCAAAGGCACCCGGGGCTCTCAGAAGTAAGGATATAATTTAGAAGTTGATAATCTACCTCTGAGTGCCTCAGCCACAAAACTCTCCACGTTGCTTTAGGTGATCTAGAGATACTGGCAGCAAGATAGTCACCTCGGTTCAGACCTCCACAAAATTGCCTTCTTCCTTCTAGAGAAATGAATCTTGCAACAGCAACATGCTGTGCGGTACGGAGCCCTACAAAGACGCTTGGCCTTTCAGTAGTAACCAACACATTAGGCCAGTCAGTCTAAAGCACTCAAATCAATTTGATAAAAATGAAGTGATGGTGCAAATCCTACTTTCACCAAAAGAAAAGAATTTCAGTAATTTAGGGCAGTGCTTACTATATTAATTTTTAACAGAAGCTCACTGGCTAAAGGGCAGTTAGATACCTAAAGCAGCCACAGGCACAAAACTTATTTGTAGCAAAATGCTTCACTTCTTTAAATGTGGGTCTAAAATAACAATACGATAAAACAAGGCACAGTGACCTGTCAAGCTATGACAACAATTTCCCTAAAACCAGAATTGGCAACACACTCTACATGACTGGCTTGCACAAACACCTCTTCAGATCCTTTAATGCACCATTCAATAAGTCATTGCAGGCCACTATGAATTTGTGTGTATTTCAGGGAGCTGCTGTTAAGAAGCCACACAGGTCTACATGTAGACATCCTGGGAGAAATTAACACAGATCAGACCAAGGTACTCCTTGTGTTAAAGGAAGGAAAGGAGATTTAAAGCTAGGAACTACACTTTGTTAGAGTAATGCCTAGACTTAGGGCATTTTCTTTAACTGAGCCACAGCTTCAGTTAAAGAAACTGTCTGGAAATAGTGGTGCCTCACTTTATACTTTTTTTTTTTTAAAAAAAAAATGCAGCCTCAGGATGGGTCAAAAATGCTGCATCGAAAACTACATTTTAAACAAAACAAGATAAAGGGGAAGAGATTTTTATGTATAAATAAAAATGTTAAAGACAGCAACACGCCTGTCTGATCCACATTCCAATTAGATTGGGCTCAGCTTGAATTTGAGAGCTGAATTTGGGTTAAAGCGCAAAGGTTTAAAAAACTCTTTCAAACTCATGTAAATTTAGGCGCCTCAAGGAACAAGTTTTACCTGTTCTCTGAAGCCTTCTGGCTTTCTGGATGAAAATCTGAACTTGGCCACTCTGAAGAAAAGAAGTGTGTTATGGAATTGAGACAAAAGCCTTAATGTTAAGTTCAGGCATTTAAACTTTTAAAAGCTGAAATGGTATTCAAAGCTGGTCGTTAAATTCCAGCAAACTTTCACTATCTGCTAGTTTGTGGCAATAAAAAAAATTATAAAAAAAACCCCAACCAGCAGTTTAAGTATTAAGAAAACTAAAGAGCCAGAATGAGCTCTCGAAAGAGAAGGATGTGTTTCAGAGAATTTGTGTATGCAAAAACTTCTAAACTGGCATTTACAAACTTCAAACACATTTTTATGAAAAAAAATATATGGAGAGATCTAAAATCTCTACTGTCCTGTTGCCTCTCTCCCTGTAATATTGCCTTTATCGTCTGAGCATAACACCTAGACTTTGTCTTAGTTTAGCTTTAATGAGCATTAAAATAAACCAATTCTTCTGTGTAGAGCCAAAATACAGTGTTTCAGATCGAAACTGGGACTCACTGAAACTTCTCAATTCAGTTGCATTCATCCACCTTTAATTAAGATTGCTGCAAGTATAGGTATTCCCAAACTGTCCAAAACATGACCTGCTGAGAAAATCATGTAACTGGGGTCAGAGGGTCAAAATGGAAATTATTTTGTTCAGTAGGAAGATAGGAGAGAAGAGAAACGTGGTAGAGAGATGGCTCAGATAGAGAAAAGCATTACCGAGGCAAACTCTGGTGGGACAGCACTACAGGGGATCCCTCAGGAGAGGTGGAGACAGTGAGAACCAGAGCTGTGAGCAAGCGCCTCCTTCCCTCTCATGTTCAGGGAGGCACCACTTTGAACATTTCTGAGGATGAACAAGAGAGCTGCAAAGGTTAATCCGGTGTCACAACACAACATACAGTGCCTTGACTGCTGTCCACCTCTTCAGGTCGAGGAGCTAACGAGGAAGAGACTGCCAAATGCCTGGGCACTTTCAGTTATTCATATCCCCTTCTCTCAAGTATATAAATGTACTGAAAAAAAATGCAAATACATTTTTAGTCATCTTCACACTGCATGCACGTACATATATAAAAATACACACACTGACACACACACACGATGTCTCTTTGGAAGCCATAAAAATGGATAAGCCATTCTTAGCACCGCTCCAGAGCCTTCTGGAATTACACTGATCCTACACACGTGCGCTCAGAGAGGATGCTGTCATGGCAGAGACCACTCAGCCCACAGCACACCACCAACCAAGAAAGGGGCAGGCAGGAAACAAAACTGGGTCCTCGCTCCAGAATGCCTGTAACTAAAACACAGGATGCAAAGGAAAAGTAAAGCCTCATAGATACTGGAAAAAACCAAACAAGTGTCCTGGTCCAAAACTTCTACTTTTAACCTATAAAATGGAAACTTTTGATGGACATCAGGTTGTGTGTCCCTGGAATGAAATATGGATCTATAGCTTTTATGAAAGTAAAGTATTTCAAAGAGGGCATAAAGGAGAAAAGATATTTTAAATGTAATATGTCTCTCAGGAGGAATCTCTCTCATTGACGCTGCAAACTTTGATACTGCTTTGACAAATGTTTTCTCTAAGGTGAACTATAAGTTGCTTTAGTTTTACCCTTTTTTTCCCTTATAGTTTGTGTAGGAATTGCACTGAAATGACTATCTCTACTCCCTCCAATCATTCAGAGATTTGAGAATAAAAACAATTTATTTTTATTAAACTGTTACCACTTCTTATTAAGGTTATTCAGGCCATTAGCTCATGACAAAATAACTTGTTCAATGTAATTTTAATTTTGACCTGCAAGAAAGCGAAGTAAATAAGATACACTTGAAAGAGCAGTGTAAGTTGCAGTTCTTAATTTCCTTTACAAAAAAAAAGAAGAAAGAAAAAACTGTTATTTGTCATTCTGACAAGCTAATGAAAGATGCCCTGATATTTTCTCTTTATTCTTCCAATTTTGGAGTGGCCTGCGATTTTCAAGATGTTGTTTTAAAACTTTGTCTCAAGTTCTTGGCTTAAAATTTTTTGCAAAAGGCAAGCTATCTCTTCATTCCACATTGCTTTGCAGTCTCAAAATAGTCATCTAACATGAAAACACAGTGAGATCTGTAACAAGCAGAGCTGCCAAGATAACAGCAAGAAAATCCATACTCTACTTTTACCTTGGTGCTAAGATATATGGCACACCATTTTTAATATTTTGTTTTAAATTGGATATTTAAAAATCTAGATTGAGAAAAGGATAAAACAGGTGATAGTAGCTGTGCTTCTTGAAACATCTCATGGCCCACAGCCAAAGTTCAGATGTGTTTTCTCCTTTAATGCATTAGGTTAGGAGGAGAAATTATTTCCCTGTTCAGCCAACTCAGTCACTCAATTTTCACTTCGTGCACAATTCTTATGGTCTGCCATCTCTATCTTCTCCAATTTTCTCGTTCCATTCAACTGCTGTCATTCCTTGAAGCATAATGTAATGGCAACTTACAGTGGTAACAGAGAATTCTTTATTTCTTTGCTCTTGTTCTTTGTAACAAGGAGTACTTTTCTTTTTCTATGCATACGTTGGGCGTTTTCTGTAAAAGGATTGCAACTCTTCAAGGCTCCATTTGAGCTGTGAAATTTTCTCAAAAAGCCTCCTAAAATCCTGTATGTGTAATTGTACCTTCCACTATTTTAATACTTTCAAGTTTTAATGAAATCCTAAAATCGTTTTTTCCTAATCATATAAGACTATGGTTCCTATATTTCAGCAATTTATAGCCATGATATTTTATCTACAGCAAAAGTTGTCAGTGGTCAAGGCTGAAATTTATTCATTTACACCTCAAACAGCAGCTGGTATGTGGAAAGGAAAGATCCCCCAGTTCTGGACTCAAATTGTTTTTAGCATTCTTAGAGGACTGGCACAGAGCAGAAACAAGATGAAACAGTTCCAGTAAAAAAAAAATTTAACAAACCTTTGAGACATTTCTCCAAACTAGTCTATTAGATATTTCCAATTTATGTTCCAATTTATCATAACCTGGTAATATATGCAGATTAGTATCTTTTCTCTAAGTTCACAAAGAATGCAAGCACAGCTAAGAAGGTCAAAAAGTGAAAGCAAACTAAACTACACCACTTCCAGACCATAAAAGAAAGTATTTGTTTCAGAACTATTTCACAAAAAGGCTTTTGTAGATTAATTTCTTTGCCAAACCTCTGTTTGGCATGGGACTGCAGGGAAGCATTTTTCAGCTCCAGCCTCCTTTTCTCAAACTTGCAATTTTTTGTTCAATTTGAGGGCCAAGAATTTGATATCCACCAATTCTTCAGTATTGTAAAGAAAGCAGAAATATATATGCTAACAAAAACAACTAAAGCAAACCTTATCTCTGTCCTCCCCAATGCAGCACCAGTCTTCACAGAAGAATGCCAAAGAGCTGTTGAAATAAAGACCACTAAACCAGTGACAGCTTCTCAAAGCATTATTCTTTCTGTAGCGTTTGTCAGAGACCATTATACAGCTTTGCATCCCATACACATACAAAAAACTTGATTGCACAGATATCACTGTGTATCAAACCAGGTAGTATTAATGAGACAGTAACTGACAATAATCTGTGTTGTGATGCTTAAATAGTAAGAACCAATAAGACAGCCATATAATTAAGGATGCTAAGGACACTTGCAAAGCAGATTATCACAGTAATATGGCTTAAAATAAATGAAGTTACAGGTTTAGACTTTTTTTTGATGTTATAGAAGATGGATGGAGCTTGACACAGTTACAAAGAACAGATCTTCTAAAACATGATTAGTAAACAAGTAAAACTAGATCAGTTGATGAAACGGCACATTTTGATGCAATCATGATCAAATTGTATGTAAAGCTTAGCAGTTACTTCATTTGAAGAAAGAAAGAGATACAGGGATCAACAGTGGAGTCAGTTGGTAAATCTTAGACTTCTTCCTCAGGAAAATATCTATTAGTTGAAAACCTCCTAAAATAAGAGAACAATAAACTGGATTCAATGTTATTGTCAGTGTAACTGGGGCAGGGAGGAGAAAGGAAACTTAAAAGTTAACAAGAACGTTTGAACATTTTCAAAATAAAACCCAAAATCCTGTATTTCAGACAAGGAAGGACTTCTTTGCTAACATTAAGATGGTCAAAATTAAAGACTTTAGGGAAGAAAAACATTTTTCTCAATTCAGGGTGGATTTTTTTCTTACTTCTCCTTCACTAAATCAGGAAAAATATTGTGCTAGAAGGGTAGTGATTATCCTTCATGGGTCTGTTGAAGTGAGCAGTATTGTATTCATATAATAAACAGCCTTGACAAAATGAGAGCCAAGACTTTTAGTCTCTCAGCAGTTCAGTTGGGAGATAGATTTCCTAGCAGAACTTGTTTAGACTGCCTATCTCCACATGATTAAGCAGGAGGTTGCCAGTGGTAAATTTAAATACTCAAGTATATTTAAGGGAAGGAGAGAGACAGCATCCACCAGAAGACAGCGGTTCACAGTATTAAATGATACTCTAATTCTAATACCTAGACATACCCAGAGATTCTGATTAGCTGCAATACATGTTGTTAAGCATAGACCGTAACTCCAATCTTATCCCTTGGTTGTGAGCTCTTCTTATCCAGTTTCCTGCCCTCTTCACACGCTCCAGTTCAGTAAATAGCATTGTATGACATGCTATAGATTTCCCTTTCCCTTACCCAAGTAAAAGCAAGGAACAAGGGATCAGTCATTCATATTTTAGGAGGAGATATCAAGAGGTGTGGCAAGAGTTGACCTTTCATAATTCTGTAAAGTACTAATTTTTTTCAAATGAACATCTAAATGGCCATTGTCATTAACTGATTTATTAATGATATTATTTCAAGTATTTCTGATACCTTTCCTATTCTACTTGAAAGAGTTGGTTTTAAACAGGAAACAATGCAGAATAAACCTTAGACTTGACTTTAGTCACTGCTTTTGGACTCTGCTCAGTTTGAGCCAGCGAGAAACTTCCACACAGGTTAGTCCTGTGCACTATTCGCTGTACTTCAATACAAAAATAAAAGTTAACTTTTAACCGTACTACATTTAGGCTTCTACATGAGCCACATTAAAACAGAAAAATCTTTTTTAGATATATTACTCAAGTGAATAATGCTCTCATTTTCAAACCTAACTCCTACTCACCCTTTCTTGAATTCTGAATGCCTTTCGGATGACTTCTGACCTCATCTTACTGTCTGTGTTCCTCTTGAACCACAAGTTTTAAGTATTGTATTCCCCAAACCTTGCCCTTTCCATTCTGGGCAATATTCTATCATTGGCTTTCTTTAAACTCAAATTCATAACATTTATGAAATAGGAAAGCCATTTAAAATATATTAAAACAGAAAAATATTTTTAAATTAAATAACTACTTTTAAAAGTTCAACTAATTGTAGCATGATTTCCTTATATGTTGCTTAAAAGCAATTTTATTTGGGACAGATAAGCGTTCAGATCATCAAAACCTAGAATGAATTATTTACTTTCAGTCCTAACGTAGTCTGACACAGATAGTTATGAACTTTTATGTGCAAAAACTTGTATCTCAGGTGAAACGAGGTCCAAATCACTATCTTAAGTGATACCCTACTCAGGAAGAATGGACGATAAGCTTAGTTACATCAAAAAACATGCCATACTTCACTTACGGTCTTATACATTTTTAACACGAGCAGGATTTGAAAGGCAAAACCCTAGGTCTGCTTTAAAACAATTATAACAATAGTAATGCAATCATAAGTTAACTGATAATCAAAACATATCCCAGAATACTAACAAAGCATTTTCTCATTCTAATGGACAGCTAGAGGATTTTTCTTTAAAATCCTCAAAACTTTAGGCAAAAGCAAAAGACACTTTTACCTCAAGAAGATTAGTTAAGGGCATATCAAGCCTTTATATGCTGTGAAAGATAAAAATAATTGCTACCAGAGAACAACTGCTGTTAGTCATTGGTATAAAAAATGCTGGCCTGACATCTTTGAAAACTGAAACTATCAGCTTATCCATAAGAAACTCACTACAGGGGCAGGAGCAATGTAAAAATTCAGATCTCCTCACAATCATTATGACTAATTCTGATGAAGAAGAATTTTCTTGTGCTTACATTTGTAGAAATCTGTGATATGCAGATTTTCACCAAAATATCCTTAAATATAAATATTGCACTTACAGCTGTTCATGTTAAATATGTCTAACTATCAATTTATTTAGGAATAGGAACATGATATAGATACACCCACTTCCGTGCACATAAGCAATGATACATAATGACTAACACCATCTTCATTTGTTCTTTGAAGAACTCATTGAACCCTTACAGATCAGTTTCTTCATTTGCAATTGCATGTTTTTGCAGCTACCGGCATACAGAAAAGTCTATTACTCTTTCAAGCGTATAAATTCTTAAAGAATTTGAGTGCATACGATATAGCCATTTGGGAGACGAGGGGTAGAAGAGAAGGAAAAAGAGGGTTATGATGGTGCTTCTCCCTGAGGACTTCTGCAGTTTAAATTTTTTATTATGCATTTTTTCTATGTAAATTTAACTTTTTAGTAATTTTATCTTAATTTAAATCAAATTAAATTTAATAAGATTTCACTAATGTTATAATTTAAATTTTAAATTACATTTATTTTTGATAAGGAGAGCAAGACAGTAAAGAGGGGCACTTAGAAACATCAATATGCAGCTTCCTCTCTCTCTAGGCCCAAGATTGTAACCAGCTACACATCCATGAAAGGAGGGGTGTGTTCAGAGTTACCCAGGAAGACTCTGGAAATAAACAGTTGTTCATGTGCCTTCTGTCAATGTACAAGTCAAATCACTGCCAAGTCCTCCTCTTTCCCGTCATGGATTAATGACCTCTGGGCAGCTGCCTGGGGAAGAACAAAGGAGATGCCCATGTCACTGTTTGAAGCATTTCGTAGTAATTCCACATCACTGCACTGGTATCTGCTGGTGACAACAGAGGAAACCAACAGCTGCTGGCTCTGTTGCTGAAGCAGACCCAGCATTGCAGCCAAAGAACCAATACTGTCAAGATCTGAGATGAGTATATTAAGTAGATCCATTAGCTTACCTTCTGGAGTTGCTTTTGCTCAGCCTGCAAAACATGCCCTTTTAAAGGTTGCAGTGACCCTTTGATACTAAAGTTTCATTGCATGTGAACAGAAACTTTACAGATGGATAATGAATTCCAAGTATCAAAACATCTATACTGAACAAATCTTGTTTTGTTGTTGAAAGGGACACCAGGGGACCTCCTCTAACTCCCATATACAGATCCTCCATCTGAAGATTTTACAAGGTTCTGTAGAAACCATATTCAATTACAGGGACCAAAAAATTTAATTTTTTTTTTTAATTATTGCAGCTGTGTCAAACTGGAAGTTCTTTAAAGCACAAGACTCACCTTCTGACGCATCAAGTAGCATCAAGAAAATCCTGTCTCAGATCTCAGTTAATGCATTTTGCATTACTTTCACCACCTTAGTGCGCTGCACGCAGGTCACTGAAGTATTTCTAATTTCTTTCCTGTTCTGCCTCATGTCATAGCATGTCCTCAGCAGTGTGGGCTTTTGTGGCACATAACCCAAACACATCTCGTAAGCAGGTCAGTAGGCCTTTATGTTGAAATCAGCAAGGAAGTGGCACGGTTTATTATTTTTATGTTACTGCTATACAGATTTCTGCGGCACAGGCTCTTGAATTGCATTTGTGTTGATCCAAACAGCATCATGCCATCGAAGTTAATATGACAGTGTATGGAAGTAGAAAATTATTCAGAGTTTGATAGGCCCCCGAACAAAACTAGTGAGAAAATCATGTGGCATCGCAACTTGCAAGGCAGCTGGTGTTTTTAAGTGTCACTTTTGCATAGAAAAAGGAGCAAATGCCAATTGTGAAGTTCAAAGGATTGGCACTGTAGACAGGAACAGTTAAAGAGTTCATCATCATTGTTTTTCAAATATTAAATATGCACAGAACAAGAGAGAGGATTTCTTTGTTTAAAAAAAAAATGGGATAATATAGTACACTCATGCTCAGTTGGAGGAGGGAGTTTTTAGATATTAAATCAAAGACACTGATCTACATCTTGTTTATGACAGCATAAAAGAAAAAATCAATTCATTCCCCCATCAGTTACATACTATCAATTTAAGTTTCCTATAATAATCAGGGCTATGTTAGTCTGATATTGAGCATTTCAGTGTCAATACTAGACCTCTACATTTCCAGTGTTTTATATAACTAAAAGACACAAGCATCTCCTATCAAATATCTTTCAACAGGAAAAAAAAAAGTTCTATAACATAACAGTCTGGATAGGTTTTGTAATAATGTCTTTTCTTGTTGTCTCTTAATTATGTACAAGAATTTAATAGTTTCTCACTATCCCTCCCTAATAACAAAAATGTTTTTGCTATAATTACAGGTTTATTGTGTCCTTAAACAATGAAAAAACCCAGGTGTAATTTGACATTGCACAATGATTTTCAGCCTTATCATTTCAAACAAAACCCAAGTAGGCAGTAAAAACAATGTTTATGAAATCTAGAATGTGTCAGAGAAATACGTGCCATTAAATGAGACTGTTCAGTATCACTTTATCTTGGTATTGCTTAGCAATATCATATGTGAAGCATCAAACTGAGCTTGATCTCTCTGCTGCAAATTCCCTCCGATTGGGGTGGGAAGGAAATGGAAGTAGCAACATCTAAAAGAATGTGCCTGTGCCACTTTTATCTCTGAATCATTGCTTCCTTCCTTCAGTTCAACTACCCAAGTTACAGCAGAATAATTTTGTACAGTTTGTGCAATACTGAAAAGCTTTTTTCTCTCTCATTTGCATGTCTTTTGGCCACTTTTTTCAGCTCATGAAGTCAGAACATTATCATAGTTTTGAGCTTCTCAGCAGTAAGGAGGGAAAAAACACCATAATCTTCTCTGTTGGGAGAGGAAGGAGGTAGAGGGAACAGATGCAGCAGCAAAATGTAGAACAGTTGCTGTAGGGCGATATCTTTATGGCTTTGCTAGGAAAAGACCTCATACAAATAACGTGATTAGCTCACGCTATAGATCATTCATAAAAAACCAGAACTTCTCTAGCAACAGCTCACTTGAAGAGCTGCTTTCGGAGGCACTCATTGATCAGTCTTGCACAAGTAGGAAAACCAAAAAGAAAGTACATGCAATTGCTGCTTATCCTTTCTTGAAAAACTAAACCAACGGGTCTAAGTAAGCCAGCTACAGGACACCCACAGCTGCAGCAACAGCAGAGACATATTGCAAAAGTTAGTAACAACTGTGGGAAAATCCATCTCGCAGAGGCTGAAATTTCATTCTTACACAGCAAAGGAGAAAAACTCTAGTCAATTGTCACTTCGAAGTGACCATAGGAGCAACTGTATTTCCTTACAAGATGTGTATTTAGAACAGATGTTGTTCAAACCAAAGCTCATATATCAGCATGGGTAACAAGTCGATTTTATCTTTAATTTTAAAGCATCTAGAGTTTGCTTTAATGTGATAGTGATGAGAGATGGAGTACCGCCAGCTGTAGACAAGGAAAGGTGGAAATATTTCTCTTAAGACATGAAACAAATAGAAAAATCGTTCAAATCACATTTGGTCTGCATTTTATTAGCACAATGAAACCACAGGTTACTTGCAACACTAATAATTATGTGAAAACAAATGGTCTTTTATGGCTAGTTGGTATGTTTCTTTATCCCATTTCTACATTACTGTGTAGTTACTTCCTGAGATTCAAATTTACATGCTCCTTAAAGTGAGGTCTTGCTGCTCAGATTTTTTTCAAAGTAGGAATATAGTACTTTTTAACATTGGAAAGGGCAGTGTGTTCTGCTGAGTCTAAGATCATCATCAGTGTGTTTTCTGGAGAGACTGATCTGCTAAGCGCGTTCTCTGCCATTGGATCAGTGTAGTCTTCTGACCCTTAAGACCCTTGCATCCAATGGAAGTGAACCCATTGTACTCAAAACTCCTATACTCCATTGTGCGTGAAGTTAACAAACCCTGAAGAAATAGTTATGTCAACACTTAGTTACACTGCAAAATTTAATTTCATCTCATTTAAATATGACTGAAGAAATGAAATAGCTTCCGGACCTTGTTCGTCACAAGTTTCGTCGTTATTTAGTGCCTTGGGAACTCTGAAGCACAAAAGTGATTCCATGAGAAACATCTTTCCATCACCACCTCCTCACAACAAAACAGCAGAAACCAAAAGGACACAAAAACAGCCAGAGGAAATCCTTACTTGGAACCACTTCCTTTTCAATAGTATTTGTTGTGGGTTATTGGTCATTTTCTAGACCTATGTAACAGAACATGAGTTGTTTAGTAAATAAATCCTGCATACTTTGAAGCAAGTACACTCCCTTTATTGTGAATAGTATTTTGTAACCACATCATAATGAAATATTTTAAAGGATACGTTGCAAAATTTTAGAACACATTTTAGCACCATATATTTATAAGCTTTAGCAATTACAAAAGAAATGTAAACTATTCTGCATATGTTATAACCAGGGAGGGGTTATTTTGTGCACTGGAAGAGGAATGAAGAAGAAAGACTTTTGCCTCTCTCATTTTAAACTTTGTTTCCCTGATACAACAAGCAGTATCGTGATAGAAGCGTTTAATGGCACTATTAACTCAGCCACCTAAAACCAGAATCTATATTAATTACATTCATTACACTTAATTGAACATAATCATCTAACCTAACAATTCCTTGTACACTAATTAATAAAACAGCATGTCTTCTGGATCCGAAATGCATTAATTTATTTCTTTCAAAAGTAAGATATTTAGGGGACAGACAAAATTTGTAACTTCTATCATTATTACATTTGGACAGACTGTAAACTTTTGTAATCACAGTGACTGTTCAGGGCAACGGATCTCTTAAGTGGAATTGAAATTTCACACAAATTTTACATATTAGATATGTTAGGGGCTTTTTTCCTCCTTGGTGACATTTTAAGAGAAAGACATGAATCAGCAAGGTCATTTCCATAAAAACACTGCAAAGATTCACAAAAACAAAAAAAGTCTAAAAAGTGTCATATGTATTATGAGCAATCTTCAGTAACTCTACATTTTTATACAGTGGTGTTCAAGTATACCATGTCATCTCCTTAAGCAGGTCAAAAGTAAAGATAGCTCAGAAGCCTGGGTAGATCAAGTGGACCATCCCAAAAAACACATAAACTACTTTCTCTTCCAGCAGTGAGCTCATGATATCTTGTGAATTGATCACTTGGGCTGGATCATTCAAATAGTCACTGATTTGCCTTTGTTTCAGGGTGCAAAATGGCCAGAGGGGGGAAAAAAAAAAAAAAAAGGCTACAGGTTTAAGTTAATATGCACACGCAGTCTACAGCTCTGCATCTAAAAATTCCCACTTGACTATTGCTTATTTTGAAAAAAACCCCTAACTGTAAGTGTCTTAGCTTTTGACAGCTAAAAGTTTTTGGCACCTGCAATTTTTTTTTTACATATGGCCAGAAGTGCCTCCTCTTTCCAGATCTGAGCTGCTTCTCATCTGTTGTTCTGTTAGGCGTGAACCGAGCCTAATTTATCCACCTTGCTCTTGAGAAACCTGGTTTGATAAATATTTCACCCACAATTTCCTTTCAGGAAGGACAGAGCTGAACAAAAGCAAGGAATGCTTTCATCCTGACATTGTGGAATGAAAAGTATCCTCTGCTAGAGGTGATTAAAATAAAGATGACCCTCATCCCAGGAAGTCATCCTAAAAACTGAACAATGGACGCCTCTAAGAATTATTCTCTAACCTTCTTGTTAAAGCTATTATAATGTTTAATAATAATTAAAGAAGCAATAGGCTAGAGGGAGAAAGCTCTAACCACTTTGTCATTTGGTAGCTATGTAGGTCTGCGTCCTCAAGCATGCATTTCATTTCATACTAAATAAATAATTTCAATAATATTAATAATCTTTGAAGAAGGAAATAGAGGAACCAGGCCTATACTTAATAGCCAAGACACTTCCCTGGGAAGGGAGAGTAATGTGCATTTGGCCCAATGAATCTTTGAAGTTGCTCCACTGTTCATAACAAAATTAATTTCAAGAGCTAGAAATACCACATACTAACTCAGCAAAATAGTTTAGAAGGCAAAACCAAAAGCAAACAAACAAAAAATAGCAAACTCCAGTCATGAAAAAATTTGCACCTTGATTTCACCTCATACATAAGTGTACTAACCAGTGAGCTATGTTTGGTGAACTAGGCAGGGGAAAGGGGGGAAAAGAGGAAGTGGGGGGGAGTACGCTTGCATTCCTAAATCTCTTGATCCATTAAAGAAACAAAACAAAATGAGAAAAAAGCAACTAGGTAACAATACTCAGAAAACAACTCCGTTTTGTCAGTCGCAAGGTGAAAGCGCATCCCCAGAAGAACCAATAAAGGGGTCTAAATTTTAGCTTTACAGGAGTTTAAGGACCCATTTCCACTCAGCATTTCCCTCAGGGAAGTTCAGCAATACATTGTCTATACAACACATACTGACCCAGTATTGCAACCAGAGATGTCTCATTCTCTACATATACCATATAAGAAGTTTAGACGCTTAACACAGTTCCTGATCTCACATTGGAAACTGATTGCCTAAACTGTTAGCTATTCAACATGTATCAGAAAATAACCTTTCCACAACTACTACCATCCCTTGAAACTATTCTGCACACTTTCTGAACTTGATCTGGTTTGTTTGAGAGATACTGTTTCTCCACATAATAATCAAATGCACTTTTTTTTCCAGCATACTCACTGCATGACAAATTCTCTACACTGGAAAGTTAGACAAGTTACACGTTTGAAAGAGTAAATAAGTCCACATGCTTTCATAAAAACATAATAGTACTAAATGGTAGGGTCGGTCATGGCAGAGGTATGAATAAATTTCAATAGTTGTGTTTCCCCGATCTGAATTAATTTAGCCAAATTACACTGACTTTGAAGAATTATTTTGGTTTTAACCTTCTTCCTTAACGAGAATGACTGAGTAAAAGTTGTATTTTATTCACATCTGTATAATGGAAAGATTTGGTATTAGTTTCATTTCAAAAAAAGTCATCTGCTCCCATTTTCTTTAAGTCCAACAACACATTTTAACTGAACAAGCTTCTGTATTGCATAAGTCATCCAATACGCCAATATGCTACATCCTACTTGGAAAAAAAAAGAAAAAAAAGCGTTCTCATGAGTCTTCCTCCATCCTTCTCCTTTTCTCCTTCAAGCTGTTTCACTAGCAAATCTTTTCAGGCCTCTCTCTCCACCACTTTTGCCTCTTTGAACAAGTAAATGGTGGGAATTACCTTACCAAATTTCACCTAGGCTGTCCATGAGAATCTCCAAACCGGCTGTTTACTAAGTACCCACTCTTACATACAGTGGAAATGGATAAAATGAAAACCAACAGCGATTCCCTCACTTAAATTTACAGAGAACTGAGGTATGTCTATTTGTAATAGCCATACTCAACTCTTGTGAATTTGTCTATATAAACTTGATTTCAAACCAGCCACATATGACCTTCTTTCCCTCCCCTCCCACTCCTTCTGAATACACAGAGTTTGTGAGTTTCTGACCAAGCTAAAATTTGAATCTCCTACTGTTTGAGCTAAAAATCTTGCAGAGACAGCATATCAATATTCAAGATAGACAAGATCCAAATTATAGCCTGTTCTGAACTCTGTCCCTATTTTGGATCCTAGTGTCATTCTTAGCTTGTAATTAGTAATATTATTTTAGTGCCTTATTAATAACTAGTGCCACAAACTAAATTACCATAGTTTCAATCAAATCATCTTTCAGATCCAGTAAAACAAACAGTGTAAAACACACACATTTCCTAGGTACAGACAGGTATGTCATAGCACGCAATTTTTAATTTCATAGGCATAAACAGATCAAGTTTGACTACCCGGTTATTAAGTAAGTGATTATACTTATTAATGAATTAAGCAACTTTTTTTTTCCCCTTTTTTTTTTTTTTTTTAAATCATTTGTAAGTAGTATGCATGAATCACTGGTTCAGGAGCTCCTACCCTTTCCCAGGAAACGTGCTACAAGTCACACCCAGCCCCGCATCTGTTCTGGCTTGCCTCTGCAACGCAAGCCTTTGGGGGAAAGCTCTGTTGTCTTCTGACACTCGTCACTGCACAACACTGCACGATCTGCAGCCTTACAGAGCATGAATATTACAATTCTTTTTCTGCAAGCGATCTCAATGTAATTTTGGTTTTGTTAAAAACATTAAGTCCTGTTAAGGAACTTCACTTGATGCGCTGCGTCTCCATAGTACAACAGGAATCCTTTAAAAGGACTTTTAACAGGAATCCAAGCTGACAGGTATATTCCTGTCCCGAAAGAATATAACGTCTTAGTGATTCCAACAGTTCCATGTCAGCAGGAATTCTTATTACCCAGTTTTGTTTCTGTCGTTTGTTTATTTTCAAGCAAAGCACTGTCTTCCTTCAAAAGTGGTTAGAGAGGAGAAAAAAATACTTTTAAGTTTTAATTTCGTTAGAAACGTTTGTGGAAATCAAAGTTACCAGCTAGACTTGAGGATGGCGTGGGATGTAGTTGCTGTGGAGAAGAACAGAACTGGGATATGTTGAAACTAGCTTAGCTAGTTACAAATGTAAATATAAAGCATGGTTATTGGACACACTCTGAAACCAAAGAAAAAGTTTAATTTAGTGCTGAGAAGCTGAGAGTAGAAAAACTAGTTTCCCAGCATTGTTCCTCAGAAGCCCAGAGGAAAATTTTCAAAGGTAAACCAAATCAGTTTTGCTTCCTGCCCCCCCTTAACTAAACAAAATACTCTCAAGGCTGACTCGTCTGTATTTAATAGCACTCTTTAAAATACATTTTCTATTAGAGTTTGGCATCAATTTTTCTGGAGCGCACTGTCAGCATGCGAGCAAGTACAAATGCAGAACTTGTGCATGTGTGTTATATGGTATAGAACTTGCCTTTAGCATTTCTCCATTTCTGACAAGTAGGAAAGTAATTATCAAACTAGTTGATGCAGAAGCCTAAAGCTATAGTAACTAGTTAAACCAATTTAAATTTTGCTGGTTTTGCCAATATGTAGTTGGTTTATTTTTTAATGATTAAGCTGCCTAATTTTTTTAAACTGACTGTCAGCCTGGAAGTGTTGTATCACAATTTCCCTTTATGTAATAAAATGCTACCAAAAAAAAAGAAAAAATAATCATTCTGAGTTCCAGTTTTTCTTCTCTAAAAAAAAGTTATTACTTGTGAAAAAAAGTATTCTTAGATGCAGCTCATTTAAAGCAAAGAAATTAATTGTGAATTCAAAAACATGCTCTGAACCCATAACTAATTTTTATATTCTTTCCTTTTTTCACCTGGCCAGTGAAGAAGAGCCAGTGCCCACTACAATCTGCAGTCTGGCTGCAGCAGTACCAGGAGTTTCTGCCCTAGGATGGCTTCCTGGCCACCCCTGGTTTCCCAGGAGGAGGAGGAGGAGGCAGGGATGACCGCCGGGGGCCACGCACTGGAGTCCCAGCTCTGCCCAAAGCAGGAGGCTGCTGCTCTCCCCCTGGGCTCCACAGTCCCACACAAGCCCCTCAGTGCAGAGAGGGACAGAATAGGGGTCCTCTCCCACTTCTTGGATGTCCCCATCCAAGATTCTTTTCCTCCCTGAAGGAAGGAGAGTCACAGCCTCCCTGCTCATTGCCCTTCAGGACAGTAGGTTAAGCAGGTGGGTTTTTTTTTTTCTAACTCAGCTCTTTTCATTTCTCTTTTCCTTCTTGAAATCTCTTTATTTTGTAGGCTTATATCACATTACTCCCCATCTATCATTTCCTTCCAGCTGAGAAGCTCTGCTTTTCCACATTTGGTTGTTCCTTAAAGAGAAAATATATAACTATATATAGCTTATGTTTTTATATATTATATGATATATAACTATAAAGCCCATAGCTTCACAGTTTATTGCTGTCCTCTGAACCTATTCCAGATGTACTTACTACATCCTTTTCAAAACAACAGGAACCAGCACTACATACGGTATTCAACGCAGGCAAAACAGGGATTAATACATGATGTTCTGTTTTGTTCTCTGTTCCTTTCCCAACAACCTCTAATGCTCTGCTTTCTTTTCAGATTATTACTGAGCTGAGGTTTTCACAGAACTATTTATCATAAACTCCAAAACTCACTCCTTGGTGATAATGAGGCTTCAACCTCAGCAGCAGAATGAGCATGCAGAGCAAGGACAGCAGCAGGGCAGTGGAAGAGAAATCTTTGAAGGCATACTTTGAGAGCTATACCCCAGGGCTGGCTTCTCAGTTTATGAAAGTTTACATTAAGAATTCAGAATTTGTTTTCATTCTCCATGAACACAAAAGCAGGACTTAAACAACTGTCAGGGAAGAAAAAAAAAAAAGGAAGAGCAATGAAGCAAGTCAACAAAGAAAAACAAGAATACAAGAGTGACTAGCGCAACGCAGAGTGGTTGAGGAAGTGCTGAAACCTAAAGGTTCCTGTGTCTCCCAGATCCCAGGCGAGGGCTGCTCCTCATCCCTGCAAAACAGCACCTGATACTGGGGATCTACTGCTGAACCAGAGCTGCTGCCAAACAACCCCTGCAACAGCTCTCTCAGGCAAGCAAAGCCAACACCACAGCTCTACGGTTCTTTGTGGGCTAGTCCACCCACTCTGTCCACATGCGGGGCTTGGATGTAAGCCAGCAGGACTCACAAAATCTGGATAGTGATAGGTAGTGAACTGCTTCACTTGAGCTTTAAAGGCTTCCCCTCGGCAGGATTTATGATCTCAGCACAACACCATGCTAACTGCAGTGACATAGCTGCCTATTCATAGCTCCCCAGGGGGCAAGGAATGTGCTGAAGTCTGCTAGCAGAAGACCATAAAGACAGAACATGAGGACATGTATATCTTTTTAAATGAGGAGTGCTTAGTGGACTAAGCAACTCTGGATGCTAGCCTCTACTTGCTCTTTGCCTTTAGGCAAATCAGCTAGCATCTTTCCCAGATTAAATTAACTATAAGGACAGGGATGAGATAAAGAGTCACTCGTCTCCTCTCCTTCAATGGTGGCTTAGATACCAAAAAACTGCCATAAATTCCTTGAGGCACATGAGAATAGCAGTACACAGACCAGACCAAGCAACTTGTTATGAGATGCTGTTAACACTCCAGAAAATCTTATACAAGAATAAAGCACTTGATGAGTGCAGGTAAACTGGAAATCTAACTTTTACTCTTTGAGAAAGATTATATGCATTCATGGGAGCGTGCATCTTGCAGCCAGGGTTGAACAGCCAAATAACAACATCAAGGGAACACCACAGATTTGACACGTGTGATACTTTCTGCTGCAAAAGGCAGATAAACTCCCTCCAATCCTTTCCAGGGCACCGAGTAATAAGAGTACTTTTGAGGAAGTTATGTAGCTAAAAGTGTAAGAGATTACACTTTGTATTCTTTTGGTCACCAAAAAAGTTGTCGTATCATGCAAGACACTGCTCAGACCAAAGCGGAGGAGGAATCTGTTCTGGTGTGAGAACATTAATTGCTATGGCAAACACTGCTGAGACAGAAGGAAGATGTATATGGAGAGAGACTTCATAAATTCACTGAACAACAAAGAAAACTGAAAGTTTTTTGGAGAATGCTGCACTAGAAGATTATTGGATTTTTTCCTATAAACAAAGACAGGCTGTGTTTACCGTCAGATCAACCACTTTCATCTAAATCTGAAGGATTCCAGTTGACAACAGTGAATAAATACCCCATTCAAGTGTTATCTGTGCTATCACTGGCTTGCTTTGTCACTTTCTAAAGTTTTGTAGCCATTGAAGCTGGTTGATAAACAGTTGCCATCAATAAAGATCATCCCTTAACTTCTAGGTTTGTCTGAGCAAATGCCAACTTTTTCTAAATCACTGAAGCACTTTATCAAAATTTAAAGTGTGCTCATTAATTCAGGATTTCCCAGACAACCATCTTATCTTAATTCACTATAGAAGATACTTGTCAGGTATTTAGAAGAAAAATTGACACCAACAAATCTTGATGGGAATCAAGGAAGAGTTGAAGACTGTGTTACCAATGAATCCTCAGCTGAATATTCAACCAACCACCCTGTTCCAGAAAATGACATGGGTGTATCCAGAATCTGACACAAAAACAATTATGTAAGACATAAGCATTATGTGATGTATTCATTTTTCTTGGATTTTTGAGAGAAGATGACAGACAAGATTATCTTCCTTTCAGATCTTTGACAGACTTTAGGAACAACACAGGAAGCTAGAAACCAATATTTGAAAAGAAACAGGTATTACTAAACAGAAGAATCTAAGGTAAAACAAAGCACTTCGTGACCATTTAGCCAGGCGGAAATCTATACCCAATTAACGGCACTGAAAAAATTTTCTACTTATTAGTAGAAAGCACAAAACATGAGGCAGTTTCATGTTTTCTAGCGCATGGGTTAATTTAGCTCACATATTTTGCTATTGCTTTGTCACCAAACCGGCACCAAAACTTGTTATTTCCACTGTGACAAATGATCAAGCGTAGATACTAATTCAGTTCCACATCACATTTGATAGGGTTGACAGCTTCAGAAGAGGGAAAATCTGTAACTGCTTATTTGACCAGATTGTTGTGAAATGATGTGGGCATTTGCTGCACAGCGGGGGATGGCTTCTATTGGGCAGCAACTCAGTGGACAGGAAAGCTGTGTTTTGAAACGGCGGATCTTGAGTTCCAATCCTGTTTTCTAGTGCAGGTCATATTGAGACGGACCTCTCTTTGTAACTTGTTCCACACTGTTGGAACTGCTACCGCAAGTCTATTTGCTTACATACATTATTAATATCAGCCTCATGTGTCATCCCCCTTCTAACCTTCAGTCTAGCTATTTGAATTTCATTAGGCTATAACTAGAGTCAGTTGGAACTCAGCACTGAAGACAGACAAATCACAACGATTCTCTACCTCATTATTGAAGATTTGTATTAGAGCATAAGATACAAAGTTTACCAACATCTTGTTTTTAAATGGGAAAAAAACCAAGATGTTCTTATCTGATGAGGACGAATATTCCTCAAATATTATTTTCTTCTTATATTATTTGAGAATAACTTGTAAAAAAATTGGTCCATTCCTTCAGAAGGTTACAGTTGCAAAGAAACATAGTTTTCCCAACACAAAAGCATTCCTTAGGGGCACATTCCAAATACAAGAACCCACAGTAACATAAGGGTTTTCAAGAAACACAGGGAATTAAGGTTATATGGGATGTCTAACCTAGGTGACCACTTCTTTTCTTCTTCAGAGAAGCTTGGGAGAAACAAGATCAGAGACACTCTAAAGTGTGCAGTAGCATAACAAACAGCATTTCCTCCAATGGAAAAACACCATGCCAACTCTCTTTAATTATACTTTAAGTCTCAAAACAATGTCTCAGCCATTGCCCAAAAAAAAGAAATAATCTTCAAAAACTAGGCTCAGCTTAAGGTTAGCATTTTAGAAAATTCTTCCACATAAAAGAAAGCTTTGTGCACAGGTAGGGTGGTTCCATACTCACAGCCACAAAAACAACCAAGTTCCACAAAAGATGCTGTTGGTTCAGAATCTGTTTTTCGTTTTCCGTACTTTCACCCTACTGTCCTTACTCGACAGTAGTAAATTACATCATTAAAGTTTTTTAACAAACACCCCTAGATATTAGGAAAAACAGAGTGGTTAGTCTTTCTGTTAATCATAGACCTTCTTTATATTTGGTTTTAATGACACAGTAATTCTCCTGTAGTTTTCGTAGTGGCTATTTGCTTTCCCTTTTGTCATTCACATTCATGTTCTGTCGGGTGCACTAGCTGTCCTTGACATTCCCTTATTAGGTTTACAAATAATCATTAATTTGTTTTGTGTTCTGCCTCCTGTTTCAGTGATATATAGGCATGTCATTACCTTTCTAAAGTATATTCATTATTTTTCTTCTTCAAAAAATACCCACTACTTTCCACACAGGGTTCAAAGCAATTTGCATGGTAAACATGTAGTGGCGTATACCGTTTAATGCACCTTCACCAAAGTTTGTGATCTGTTCTTTAGATTTCATAATTAGTAGACTAGTGATCTGAAGTCTCTTGCACTGTTTGATTGCTCTTTCTCTTGATCTGTTTGAAAGGCATTGCACTATAGTGAACAGAATATTAAACTCAGTCTTGATTCTCATGTCTCATTTTGTCCCAGACCTTTGTATTGCAGCATCTCCGCTTTTCTCCCACCACAGAGGAGCCAAGGCATTCATAAAATGAGTTTGTGCAAGAGTTTTTTTGTTTGGTTTGTTGGGGGTTTTTTTGGTGGGTTGTTTTTTTGGGGTGCGGGGGAGGATCTTGTTTAGGTTTTTCTGTTTTGTTTTGGTTTTGTTTTTTTGTTTTTGGGGGTTTAGGTTTTGTTTGGGTTTTTGTTGGTTTGTGGGTTTTTTTAGAGGGAGATTCTCTTATTCTGATTGTGTATAGTGTTTAACACAGAGCTAGGGAATTAGTTGAGACCTATAGGTACTAAGGTCTTTTTTTTTTTTTTCCTATTTCCACTTTCTTCCATAGGCTATTTCTATTAGTTTAGCTCAAGTTTTGAGGAATTTTTTTTTTTTTTTATATATAAAGATGTTGCACTGCTTTGCCATTTGAGCTCAGCATTTATACCAGTGAATGCAGTATTAGTAACAAGAGTAATTTTATCAAAGCTTTGCAACATACTAGAAAAAGCTAATACCAATTTGATACATCAGATGTCCTTAAAATTATCAGCTAAGTTTAAAGCCACCCTCAGACTTTTGTCTTTTCTGCCCTGGGAAACCAGCTCAGGAAGGCTTGCTTAGAATCTCAGCACTTCACTGTGACTGACTTTGAGGGGGCATTTACTGGCAAGTCATCCAAAATTTAAAGCCCTAAAAGACAAACATGAATCTTTTTCTTATATACTTCCTGTCCTCTCCTCCAAACAGTTTTGGTAACTTAGTTTATACAGGAATGTTGGTTTTACTGCTTAAAAAAAATGCACAGACATTCTGAATAATAAACTTGTTCAAAATAGACTCTTAATTAAAAAATTAAAACCACATCAAACTAGTTCAAAATTTTACTCATATTTCTGATATTTAGATGCTATATTTTCAAAATTAACAAAATTTTAATAGCCAAATAAAGAGATAGCTATGACTTGATTGTCGTCTTATGTTGCCAAGAACCTCTTGAAGTAGTACAGGAAGAAGGACAAAATAACAAGTCTGTAACCATTCTCAGCAGAGTTTCAAAATATAAGAAACTCCAGAATAAAAGGCCTATTTATTCATAGTATCAGTTAAATTTGTAATTATAAGATAAATAAAAAGACACAAATATGATTTGTGCAACTGATAGAGCCCATCCTCTTCTGAAAAAACACCAGCGTATATTTTTCATGGCTTTCAAAATTAAAATGTATTATGGAATTATTCAATTTAAAAGGTCTCATAGGAAAAACATGAGAATTTTATGTAAAAGCAGTGTAGGGGACAGCTTGTCCAAAAGTGGGTCCCACAAAAGCCTGCAAACTTCAGCCTCATGAAATAATCCCATTGAACTTTGTACAATATTAGAGACCACATGTCACAGCTATTAGAAAAGCCATCCTGAAGACACCAACCAGAACTAAGTAATTTTTGCTGCACCCTCAGAAACAACAGTCATGCATGTTATTTAATACATGGTATAGCCCAGATGATACTGGATTATCAGCTTCATACTGGAACTGAACACATCATTTTCCAGTTCACCTTTTATGATAGGTACATTCACAATAGATGCTGTCACTATCCTGGAAATAAGACCAGCAGTAAGACTTTTTTTTTTTTAAAGTTTCTATTATGAAGAAAAACTGAGACACCAAGGTACGAGGCAGATCACCCCTCAGTGACTTTAAAACAGCAGAAGTAGATGACTTCAATAAAGGCATGTTATTAGAGCAAGATTATTCGGATTTATACTGGAGAACCAGTGTGAATCCAGATCCCTTATGTTCTGCCTTAAAGAAAACGGTAACAGAAATCAGTTGTCATGTGCTGCATTTTTTTTCTCATGGACTCTAAGCTAGTACTAAAAAAAGTGGTGCACCTTATTATGTTAGTAGAACCCCATAATCAGTGATTTATTCAGAGAAATCTTTAGACTTCATACTCAACAAAAGGAATTATCTGTCCTATACTCACGTCTCTGTGCATTTATCTGATCCGTGCCGAATATCTTATTTCTCTTTACATTACTTTGCAAGGAGCCATCCTTTATTTTGCTCTGAACCTTGTGTCAATATCTGCACATGTGTAAACCAAGTGTAAAACATAATCATGTCAGAAGTGACAGTGCTTCCCACCCACTCTGTAGGAAGGATTATGATACGGTTTAAGGTTGCTTGGGAATCTGGTCCCAAGTGTCTTGTGGCAGCCTTTTCCAATGCAACCCAATTAAAATGGACCCTGTGCTGTCTTCCGAGTGATATTCTAAAACTGTAATGTCAAAATAAGGACCTCAGAGTTCAATAAGATTTATTTTTAATGCTTGTTTCAATCGCTAACACAGCGGAGCTGAATAAACTGCAACTTCCATTTCTTCCCAGAAACAAATTGTTGAAAAGGGTTAGTTATTGCAGTTTCTTCAAAGTAATGTCTTACAGTGACAGATTTCTTTTCCCCCTTGCATACTGTATTTGTACAAATGACAACAAGAACATGCAGCAGCACGTCAGATATTCACAACATTTTACTAGGGAATTATATTTGCAATATGTTTTTCAGCATTTTCCTAATAGGTCTCTGTATTTAGGTGTTCATAACTCCAGTGAAATTTCGATCTCAACTGGAACTCGGCAAACAGATTCTCCACTCAAGATCTTTTTCATGTGAGCCTTAAAAAAAGAAAAGGCCATTAAACAGGAACACATATGCATTGCTTATTGCAGAAGTGACATTAAAACTGAAAAGAAACTGTGCTCATTGTACCAGTTTATATACCAATAGAAATTCTATACGCTTTAAAACTGGAAGCCTTTTCTTAAGAAGAAATAAAAGCTGTACAGAAAGAATAATTCATCCTTCCTGAAAGAGGAAATTATTAGTGTAAGCTTTAAGAGAAGAATGGAAGACTATTTTGAAAGGTAAATGATCACACTCCATTCTTTTCCTTGAGCTAGCCAAGTCATAACTCCCTGTACCTCTGTTAATATTGGGAATGCTGAAATAAGTTGCTTACAAGTAAAATATAATCAAGAATTAAGTATATTTGATGAAAATTGGAAGTGAGGCTGTAGCAGGAAGCTCTGCTTAGCGTCATCTTGAACGTTGCTCTACTTGTGAACTTTCTGGTGGAAAGTTACCAGATATGTGGGGAAGTCATACTGTCCTTAGTGGCAAAGAGTAGCCCCAAAACAAATGTCACAGGGTAAGATGTGAAAACAGATACTCCCCAAAGTAGGATGTGAAACCAGATGTTTTCATGAGTAGCAAAAAGAATGAAACACCACTTATATTTAGGCCCTGTAACCACTTAAAGGACTAGTTACCTACTGTTTTCATTTATGTTTATTGGAGTGTGCCTAGCAGAGGACGACCACAATAGTGAAATACCTTAAGGGCAAGACTTATGAGGAACAGCTGAGGTCACTTGGCTTATTCAGCTTGGAGAAGAGAAGGCTGAGGGGTGCCCTCATCACCCCTTGAGGAAGTCTACAACTTCGTCAAGGATGAACAGCGGAGAGGGAGGTGCTGATCTCCTCTCTCTGGTCACCAGTGACAGGACATAAGGAAATGGAATGAAGCTGCATCAGGGGAAGTTGAGATTGGACATTAGGGATAGGTTCTTCACTGAGAGGGTAGTTGGTCACTGGAACAGACTCCTCAGGGAAGCGGTCACAGAACCAAGCCTGTCAGAGTTCAAGGAGCATCTGGATGACACTATTAGTCATGTGGTTTAGTTTTAGGTAGTCCTGGGAGGAGCAGGGAGTTGGACTCAATAATCCCTATGGGTCCCTTCCAACTTCAGATATTTTGTTCTATAAAAATACAAAGGTCTTGCTAAGCTAAAAAGTTCATTTTAGAAAGAGATCTTACTGAACTAGAAGGTTCAGCATAGCAACAGATGACTGGCAGTCAATCACTTTATAGTATAAAAGCTTAGTCCCGTCTTTGATTGGGAGACATTCTGGTACACTCCCCTCCATAGATGTGTTTGGGATTCCTCTCCTGAGTGGGGACACCCCTCCAGGTTACCCCTCAGAGACTGACCAAAAAACATCAACCCACAGTCATTAACTTGGGTGAGTAACATCAATCTCTATAAAATATCTTTTTATAAAGCTAGCTTTGAATTATTGATTTAGTAAATAATTGTAATGAATAGTAGCTATAGCTTCTATACCATGTAGATGTTCTGATTAATGTCCTTTAGCCTGAACACATCATTATCAATCAAGATAAAGCTTTATTTTATAACCTTTAGCCTGATCACACCATTGTAAATTTAAATAAAATTTTATTTTGTTTGCATATAGGTTTCAGTTTGCCATCCTTAACCATGTAGTACAGACATCTAAAAGGTAGGATCAATTCACAGAAGATTCGTGAGGAGTAAAAAAAGTCTCACTCATTAAGTAGGTTTTTCTATAGATTACAAGAAAGTGATTTTCAAAACAAGATACAGTAGGGCTGTGCATTAGCAGAATTAAAACCCTGTTGTTCAGTAGACTAACACAAAAAAGAAAATAGAAGTCAACACATAACAAGCCTCAGCTGGTTTAAAAAAAAAAAATTGTTTTAGTTTATCCAGTAAAACTTGACTGTCACAATGCAGTCAGTGTCAAAAAACTAATGACTGAGCTTCCCCACAGCGTTTCAATGGAATCAAAACCTATTAACTGCCTGCACATCAATATTCTTTTGCAACGACCACTTTAAATCTCAAGGCTAAAGACACTCTCAAATGAAGTACATCATCAAGTACCAAATAATTTAAAAGGTCATGAAGAAAGTTATGCTTGAGTAGTGTTGCAACAAATAAGCAAACCAAACAAGCAATAGCTCACCCACTTCCCCTTTCTGCCTCACTTAGCACCATTCCGCCTTCCACACACTGGGGTTTGAAACCTCAGATAATAAAAGCTGTCATGTGTTTATTAAGGTCATGAACATACAACACCTGAATGATCTTAATACCCTTGGTACAACTCCTGTACTCTATAAACTGGCCACGCTTGTCTTTAAGAGCATCAATAGTACAGGTTTTATAACACGCATATAACTTTGACAACAGCAATATTTGCACACTTTCTAAATGTTTTAGCGGAAAAAAGTGGCATTCGAACCTCCTCCATATTTATGTACTTGCATCACTTTTTACTGAAGAAGACCTCAGACATCATACCCTAGATTACTTATGTATCAGAATTCTCTAAGTGTAACCTATAACTGCTTTGAGAATCTAATTCAGACAGGCTTTCATGCATGACTAACATTAATCAACTTATAAATCTTGATGTAGAAGTTTAGCTTAAGAAAAACACTAATTTAATCAGTGTTGTACACTGCAGTTATATTTTGTTCATCACTACCCATAATACTGTATCATTAAGCACGTTTAATTCCACATAAAGCAGTCAAGCAGGGAACGCTAAAGCCTTCCTCAGACATCATTTAACCCAGCAAGCCTCAGGCACCACTGGAAAAAGCGTGTAATTCAAGAACAGGGATAAATCCAAAGATAGCATGAGTTTGGAAATATTTCATGTCTCAATGACCAAATGCAACAAGCTTGTACTAATAACAAAATTCTGTCATTGGTAATACTAAATATTCACAGCAAGACATGCTCCATAAGAGACAGTGATCTTTTGAGGTAGATACTACTGTTAAATACATAAGGACAGGCTAATTTACTCCTCCATTATCCCCCTTTAAGTTTCAGTGGAATTGCTGTAGTGAAGTGTGGATGAAGTCATTCAGTGTCTTGAATCCGTAACCTAGGAAAGTGTCTCTCCTCCAATCTCTTCTTCTGAAGCAATCAAACAGGCGTCCTTCAGCCTCAGCAGGAGGTGTAAACAATGTTTACTGCTCTGTCCCTCACAGGTCACTTAATCTTATCTGTTCTCAATCAAAAAGAGGGCAATGGGGAGGTCAAAAAACTTCACATACCGCACATGCTCTTAATCTGCAGCATGTTGTTATTTTAGATTTCCATGAACCCTGAGGCTTCATCTCTCAAAATGTGAAATGAGAACTATGCAGCGTCTACCCTACGTAGCAAGAAAATTACTGAGAAAATCCTTATTTTCTTATTATTCTAAGAGTTACAGACCATCATTCTCACATAGCAACAGAAAGCCACTGAAACCAAACCCTCCATCATCCAGCAACGATACAGGAAAGTGCAATTCATCTCCGAAGCAGCCTATCAATTGTCAGTGAGCAGTGACAGCAGAGAAAATGCTTTCCTGGGGAGTCCTGAGTCATCAGCCTGAACTTCTGCCACATTCTTGCATTAGGCATTTGCCTGCTGAGCGGTTATTTACCAAAGCAGTGAGAGATAAACGATAACCATGGGGAGAACAGAAGCTGGGGGAGGGGGGGGGCAGGGCACAGGCAAGCCCGTTTTGGGGAGGGCAGCAGGCACTGGGCTGGTGGTGCTGAGCTGCACCCCGGGGTGTCGAGGCGGCGGGGGGGGAGCTTCGAGAGGATTTCACAGCGAGAACCGAAGCTCGGGTGCAGCCGTGCTCCGGCCCCGCATCCCGGGGGCCAGCATCACCCTGCGGAGGAGCCTGCCGGCTCCCCGAAAAAGGGTGTCACGTGCTTCAACTTTGGCATCAGGCAGGAGGAGGATGGATTTGTCAGCTCAGCCACCCCCTTCCAGCTCTTCCCAGAAAGGCAACGGCTTGAAGATGTGGCAGGTCCTAATTATAACATAGGCGAACCCGCTCCTGCTGCCCTCCCCGGCTTCGCGCCCGCTGCGGGCACCGTCTCTTCCTCTCGGGCTTTGTGTCTAATGGAGGGGTTTCCTCTGCGGGGTGGTCCAGTTCCCCGTGCCCTGCACAAAGCCCGGCCCAGGACAGGGGTCTCTGCCCCCGCGGGGGCTTTCCCAGGCTGGGTACGGGCAGGGGCTTGTGCTGCCGGACCCCAGTCTCGGGGTGTAGGTGTGATGGGGAGCAGAAATGCCAGGCAGTGCCACGGGGACCGGCAGTCGGGCTGTGCTCTTGCTCCGAGCCAGCGCCGTCCCAATTTACAGAAGGTGATCAAAAATTAATTGCGGGGTTTTGCTGCACGTGGCAGGAGCGGGGATGAGCGCCGGCTCCTTCCCTCCCTCCCTCCGGCCTCTCCCGGCTGGAGCTCCGTGCCTTGGCTGCCGGCAGAGACCCCGCGCCGCCTCCCGCAAGGTGAGCCGCTGCCATCTCCCCTTGTTCCGCGGCCGGATCCTTCTCCCCTTCCCCTCGCCGTGCCATCAAATCCTCCACAGCGAGGGATTAGCGCTGGGCTGCTCGGCAGCGGGGAGGGGGAAGGAGAGAGAGCTTGCCTATATATATATATACAATGTGATAAATATTCCCTGGGTCTGATCCCCACCCAGTGGGAGCCTTTTCCTTCAAACTTCAGCATCTTTCGGGGGATGCTCCGGAGCAGCGAGGAGGGTGGTGATACCCGTTTTTTCTGCCCCAAGACGGGCACTGGGGGGATCTGGTTGGGGAGAGGTCGAGCCGGCTCCCTGGCGATGGGCTTGGGCTTATGCAAGCGTTGCGATACTGGTTTGTGCATCGATCGAGGGATTGCTGAGTGGGGGTGGGGGGGGGAGCTGCGTCTTGGAGCATGTCGGGTGGGTTTTGATGGTGAAATCTGGGGTCTCTGCTTTCCGCTGCCTGCTGAGCCGTGGCCTTGCTTTTCCTCCGAGCCAGCGCTGGGGTACTTGACCTGAATACTTAAGGTTTTGCCTGTCAAGAAAGAACTTAACCTGGCGTCCCCTCCTTCCGTGTCTAAATTCTGCCGTACTTCATGAAGCTTTTGCAATGAAAAAAGGAAAAAAAAAAAAAAACCACAAACAAACCCAAACAACCAGGAGCCAAAGCGAAGTTCCCTGAAATCGCTTGCAAGCAGGGAAGAGCGAGCGTGCGCTAATTGGGATATTGTGCTGCGTGCCGGCTGGCCCCGCTCGCCGAAGGAAGAGCAGGTGGGGAATGAAATGGCCTTGATTTTCAAAAAGATGCTGGTGAGCTCGCGGCAGCCGGCGTGGCTGGAGCCGGCACGGCCCTCCCAGTACCGGGGCTGGGCTGGGGGAGATCTCCTGGGTGGTGGGCTGATGGGCGGTCGGCTCCTCGGCAGCCGGGGATGGGGTCGTGCGGGTGAGTGCCTCTTGGCCGCTTATTCCTGCATCTCCTGGACCACATCACTGGCTCAGCCTTTGCCTGGTCTAACAAGCCTCGATGCAATTTAGTGCGAAAACAGTGAGTGCTCTGGCTCTGAACTGGGAGCCAACAGGTCCCGCGCGGCCCAAGGAGCCCGGTCCCGCTGTGGGCAGAGCTCTGTGGTCCGTGGGAGCGGGGTCTGCTCGGAGAGGGGTGGGATGCTCGGGCCGCCCTGGCTGGGATCCGAGTAAGCCACCTCTCGGCTTTGCCTGCTGCTGGTGGTAATCAAGCCGTGGTGATTAGTGTTTAGCCGGCGCTTGGGTTGATGGCATATGAGATGGGAACTCACTTGCCTGCAGCAGCACAGGCTCCGCGGAGCTAATGGCAGTAAAATGACTTGGTTTTGACTGGGAGTCTTGCAGGGAGCGGAGCGAGGCAGAGAAATGGACTGTATCCTTCCTTATTTATTTATTTATTTCCATCCACCCCCCCCAAGAAGGAGCCTTTCCATTGCTGCAAAATCCCTGCGTCGAGGGGCAGGTGTGGGGGACTCCAGGCCCCCCTGTGCTGTGTGGCCACGATGAGCCAGGTCTTCTCCGGCCCCAGGGCTCGGGCTCTCGGCTCAGTTGGTGTGATTTGGGGGTCTCTCCGGGCTGTCTGTTCCTGGAGCTGTGACCCCCCCACCAGGCTGGGGAAGGGCAATATTGCAAACCAACCCCATGCAATGTGTGTGTGTGCGGGGGGGGCTCCAGCTGCCCCTCCTGGGGATGCACCAGCCCCACGGAGGGACGGGGAGAGCTTGCTTTGGCTCCAAAGCCCTGGGGTGCAGACCCCCACGGTGGGACGGGCTGCCCAGCTCCAGGGCCGTGTGTCCCAGTGCCTGCGAGCATCTCTGGGCTCTGTGGGACGTGACAAGCCCGGATTATGTCTCACAGCCACCCTGGCTGGTATGGTGCTTCCAGGGATGCATGGAAGGAGCTGTGGGAAGGAGCTGCAGAGGAGAAGCCCAGGATTGTCCCTGCCTCTGGGGCACGGTCCCTTCTCCAGGCTCTGGAGATGGTTTTTCAGCAGGAGCTCTGCGTGGCGCAGAGGAATTTTTAATCAGCGTTTGATTTCTCCTGCCCGGCTGCTGCCCCATCCATAGGCCTTCGTGGATGGTGATGCTGGTGCTGGCCGGTGGCTTGGTGGCACGGCCACCGCTAGAGGGGGGCAAGATGCCACCGTGCAGAACCGGCCCCGTGTCCTGGGGTGCTGGCGACCCGCGGGGCAGGGGCACAGCCCAGGAGCTGAGCTCTGCCCCTGGGCCCCTTGGCTACCCCTGCCCTGAGGCGGCAGCAGCCTCAGCACCCGCTCCTGCAGCTCCTGACCCTCGTCAGATGAGTCTGGCTCAGGCTGGGCAACAGAGATCTGTTCGATTTGATTATTCCTTGGGCCACTTTCCAGGTTGTGGATCCGGCTGTGGCATGGCCGGGGATGAGGGCGGTGGAAAAGCTCGATCCCCCCCGACAATGTGCTCGTGGGAAGTGGGAGGAAGCAGCAGTGCTCCTTCCTTTGCGGCTGAGATGGGTGCCACGCTGGGCATCTATCCCACCCTGCACCTCGTTTGTTGCAAATCCACAAATATTTCTTCCCCCTGGGGCTGTGCTAGCCCTGCCGGGCTGTGCAGATGGGGCAGGAGGGCGGCTCCATCCCCTTGGGGCCCGCAGCATCTGGGTAAGGCTGTTCCCTCCTCCACCAGCACCTGCTGTAGGCAGGTGTCTCCCTCCAGATGTGCATCTCCCTCCAGATGTGCGTCTCCCTCCAGGTGTGCGGGACCAGCTTCATGGTGGAAAGGCTGCTTTGGGGAGGTGCAGGAGCTCCCTGGGGACGCAGAGGCTGGTCCCACACCTTGGAGGAAGGATGGATTCCCCTCCTTCTTGCTCCCGAGCTTAGAGGTCTGGGTTCCTGCCTGTTCCCCCAGCCCCACGCGCTGCCCACCTTGCCGGGGGGTGATTTGGGCTGTGTGCGGAGCAGTGGCTTGTGTGAAGCCGTGGGGATGCTCAGGACAGGTGAAGGGTGATGGGGAGCAGGGGATCCTCATCTGCCCCTTCCCAACAAGTCTCAGGCCGTTTGCAGCACAGGCTCATCGGGTAATTCAGGCTGCATCTCCCCTAATGATTCAGTGAGGGATTCAAACCAGCTCCCCCCTCCCCTCCCCATTATTTGCGCTTTCTTCTTGCTTGCCGTGATATTTTTACCTTCAGTTCGTTCAGATTAGATGATCAAAGGAGGCACAAAGGGGAGAGAACAGAGAGGAAAAAGCTTAAAAGAAGAAAGGAGAGGCTGTGGGCTCTGGGGGCACTGCCAGCTCTGTGGGGGCTGCCGTGGGCTCGGAGGATTTTCCTGGGAGTGGGTCCACGTGGTGACCCATTGCACCTTCTCCGACGGGCAGAAATGTCGCGGTTCCTGGGGTAGGATGTGAGAGATGACCTGATTTTGGTTGGCGTAGAGGGGGGCGGGGGGAGGTGGGGGGGTGGCTGCGGTGTTTGAGCATCTCTGGGTCTCCCCATCATCTGCCTCCTCGCCACGGGCAGAGCCTGACCCGCTTCCAGGATGTAGCAGGAGCCGCTTCCCCCTGCTCCGTTCCATCTGCCGACGCGCGGGATGGTTCTGGTGAAGGAGATGGGACCGTGAGGAGGGTTGATCCCTGTCCTTCATCCCCATCCGAGCAGGGCCGTGCTGGCGGGGGCTCTCCCGGTGGCGGGTGGGTGTTGTGCCGCAGCGCTCCCGAGCTCCTGCCTTTCGAAGCAAAGAGCTCCGCGCCGGGTAATTCTGGTTGCTTAAAAGCCCTGGCTGTCAGAAACGCTTTGGAGATGGGCCTTCAAGTGGCTCCGACGGGCAGGGATGTGCATAATTTATGGAGGTGAGTTGAGGCAAGGGCCCCCCCCTTGGAGCTGGGAACCTCCTCCGTGGTGTAAAGGGGTTCGGCACGGCCGGCTCCGGCGGGCAGCACCCCTCGGGGCCGGCTGAGGATCCGGCCCGGCTCGGCTGGCCGGGCTCTGCGCTTAGAGCTGAAATTAATTTAAGCTGTTTCTTTGGTCTCGCTGTTGCAGCCCGTCCTGCTTGGGGAATGCATTTGCCTGCTCGGCTCTCCCCTGCATTTTTGGTGCCTTGCATTAATCATGCGCTGCCCTCGCAGCATCCGGCAGTGGCTGCTTGGGGACAGCAGGGATGGGATGCAGGGAAAGGACTTCCAGAGGGGAAACTGAGGCAGGGGGCTGTGCTGCTCGGGCAGGGGCAGCTCTGAGGCACGGGGAAGGGGACAAAGGGCTGTCCTGCAGTGATCTTGGAGCCAAGACGGTGGCATCACCCTGTGCCCACTCGAGGGTCTTTGTGGTGAAATCAAAAGGGACAAGGTGAGGGCATGGGTGGTTATGGGAGGATGGTGAGTGGTAAAACGCCCCGGGTGTCCCCCCAGCTGTGAGCAGGAGACTCCTGTGAGGGTGTGGGGCTGGGATGGAGGGGTTGGGATGGAGGGGCTGAGCCTTCTCTGCCAGCTCCAGTGCTGGCTCTGGTGGAGCCACCACCTCTGAGAGATGGCGCGGGCACTGGTGTGCTTGGGCA
>JAOXNO010000033.1:10506540-10537255 GCA_028565335.1 Limnodromus scolopaceus
GGTGGGGGGGGGGGGGGGCAGGGGGAAGCCATAAACAAACACAAAAACATAGTGAAATAATATAAAATCTTGTAAATATCAGAGAAAAGGAAGCGGAAGCAATCCTTGCGTAGCACACATAAAGCACAAGAGGTCCTGTAACCTGCTCCTTCTAGGGACTCCTCTGAGGATTCACAAGTGCTTGCTTACATCTGGTACTTCAGTGTTTATATTTCTATTTTAACATGCTTTTTGACCCAGCAATTTTTGCTTGTTTGCTGCTTTCTTACAACTTCATCAGGCAACAAAACCCTGAATTTACTGTTCAGATCACCAACTAAACTGAACCATTTCGTATCAACTGAACTCAATTATTCTGTTTTAATTAACCACAGGAAGATCTAACCTATTAGAAATAAAGATTTCTTTCATCTTCCAAGTAAGTAACAGAGTATAAACATCAATCAATTCTGAAATGCCAGTTGAAAATGAAACTACCCAGATGTTTTATTATTTCAATATGTGTAGATGCCTATTGGAATAACAAGCATTCCTGTAAGAACTCCTCCCACCCCCATTTCATTAATAGTGAAGTCATTAGGGCAGTAGACAAAACGCACCACAATGACAAACAAACACTGCCAGAAGTCTGTTGACCAAGCAATATCAAAGAGGGGTTTTCAGAGGGGAAGGGGAAAAGATCACATGCAAGAAAAAGATTTGGGGTAAAATAAGTGGGTAATTTTTAACTTGGAAATAGTTTAACAAGGAAGGTACTGCAAAACCCTGTGCATTGGTTTGTAAAACCCTTTTTTTTCCCCTTGTAGCCATTGCCTACACCCCTTCAGTGCAACCTCAAGTGTGACCACGTGGTCTGTGCAGTCATTGCAGAACTCAGCCCGATCTCGCTAGCAGAGGCCGTGGACACGTTGGCGTTGTCTGACAGACTACAGATTTTAGACCAAATTATAGGTATAATTATGTAATGGCCTGTTTTATAGTCCATTATGGAATTTACAATATAGTCCCACAGAATCTACAGATGGGAAGAATAACGCACTTTTTCTTTTGTGAGTGAAATCTAATTATATGTTCAAATCTCCAAACATTCGAACTGCAATTTAAAAAAAGAAGAAGGTGAATTAGAAAGCAAAGATAATAAGAACTAAGCAGCCTTGAATGTCTTGGCAATGACTGTTTGACTTAAATCATACACATTCAAAACAGTTCTTCACAGGTTAACATTTCCTTGCTCGCCAACAAGTACTGGCTCAGTTCACTACGGCAACATCTACTGCTCCTTAAATGGGAGCTTAGAAAATATTCTGACAAGCTCTAACTTAATTAAAACTTGTACAGTCAGTGAGAGGTAGAGGGAGGAGATAGTCACAATACTGAGGATGCAATTCGCTTTGGTTTAATGCAATGAATGTAAGCCATCATTCAAAACCCAGAAAGAGTCTTCATGGATTCAAAAGACAAATATTGAACAGTCCCCTCCCTTTTGGGGGATTAATGCTATTCACAAAACTATTTTTTAATCAGACACTAGGAATGTCTTCAAATCCATTCTCCTCTGCAAAAGAAGAGATTGCTAACTGCCACTGATAGAGAAAGAACAGAATTACAGTTTTACTGCAGGGTAAATTCACCTTTATTTAGTGGCAAAAATTATTTTAAATCAAGGTGGACAAACACACTCATGGCAAACCATTGAAAAATGTAGATTCAAACTCTAAATCCACTGTCAAAGCTAGAAACCTTCCAAATGAACATGCTCTACATTGTCGCATTTGCAGATATCTGTGCTCTGTCATCCTGGCCTCTGTGTCAACTTTAGCTTTATTAAACTCTGTAAGTTAATTCTGAATGATTATTGAAACAACTCCACTACAATTTAGAGCTTAGCAAGTCTTTTAAACACTTTTCAAATATGCATAACTAATCTATAATTTTATATTCTGGGTCTGTGATTTTGTCATGAGGACATGCAACTACACTGCAGAGAAATCACGATTCAGATGATCACAACTCCTCCCACGTTTCACCCATTATGTGAAGGATAGAAAATTATTTCACCTGCAAACCATTCTTAAACTGATTTTGCAAAATCTGTTATTTTAAAAATCTCAGCCTTTCAAGGCACATTGTCTGAAAAAGTGTTCTTTTAAAATATCAAGTGAGTTTCCAGTCTTCTTTGTATGAAAATATACTTAATTATATCAGATGTGGATCAGAAAAATAATCCTGAAATTATGACATTTTTAAGATCTCATAATTTAAAGCATCTTCCTCTCTTTACCACTTTTCACACTTTTCATAGAGCAGTTTCGCCTCATTACATGCCTAACAAGTAAGGACTAGTGTCACACCTTTAACCAGTTCCTACTCTTTTTTCTTTAAGAGGTTTTCAGGATACAAGTTCCTTCCTTATGTGACTTAATGACAGACTAGTTTTATGAAGAGTCAACGAAGGCCCTGTCCTTTTTGCCAAGGTCGTACTCAAAGTCTTGTATGAAGAAAATTGTTCATGTGATGCTTCTTCAGTGGGCAAGCAGGGACAGAAAGATTTTAAGCACAGAGAGACTTCCATGGAACATGATCATTGCTAAGTAATTCTGATCACTTTATAGTTCTGAAGAACTGAAATACAGGGAGAGTAATTTGAATTTTACTCCTGAAAATGTTTGCTGCTTCTACATGACAAGACAACACACTAGTTACACATTTAATTTAGGGACATAATTGGTCATCACCCAGCCATGAAATCAGTTCTGAACATCAAGATCTGTTTTGAAGGGCAACTTTTTTTGTTGGAAGATACTAACGAGTTACTTGCACCAAAAGCATTACTGAGCATGCCACTGACTTTGAGAGAATATATGCAGAAGTACAGGTATCTCTAGAATAAAAAAAGATAAAACTTAAACAGTTAAAGATTTCAGTAGTATGAAGGGTTTCGTGTCATATTGCACATATTACTGAAAATAGTCATGGCATATGGAGAAGCATCAATTTAGGATTTCCTTGATACAGCAATCAAGGCTTGAAGCATCAATTTAGGATTTCCTTGATACACTTGCAAAATATATTTTGGCATACAGGACCTGGTTGATCTTTCCACCAGGGAATTAGATCAGATGAGCATTCGTAGTGCTCCAAATCTCTTTAAATGACATACTGTTCCCTGTTGAGACAAGCAACAGAGGAGCATGCTAGGCCTTGCTATCTTATCCTTTTCTTCTCTCCCAGGCATGTTGGGAGATGCAATGCTTATACTGTAGGTATCATATACAGAGTACTGGGAAACGCTTAGAGACACACGTGGCATTTGCTATAGGGCAGTGTAAGTTTTATACAGAAAGTCCAGATAATGTTTTTGTTGAATCTTCCTCCACAACCTCTAAGTTGAACAGTATTCAGCCTTTCTATCTATCTTACCTCCAATAACTCCCCAGCCTATACCCTCAGAGCTATTTCTCTAGGAAGCTGTACCTCCAATTTAGGCTTTGCCTGAATTAAGGCAGTAGCTATAATGAATATTCATGGTAAAGTGTGTACCTATCTTAGCAAGTTTGGGCATGATCTCCATGTTAATAGTGCTTATACACTAAGAGCAGAGCCCATTGTCACATTACTTTGGATTTAGGCTTCTACATTTCCACATTTAGTTCATGAATAGTAACTATATCAGTGCATGCAAAGAACATTATGAACTGCTTACTGCATCATTCAAACCATTTTCATATCACAGTAAGATCTGAGGGAGCTAGACACTCATACCTGGGCAAAACAAGTTAGAAGTTGAGCTTCAAAGCACTCAAGTCAACAAAAAAAAGTGCTCAACAAGGTTAAACACATCAGGTTTAGGGACTGTACAGTAGAGTGTTTTTAAATTGCAATTATTTCCAAGTCAAAATCACCTTCATCTACATCTATTTTAGAAAGAGGGAAAAGTGCTTTGATTAGTTGTTTTAACTCGAGCTGTAATCCTAAGCAGTACATTTCCTTAGCACTTGAGAGGGCAGCTATTTACAGGATAGCAAGGGATTTTGTTTCTGTAATACATGTTTTCGGTTTGTTTGTGTACGTTCATGAGCTGCTTTTTATGCTCATTTGAAGTAGTATTAAGGGCTTCAAAAATACTACACATTTATGTACAAAAACAAGCCTTAATGCAAGATGATTTCTCCAAAGAGAGCTGTAATAGAAGGCCATTCATTTAAAAACAAAAATGTTAAACTGTACATCTGTCTACTCCCTTCTGATGGTGTTAATAATAGAGTACAGAGAGAAAGCAAAGCACATGTACAGTTTAATATACAAAAAACATTTAATGAAAATTTGTATTAGCACCTCATTTCAGGTACACGCACTTTCCACTTATTCATCTAATTCTGTAGTGATTGTTTTCTAGGATGCAGTCTTTGAAGCTGAATAATTTCAAGAACTGGTAAAGTATTATAACACAAATTGCCATAAAGTTTGAAGTTTGTGAGCAAATCAGTTCTACATGTATAGTAATACTGTATAACAGATTATAGAGGGAAGGCTCATTAGATTTTTATCATTTGAAGACCTAATATGGAATCAGTAAGTACCTAGTTGAGAAACAAAAAACATACAATAATTAATGTACTATAGTATGCATGCATTGATTTTTACATGGACTATATTTTAGCAGTAATAACGTCTGGCACCAGACTACAAATCAATAGGAGACATTATTGTTTTGTTGGTTTAAAAAAAAAAAAGAAAACAATCTTTTGTTTAACTGGCACCATCAGAGTTCCATATCCCAATTTTGCTATTGTAATGCTTGCTGTTATTTTAAATAACATTCTCATTCCAAACTTAGTTTGGCAAATAACTACCCAATCTTTGTACTGGTTCTGTTCTTCTCACAAGAAGCATGCTGTCAAATTGAGGAAAAAAAAAAACCACACTAACATCAGATGGGAATAGGACTAAGTCTTCTGCACGTGAATATTTTTGAGGGTTTGCATTTGCCACCACAGTTCAAACGCCATAATGTTATGTTTTGCTTTCCTTCATTGTTTTCTATTAGAATTGTTAAGCAAATTTCAGACTAATAAGTGAACAGAAGATGAGCAAAAAAAAAAACCACTGGAGGATTTTCCTGAAAAGGCGTTACTGACTATTAAGAACAGAAAAGGGAGGAGGGAACATGTCTGTACTCCATCAAAAGCAGTAGAAGAGTGAACAAACAATGCTTTCATTAGATCCCAAAGTGTTTCTTTTTATTATGGCTGGGAAAATTCAGAATTTCTGACAGTTGTAATCCAGAAGTTGCTAATCTTCAAAGAAAAAAAAAAGAAAATTTAAATCTGAAGGTTCATTATCTCATTTAACTCTTGGAAGGACCCCAGGCTGAAGTGAACATGGTGGGTAGCATCAGGCAATAACTTCTGTCTTCACTAGCTGTTCTTTGGTAACTTCACAGGTTTAGACCCATAACCTTGAGCAAGGGAGTATCTGATGACCCCACAATACAGGGTGATAAGTTAAGGGCCAACTCCAAAAAAGCTGTAATGGAGCAAGTGGCAGGGAAGTGACCCAGGATGGAGGCTATGGGGGCCAAGCAAGCAAGGCCTGCGCAGTCATTTCATGAGCTTCTTTTCATAGAGTTTAAAAAAAAAAATTAAAAAAAAAATCAGTTTTTAGGCTGTAACTTCACAGAACCCCATGAAAATGGCAGAAGGAAAGAAAAATATTACACTAGCAACAGTTGTACAGTATATAGAAATCCAAGGACAGCTATGGTACATACGAAGGATACTTTGCCTTATGTAACAAAACTATTTTACTTGAGACTTCAGGCCAGAACAGCCTCCCCAACAGTATAACCAATATTATGGCACGTTAAAAAATTATCCAGGCAGAAAAAAAAAAAGAATACTCAATTGAGATTCCTGTTACTGATAACACAGCCCATTTTTAAAAGGAAGTCCTGAAAAAATGGCCTTAATTTAAGGAAAAAAAAATCACAGCCTCTCTTTTTCCCAAGCACCCATAGTGCCTTTACTTCCAAGGCAATACCAGCCTGCTTCCACTGTCTTTTCCTACTCATAGTATGCAGCCAAGAAAAGCTGGCATGAGTATCTTAAAATCCATTGTCATTACCGTTTGATTTAGCATACAGAATGAAGCTGATGGAAGCAATATATTGTCCACTTTTCATACTGTGGTTAGTGTTCCAGTATTTTTAGAATAAAGAAAACAAACAGGATTATTATGTATGTTTATAGTACAAGGAAAATAATCTAAAAATTAAATTAGCACAATAACCTTTAAGAGAAACTATGTATGCAACCTCTGTAAAGGTTGCTGCTAATACATACAGAAAAAAAAAAAGCATTATTTGTTCTAGAATGTCTTTAGATTAGCCCACTGGTTCTCTTGCATGCCAAAAGATTAGAGTTTAAAGGCTTTTAAGGACCTACAGATCCCCCCTCTCTCTCCGTTACAAACACACAGTTCTGGGGGGGAAAAAAGAGAAGAGCTGCTGTGGTCTTACCTTGCAATTGTTTTCTAGAATATGTCGCAAATTTCAGAAGTATTCAGAAAATATTTCCATAGGGGGTTGCAATTTAACTGTTTTACCATATAACAGTAGACTTCAACCCAGCAAGATACACTTAAGTTTGTTAAATCAAGGACGTAATATTGGGAAACACTCCTAATTTGAAATTCTACCTTAGATTTGAGGATTGAAAGCATTCCGCAGCTCCCAGCATTTGACTTGCTATTTTTAGCCAGGAAAGTGTGTGATCTAGTGCAGCACCATTTGCTTTTTTAAATTGATTGTGCTGTCTTTTCACTGGTAATAAATATTCTATCCTAACACCATTTACATAAAAATCTGGAACCAACACAGCATCAAGCTCAAATGCAGAACAGCAAATCCGTGTTTGAGTGACCTTTATGTATGATGTGCCCACAAAACCCTACTAACAAATAAAAGCTTTTTCAGGGCTGTCAGCTTTCACCAACAAAAGTTTAGAAAGGATAAATCAACATACAGCAGGAAAAGGAATACCGTACTGTATAAAAATAAGACAAAACAAGTCTCTTCAAAAGAATGGTTAGTTAAAGAGAATACAGCTTTACACTCTGATCTGCTGGGTTTAGTATTCAAGTGGTTGAGACAGCGATCATTTACATTTCAAAGAAAAAACTGAAGCTTGCTGATGATCTTCCACAGAGTGTGGGCAAGACTGCCAAATTCGGCATGACCTGTATCCCTGGAAGCAGAGGAAACACCTTCAGAGCCCACCCTTCCCAGTATCATTCATGCTTTGGATGAGAGACAAGGCCTGAGTTGCAACCACATTTGCCAATATAAAACCCAACTTGAGCATAAAGGCAAACTGTTTCAACACAACAAGATCCTTGGTCCACCACTTTCTAAGAGTTTCAATATATCTAGTGGAACTAAGCCTGGGAAATACATATAAAAATGGTAGGTTGTTCACCTGCAGATGGAGAAATGAAGTGACTGATCTAGCATGCATCTTGATTTCACTGATATTTTTTTTCTGCAGGTACAATGAAACCAACAGTCTAACTGTTGGTGTTGGTCATGTTCTTTTGACTTTGACTATACCTACAGCAGCAGATGTCAACATACCCCATAATACTGTGTAGCACTAGATCTCTCAGAAGACCACCTGAGCACCTAACTGCCAAACTTCACTATCTTAGCACCTTGGAGCCAAGGCCAGGGTAGACATGCTTAAGAACAGAAAACTTGCATAATGGGCCCAAATTGTTGTCTGAAGAAAAAGGAGTGGTACATACAACAGCATTTGGCCTTCTCTTCCTGTTTAGCTTCAAGTACGGTTACAGTTTAGTGCACATTTGAAAGAGGTTTGCCTTGGTTTAATTTCCTGGCAGGTTTCTCCCTTGCTCACTGTTTAAAAGCAGATCATATGAAATTAGGTCTCAAAGGTTTTCTAGCAGAATAAATGTGAGAGATGTTCTCTTTAGAACCATGGTTGCTTCTGTCAGACAATACACCGTCACATCTCTATATGGTCATAAAAGAGTGTACTCATTTGTTTTTCCTTTTATTTTTTACTCTTTTACTATCAATTTATAATCCACATTTCTTTACTGGAGAGCTGCTTTTCCTGCACTCTCAGAAATATATATAAATAGATATGAACAGATAAGTAAATAAAAAGGAGAACACAACCTTTGTTTCCTCCTTGGCAACTTAATATTTTCAAAAGAACGTCTTTGAGACGTTTCCTGCCACTGACAGCGTATGACCAGACTTCTGCAACTTCAGACTCCTATTAAGGTAAATTGGGCACAACAGTTGTACCTGTTCTCTCCCCTGCAATTTCAAGTACCAGTCCTAAAAGAGTGCAAGTGGGGTGTCTTATCTTCCCCATTTCAAAGAGGCCCTCACACTCAAAAATAGCCTTGATGAACTCCATAACAACTTGATAGTTAAAACAAGAGTATTTACATGTACCCTGCCTCTTTTTCCAACCTCATTGTATCTGAGGAGAAAAAAAAAAAATCAACTTGTGTCTGTCTGAAGGATCGTTTGAACATAGTATTTAGTCATTATAGGCTTAAAAAAATAAACATTTTAAGAATTGACCATCTAAACATTTTGTTTTGATTCTTTGTCGGAGTAACAGAAATAATGTTCATTCCCCCCACCACCACCCTTCCCATTTCCCCTCTTTTCTTTTACAAGAATACCCTATTTAGTTCCACAGTCTGAAAATGACCTTTTATTTCAACAGCTCTGTGGGCTCCACTACTTGCAGAAACAAACATTTTCTTCCTGGCACAATAGGAACTATTTTAATATTCTCTTCAGATTCTCTCTTCATTGCAATCCTAATAAATGCATTCAGGTTTACGATGAAGAGAGATCCTACCAGACAAATGGCAGCAAGGTTACAAGCTCGAGCTGGTGACCTTCTGAAAGCTTGTTTCCAGAGCTGCCTGATGGGGTGAACATTCCAGCAATGTTATTCATTGAAACAGGAACTCCAAATATTTCCCTTTTCTAAACAATGTCATTTTACCTTGACAACATATCATCACTGGCTTTCTTCTGTTCATCTCCTAGGTCAGGAAAGAAAGGTGAACAATTTATCACTCATGAATCCCTGATTTTAATGCAGATATTAACTGAAATTCAATTTCCACTGAATACATATTTTGAATATTATATACACATACATATGCAGTAGTATTAAGGCACAAAGGCTAAACATATCTGTCAGATCTGATCTAAACTAGGATGGAGATATAGCATTTTTCAACTACAGTATAAAACACTAGAGACTTATACTTTGCAAACTCCTGATTTTTCTAAAGCCTTTGAGCCATTTAACCATTAGAAAGCAAACAAGCAGCTTAACAGGATTTCCAGTTTTATAAATCATTTAACTTCAGCTTGCAAGAGTTAAAAAAGGGTTAGTTCATATAGGCTCATTTATTCTGAATACCAAATCTGTAACAATTTGTCTGCTTTCTTTTCAGAAGGAGGAATTACAGTTTGGATTGTACCCCACAGACCTATAAACAAAGGTGTCCTTCCATGTGCTAATCTCCCTCTTTTGGCACAGATTTCACCTCTAAAATACTCCCTGGATTACAGGGAGGGGCCCTCCATGTCTGTCCCACACTGAGAAAGCCGATGCCATCACTTCAGATGTGTATGAGTTTCATTTAGCTTTAGGTACTACTGCAATCCAAACATATCTCATGAAACTCCAAGTCTGTCTTTTCTGCCTGAAAAGCAGACAAATTCAGTCCTTACCTCACATCCTAAAAGGGCACCTTCGATTTGCCAGGAAAGATTCAGAAATTCAGCTTGCTTCAGCACAGAGAATTACAGGGTACAACCCCAAGCAAATGAATAACACAGGAACACTAGGAAAATAAGGTCACAGTGTCTTTGACAGGGTTTTGACTAGAGCACTCACAGTTGGTCTAGATTCTTGTGTTAATACCTTCTTTGAAGGCATACTTTTAATTAACTGTGGTAGAAAAAGTGGCTATGGTAGTATTAAGAGTAAGCATCACGTTCCTTTATGCACTGTAAGTTAGAGAAGTAAACAGAGTTTGATTTTATAACATCCTTTTCATATAGTTGCTTCCAGACCACTGAAGGAAGCTGAACCTGGGATGCAGAGTTTGTTATAGAAGCAGTATCTCCATCTATGTAGATGTCCGTAGTTTTCTATAGCTCTCAACCAAGTCTACCAGCTATCACCAAGGAGTGTTGCCAAGCTTATCCTGCAACATAGGGGACTATAAAATAACAGAAGAACAAAGGAACACTCAACTACTTTGTCTTTCTCCAGATTATCCAAGAGATTTTACAATATAGCTCCATGTAAATTAGGTCTGTATTTCCTAGTAAGCAGGTATATATTTTCCGTTACGTTCTGGTAAGTAACGAAGTATTCTAAATGGTTCTCTGTAATACCACGTATTCATCATATTAGTGTATTTCTGAAAGAGGAATCTTCCCCCTTCAGTGTTAAAATAATATTTTTGTCATCTTTCAAAAGTAAGAAGCTGCTTCCTGACAGGATCAAGTTTACACTTCAACTGGTACCACTACAAAGGTGTTTCTTCAAAACACTGAAATTCAGTGCAGTTTTATTTGTTGACACTGCTGTAATCTTAAAACTGCCTTTGTCGGTCTACATAGCCCCTACACATGTGTTGTCTTGAACTGACACAGTGAGGACAATGCAGTACCTTTGCTTGCAGTTACATTTTAAATAAAGACGTCTATAACTGGGAAATGGGGACAAATTATACCCAGGACATTCCAACAACACAGGGAGACTCTACAGACCAAGAGGCAACAGCTGTCAGCTAAGTCAGTGTCTCAGAGAGCAAATCAGAAAAGAAACTTAGTAAAAAAAGATCCTACAAATTAAGTATCAAGGCATACATGCAGAGACATTTCTCAAGCAAACAGTGTTAGGCAAAATATCTTAGAATCCAAGCTCTTCCCACCTGGATATTGAGTTCTCCAAATCACAGTCACTTAAAGACTACTGGAATTATAAATCCACTAATAATTTTAAAAGGTTGTTTTCTTCTATTGAAGTCAAGAGGATTTAGTTGTCCAAAAACATACAGTTTAGCACCTTATCTGCATATGGCTGAGAAGAATCCTTTATACAACAATCCTTTAACATGGAACTAGAGGTATTTAGTATAGTTCCAAGCAAGCAACTCTTGCCAAGTGGCTGTCAGGTCAGAACGTGGTGCAGCATACTTGACAGAAAAGCTAGTGTAGTAACAAGAAACCAACGCAGAATTTAGTACTAGAATAGTTCAAACACTGCTAAAAGAATCACACAGTAAGTGCACCCTGTAACAGAGCTTTTTGGGTTCTTGTTCATGCACACCTAGACTTCTCACAATTATGATAAGGTACTCTGTTGTTTCAGATACTGCTCAAATTTAGCTTTAAGCATTATACTTAGGCAACCCTTAATAAAAAGTAATATATTTTAAGAATGGGAAAATAACTAAAAATACAGAAGGAAAAAAATCCATCATCCCCAAATGCTTGAAACAATAGGACTGTAGAAGTACGATAGTCCTACTACACAGCTAATCCGCACTACTAGGACATTTTTACAGATCCAAGTAGGTTTTCCATTTATAATTCAAGGACCATCTACACTACACTTCATGCACTTCCTTTTCCCACTTGCCCCTCTCTCCCTCGCATCAGTTGTGAACTAAAATACAGGCACACCACATTGGTGTGAAACCAGTTAAATTACCAGGATTAGTCATTGTGATGCATATTCTCTTTTGCAGTGCATATTAGGCAAATGCATTTATATTAATGCAAATATCTTAGTTGAGACATACTATAAACTGAAAGGAAGATATAAACATTTCAGTGATTTCAACAACAAAACATCTGAAGGTGAAGCATTAAATATAAGAGGACTGGAGCCGGAAGTCAAATTAGCTTAAAGGCTTAACTACACCCCTGGAATGAAGTGGTATTCATCATTGGAAATACAAAGCAGACTCTGACAAGCCTAATTAATGAATAGAATTCTTGTGTCTTTTACAATAGACCTTTAAACTGTTCCTACTCAGCAGGCTCAAAATGATTTCACTGGGGGGTATAGGCGCCATTGAGCTGAAATAGCAGCTGTTTTCCTCAGCTCTCCTCGCATCATACCAGAATCCCAGGGAGTTTTGGACTGTGTGCTGGCATCCCCCTCACCCCTACCCGCCAAAAAAGTAAACTTAATCATAATATATATCCAAGTGAAAAACCTCAGGGAACAGTTCACATCTCTACATGTGCTGTTTAACAAACTTTCAAAGATACTAAAACAGGTTTCAGGGTCTACTTTCCCCTCCCTGATCTTGCCCAGGCATGCATCAGTGAAGTACAACCCTCACACATTCACAAATTCCTGTATTCATAACTACCAAAATGGAGGTCTATAAGGAAGACTGTTTCAAGTTTAGATTCCTATACACCTGTCAAACATTTTCTGAAACCTGTAAAAAGCGCTAAACTAAGACAGGTCATCTAAAGTTTATTAAAGCATCTGTGTGTTCCAGCATGGAGTTCACGAATCTTGAACGCAAAATTATTCAGCCAATTTAACAAGATTAGCCAGCCTGCTTTTTCCACTTTCTGTCGCTTCTTCCATAACAAGTTAGCTTGTAGCTAAGGGAAGCCAAGCTCTTTTAAAGCTTTATTCTTTCACAGCTAGTAAAGTACAGCATTTACAACTGGGAGCTATCGTGTCAGAAGCACAGTAGTTTCTCACGGGTCATTCAAAGTGTGCTACACAAACCAAAACCAAGAAAATAGAAAGGAGATCAGGAAGAAAGGAGACTAATTAACAGTTCTAAATTTTAGCTAAACTCTGTTCAACCTTCTGCTTCTCAGATCCAGCTAGACAGCTAATAAACCTCGTGGAATTCTGGCTCTTAATTAACACACAATTATTTCTCCAGAAGGATTAGAAGTTTCACCAAATGCACAAGAAGTCAGTTTCTACAGCTCAAATTAGATTACTGCCTACATTTAGGACCAAGGGTTACTGCTCTATATTCTATTTGTAACAGACTTTTAAATAAAAAAAAAGGCAATCACATCTTTAAAGGAGATAAAGAACACCTGCATTTTCATTGCACAAAGCATGTGGGCATGTAATATTCCCAACCAATAATTCAGTCATTTCACATGAAAAGGTAACAGCCATTAGTGTAAGCATCCCAGTTATATGTTAACTGTTTGAAAATAGAATAGTCTGTGAGTAACCACCTTTCTGAAGCCAAATTCAACATTTTATAGGCCAAGGTCTGAGACTCTCCAGTCCCTAGCAAGGAGCTGATCATCACAAGCAAAATGCTAAGCAAAGTAAAAATCAGTTGTACTGCAGCTTACACCACTAACTTCCACTAGCATGAACGATGCACTGTAAATGGCACCCCTCCCAGGGCAGTCCACTATGTTTACAATTAACTTTTCCTTGACTTCTGGCTAAACACATACAGGGTTTTTTTTTTTTTAAAGCCCTGCCTAAATTTTGCAAGAGCAGCAGCAGGTGTGAGTTTTAAATCACAACACTGAAGCACTTGCCCTTAGCAGAACAGTCAACCCTCAGACTTTTACTTTCCCCCCCCATCTATAGCTGCCTTCAAGCCAAATCCAACTATCATAGTCTTATGGTCATACAGATTTCTTCCTCAAAGAGTAAAAGAGCACAACCATCTCCCTTACTCTAAACACACTGCTCCTTCTGATTGTGACTTTCCTTTGTCAAGAACAGCAGCTCTGTGCTGCAAATTAATACATAGTATCTCAACATGTCACTTAGGGAATTATAGTGCACTATGGTGGAAAGGCTTAGAGGACTGACAAATCAGGCCAGCTTTAAACTTTAAAACAAAGCTGTCCTAAGCTCACTCATTAGCGACAACATACTAATGGTTAATCCTTATGCCTTGTTAATCATTTTTGCTGCATGTCAGCCTTTCACACCTCTATCCTAAACAGCTATGAGTGACACTCAAGGCCACAGAGCTGATGATGGTTCTTCATGGCAGAGGTGAACACGATCAGGCTTGACTGACAGCTCCTCAGCTAGGAAAGCTGGGGCTGAGACAGGTTTGTCTTCTCCACCCTTTCTCCTCCTTGATGTTTCTGTGCAACTTGCTCCCCCTCACCCCTCCAAAGAGGGGCTCTGCTTCCAATAATGCTTATCTTGGTTTTGCCACTCACCCCTGTGCATTTGGTAGGACACTGTACATTTATCTTGCAACTTCTTGTTATTTAGCCGTTTCCTACATGCAAATATACTCATCTTTGTTGCCCCTTTGGTGGTCACATTGGTGATATGTTGTATCTAGCTAAAACATCAGTGCTACAAAACACTCACACACTGGTTTTTGTTAAGCATCTTAGCATGCTCTTATGTTAGTTTGCCTTGAATCTAAATTAGTTACATTTATTAACACATTTATTTGTAGGTGTCATAAGCTTTTCCTTTACCTACACCTAGATACAAAACTCCCAGGCTAAATAGGTGCTCTTCTACCTGTGGTAGTGAAGACTTTCTTCTACAACCTGAGCTATACATAACTTACTTCCATACTGGCAGAGAAAGTTTGTGGTACAGGTAAAAGTGATAATAGGCCCCGAGTACAAAGGAGGTGGAAGAGAATTTTTTTATTCAGAAGAAAGTTTAAAAAAAACCCTTAAGATAATTTGGAAAGCAATATGTTATTTCTGATAATCCAATCCAGATAGAAGCAAGGATTGCTACTGTATTTACACTCTTAAAAAACTCAAGATTTATTCCTGCTCAGCACTGATGTGGTCTGCTATTCAGGAATGTTACCCTGCTTATTCCATCCAGAGACTCATTCTTCAAATACACAAAATGCTGTAATAATGATTTCTCTAGAATATTTTGTCTATGACTTACCTACTCTGATAAATGACACCAATACTAAGCAAATGCACAGAAAAATATTCTTTTCTACTATTTCTACTTTGGCATCAGTTGTTTTACCTCTTTCTAATTTCCGACATCCATAAGCATTTTATAAACACAGATCCTACTGAAGAAAAAGAACGAGTCCTCGGCCCACATTTTGAAGGGTGTTTGTTCATTACACACACAGAATACAGGCATGGAGTTTAGATAACTTGGAGTGTTTAAAATATAGTAAGGAAAGTTGATTCTTTGCCTAATATAACATACTCATTATCTGGATGGCACAGAAAGCATGAATTTAATACTACATACATTTTTTTTTGTTTCAATTACACCAGCTTCATCGTGGCCTGCCAACAAAGTTTTCAAACTTAAGTCCTGAACCTTGTTGAGTTTGTCTGGAAAAAAACCCTAAAGTTTGACAGAGACACAGAAACAAGACTACAAACTTTGAACAGAGTATTTCTTATCTGGGCCCAGTATTCCATTTGTCGAGGCTCCAGCAAAAACCCAGAGAAAGAGATGGATAGCTAAAATATAACTGCTTGAATGTCAGCTTTCAAAATAAGCTGATATATGTACTTGAAGCACCCTTGTAAAATGAGGACTTTTCTCCAAGCAAAACTCAATACCTACTCCACTCAAGCCTCTAGGCAGAAATAGTTGCCCACAGAATGAAAAAAGCTAACACTTGCAATGAATTAATCTACATTTGCCATAAAAATGCAGTGTAACTTTTATCCACTAAGCCTGTCCCCAGATCTGTTTCATCTCTGCCCCTGACCCCACTAAGCCAGCTGCTAATGCCACTAGAGACTGCTGGCTACAGACCAACCACCTTGGGTATACTTCAGTGAATAGTATCTATAATGTACTACCAGGTAAATAGTAATGAAGTTTTAATTTGGGAGTCCTGGGCACCTGCAGAGGCAGCCAAAAAGGTTTTCTGGCTGCTCAGTGCCTGGAGAATTCCTGTGACAAAGTCCACAGACTGATGGCCTACCTCCAAAACTGTCAGTTTCATTCCCGATGCCAAGGCAGCACAGTCCCCCGGTCAAGCCCCAAACCCCCCACCACAAGTACCTGTATGTCAGTTCTGCCACAGTTCCTGATTGCTTGGTCATCTGCCAAAACCTGAAAATAAGTTGTTCAAGCCAAACCATCAACTAGAGGAAATACAAGGATCCAGTCATTCATTTCCAAGCCCTCAGAACCCTGTCGAGTGTGAGAGCTCCCCAGGCACCGGGACAGAGACAGGGCCTGCCCTCCTGCACCCCATGGCCTCATGCTCACAGAGAACAGACCCTGGTGCAGTGGCCATGCACCCACTGAGGTGGTCTGTGACCACCAGGGCCCTGTCACACCAGGACCCTGGTGGAACAGGGGCATGAAGGACTAGCACCAAGGAGGAACCTCACCTTACCCCAGCCTGCATGAGACATTACCAGGGTAGGGAGAATTAAACACATTAAAGACTCAACGTAACAAAATCTTCTTTTTTGCCTGACAGCTCCATACATTTAGTGAGCATCTGAAGTCAGCCCTGGGGATCACCCTCGGAAAGGCCTGTTTTCTCCTCCTCCACCATCACCTTCTGCTCCACTCACATGGCCAGCAACAAGGCCCATTCTGTCAGAGAGCAAGCAACCTTTGAACCAGTTACTGGACCTGGGCTCAAAGAGCCTGTACATCTAACAGGGTCTGGTAATCCTCCAGCCAACACAGGGCCCAGGCCACCCATAGGCAGGACAGGACACTTACCAGCATCAAGCTGGTGGGGATGGGTGCTGCCACTACACCAGGTCTCACTAAGCTCTGTCTGGGCCTCTGTTAGCCATCATCACCCTGGGGTGCCCCTGCCTCCCAGCCAGCAACCCAGAAAAGAAAACAACATCCACATGAAAAAAAGTATACAAGCCTAAAAAAAGAAAAAAAATCCAGTCCAACAACAACAAACCCCCATATACAAATCAAACTTACCAGGAAATCTAACAAGTCCAGCAAGATTCATCAGACGAGGTGACCACTGCTGAAGGAACCAGTGAAAGACTACAACACCAAGGGCCTTCTCCAGGGAACCATGGACACTCAGCCCTCCCCTCCCAATAGAGGCCCCCACAGACAGCAAAGCCTTCCCAGCTGCCTTATCAGGGGTAGCACCCTAGCAGCTCGTTAAATCTTAGCTGTATTTCAGGTGTGCTGATGAATAAATAATTGCTTTATACTTTCAAGCTGTGTGTATCCCTCTTCTAGAGCATCTTTGCACCTGGCTACAGACACCCAAATAAACTAGCCCAGAAGATAACCACTTATCTGCAGTTGGGTGGTAAAAGAAGTCACCTTCCTTGAGACAGGAATTACGTTTGGCCATGAGCTTGTCATTGTCCCAATAGGTATCACCACACAGTTAATGTACACAAGACACAGCTGAAAGCCTGGTGGGCTGCCACGGCATTTTCACTTAGCCATAAGACAGGTGCCATCAGAGTTTGTCCTGATGTGGCTTCCCGTGTGAAAGCAGGGTGTCAGGCTCCTCCGTGGTTCAGGCACCTGCCCAACCACTGATGCTACTACAACGCTGGGCAGCCACAAAAATAAATGAAAAAAGCCTGTGTGGAGGTACGTGTAACTCAGCCACTGGATTTGGTGTATCCGGTGTGAAGGAACATGGTACATGGTGGCTGTGGTAGAATAGAAAAAACTACCATGAGCTGACAGCTGCTCCAGATTATTATTATTTTTTAATACTTATAGACAAACTAAAATCAACTTCTCATTCTTCTTTATTTTTAAATATTGACCAATACCTTTATTTAATTATATATGCCTTTAAAATACTGTTCATGAACGCTTATTAAGTTTCCATAGTACTTTGTGGGTGCGTTCCCATTAACATTTCTTAGACTTTCCATAAAGGTGTTATTTATGGCCTTGTTCTGCAACCGCCCATCGGAGGGATTTTGAATTCACTGAGACAATCTGCGTGAGTAAATGTTACTCATGTACATTAGTGGTTTCCAAGTCAGGCAATTAACTTAGAAATGTTTGCAGGCTCTTTCTTCATTTTTTTCATACCATAGTCAGGCACGGCATTAATATCCAGTACTGAGTCTAATAAGATTTCCATTACCTTCTGGGGTTAATAATGAACACAGCAGGGACAAAATCAGTATCACTGTATTAACTATCATTAAATAGGGTATCTAAGCATCAGCATCATAGTGAGTGAAAAGCTTAGTGTATATAAAAAATTTGTATTTGTCTACTTATCTTATTCAAATTCTAACTTTAACATTAAGCCTTGGATTTTAAAATAAATAACATGCAAACACATCGTGCATGGTCAATTAAACCAAACTCTACTATTTTATGTAATTGCAGAAACTGTGAAAATCAGAAGTAAGCTTCGTTTCAGCCAGTTTCAAACAAGTATCTTAGATCTTTTTTTCATTAATGAACAATTTTTTTTTCATTAATGAACAAAATTGTCTGAATTAATTGATTTTAAATATGGAATTCTCCAAAGATTTTGACCCTACATATGATCATTTCAACTTAAAAATCGAACCCATACGACACACTAGAATAGTAAAATTAAATTTTACTACATTCCTTCATTAGCAACATGCACCCGTATAATTAAAATACTTAAAGTTATAAAATCTGAGGCACATATTGTGTCTGGTCTAGCACACGGAAGTCCGTGGTAGAGGGTTCAAGGCATATTTCCCACTGGCTAACCTCAGGCACTTAATTTAAGTGTTTGTGTGAACGAGTAGGCTCCATACAACCTACCAAGCTAGTGAAGAGAGACAAACCCAGACCACATAAGTCTGAAGTCACCTTCACACATGATAAAATGATGGAAGAATCATATTTGGGGAAAGGACAGGAGGAAAAAGAGAAAATGCCTCTTTGTTTAGGAGGAAGCCAATGAAACAGAAGGGGGAGAGGACACACAAGGGATCCTGGCTCCCCATGTGCTTAGAACCATGAATTTAGCAGAGCACTCTGATAATCCCATCTGAATGATGCTGGGTGAAAGGGAGAAGGGCAGAGATAACATCTCCTGCAGTCTTCTCCGGGCTCAGGATACGGATAAAAGCACGAGCCCATAGGTCACACAGGGCAGACACATCCCAAACTCAGATGATGCTTATGCATGGCTTTTCCCTGCGCTCTGTTAAAAGCTTGATGATTGGAAGGAGAGGCACCGCACAAGCGCTGATTAACCTCAAAATGCACAAGTCTGCACAGTTCTGCTCTGAGAAAGTTTATTTATGGGTGACCCCTGCTTAGGAAGACGTGCTACCCGCTCATACTGTCACAACAGACTGCAGCCACTCCAGTTTTAAAAGTAATCATGCTGTTCTTAATGTAAACCACACACCAACACCGTAATTAATACTAGTTGGCATTTATTAGCAGTTTGAGATACAAGACAGTCTATGGCCTTAGAAAGGGTGGCCTCTTAAGGCAGGCCTCTTCAGAGAAAACTAAGGAAAAACAGCAGAGAAATACAATGAGACTTCACTTGCAGCTTTGTAATCTGCTTTTTTCACGATTAGATCCACAGGTGAAATACACAGAGCAATAAGATAAAATTCCTAGGACTACATTCAGACCATCCTTGAATACAAAGCATCTTTTAAAATACACAATTAAAATGAAACAGTTTCATAAGTATCACAATTTATCTTCCCACATAAATGAGAACAAAATTGGTTTTAAATATCTCAGAAGCAAATGTTTTCCTCCTTCAGAATCAAATGGGGCTGAGTACTTTTTGAACAAAGGGATTGACAGTGAACACCTGCAAGCATCTGTAGCCACATGCGTTTCTCATTTACATCTTTATTTTTCTCCTTCTTCCTCAAAGTAATTAAAATCTTCGTTTTGCTGGAAGGCCCATGGGGAATCATTGAAGGAATGCTCTGAGAGACGACAAGGTCCTGAGGTGAACCATCTTCCTCCGGGTCCTCAGTCAGCATCATCTCCACTGTATTACTGGCTGTGCAGGGCTCCTGGTAAACCTCTCTCGGTGTTGCCCCAGCAAGCACTGGTGGCACATGGAAATGCCAGTGGACTGAACCTGGGTTTGTGCCTCTGTCCAAGGGCTGACTCACTCAACTGATTGCCACCCTGACTGACCTAGCCCCATTTCACATGTAAGAGTCAAGCTGTACTTTAAAGTGCAGCTAAATTTGGGAGATGATAACTTTATCTCTGCACGTCGACTCAATTAATCTGTTCCTGGACTGTCAGCAATAATAATTCTCCAAGAATTACCAATTAAGTCATACAGTTAAAATTGTTTTCTAAAACCTCCTATTGTCATCCGAGAACTTTGACAATGAGTCTTGTCATTACAGCTCGTTACCCTTCAGCATCATCACATCCAAAATAAGGATTATGTTTTCACTTGTTCGTTCACAGGACTATAAATGTAGTGGAGGGATTACCACCTCATATTCTACTTCTTATTTGCTAGAACTTTCCTTACCTAATTTTCCCTCTGGGACCTTTACAAACATATATTTCCTTATTATTTTATGGTATTTCCTCAATTCTTCCTCATTCCCACTATTACTACTGAAACTATTCACTGTCTTTCCCTTTCCATCTTAAATTCCATCCCCACCCCAAATTGTTTAAGGGCTTTCCCTTCTGGTTTATATCAGATAGGCTAAAGCTCTAGTTTTCTGTTTTGCTTAATCCTAATTAAACTTCTAGCCCACATACAAATGATGCCTATTACCTCCATGGCAGATTTTGCTTTTGACTAATCTAGAAATACTCATTTTCATATATATTTTGTACTAAAGGAAGTTGCCTTTAAAGATGAGCAATTTTGCTCTTCAAACACTTAATCAGTGAATACCTTGCAAAGATGTAATCTGCTTTCATACAGCCCTCCCTGCATCCATCCAGGATGAGGCGTTTGGTACTACCTATGAACCAGAAGACTATTTAAGATGATTTAACCATGATAGGTCATAAATATTCAGATTAAAAAATAGATAAGTGAATTGAGAAAATTTAGAATATTAAATAAAAATTAAAAAAAAAGGGGGGGGGAGAAATTAATCCTGACGTAAAGCCAGCTAGTTAAACTCTATTTTTGCTATATAGCCACCATTAGCCAACCCCTGCAGATTCCAGATGTTTATTACAGGATATGCCTGGACAAATCTTCTTTCATAAAAGCTCTTTGACACAAAGACATTAAACTTTAAGTACCTTAACACAAAAGCAGACCTTTTAAATGGGATTTACTTGAACTTTTTATATACAAAAACAGCTGGAAATGGAATAGAATGACAATGAAGTAAAACAATACTTACAGACAACCAGTTAGTAAATCTCCACCTTCTTTAGGCACAAAAGCAAACTCCATACACCATCAGCACTGCATACACAATAGTCTTATTAAGCTTACCATTTTCTAGAAGATTAAGGGCCTGATCAAAAGAACACTGAATTTGCTGGAAATCTGGCTATTTGCTTGAACAACTCTGGATCTGGTCCATACTGACTTCGTAAGAATAACTGCTCATAACAACTCAGCTTAAAGCTGTAAGAAAACAACTCTGGTTATAACCTCCATAAAAATACGATGAAAAGGAACACATGCTTTCTTTCTATTTACTATGCTTTCCATAATTTTTAAAATGGAAAATTCCAGCATTTTGCTCCACAATATAATCCAATTCATTTGGTCTGAGGAAGTGAAAGGAAAATACAACAAGGCATAGAAGTTTGATTCCCTATTCTGAGACGTATCATTATTCACAGTGAAAATAACTACCATTTTACCCCTCAGTTAGGTACTGAAACAAAAAGTATTTGCCAAAAATTGGGGGGAGAGCGGGACATACTTTTTCTTTCTAGAAAATGCTCTCTGCATTGCCAGTTCCAGCCTCCTGGCTCTGCATTTCTTCTATGTCCCAACTACCTATGGGCTTTTTATCACAAATTCACAGATCCATTAAATGCAAGATCAAACTTCTGTAACTAACAGTTTTACTTCCACTTGTATGTATGCATGTGTGTGTATATATATATACTGTAGAGCAAGGCCAAAAAAGTGAATATAGCATCAAATGATAAAAACAAGAAACATGATTCTAAAACATTGTAAGTAAAACTCACTCTGGCTGGATAGCAACCATTCCTAATTTCAGGCAGGGTTTCTACTGTTGGCAGGGCCAGAGAAAATACATTTCTATCGCTCCTGTAAGAGAAAAAAAGAAAAAAAAACCCACCAAAACCCCAAAACATGATCAAAGAACAGTTGTACACTGGCTGACAGACACACACAGATTTGTAGGACAAATGAAGCCATGTCTACAAGCGGGATCTCATCTTACCCTAAGTTAAAAAAATCTGTGTCAAAAACTCCAGTGATTTAAGTGGGACTACAACAGATGCCAAAGTTATGATGCTCTTACAGCCAGAAAGGTTAAACCATTTCGTAAATTTTTTTCTACCACTCTCACAGACCGAAAGCTATTATTGCCTAATGCCACATTTGGCAACCAGATGGTACTGAGGAAACCTCTATTCTAATTGTACAGGTATTTTAATAAATTTATGCTAGACTTTTTAGATCACTAATATATGATTAGCATCTTCTATACAGGAGTAGATAGATCACATACATGCTCTCTGATCAGCCAGCAATAACAAACTGGATCAGGTTCAAGTTAATCAGACAATCATGGTCCTAGTAAATTAGATAAAATCAAGCAATATGGAACATCTGCTGAGTCCTTCCAAGTCAAGACAGATGTCACCTATGATCCAGCATATGGGGGACAAGCAGTAAACCTTTTCACTACAAAATTAACTTACCTATGTGTTCCGAAGATATTTGCATAAGCCAAATGTGTTTATATAGGCTGTATTTTGGCCATGGTCACAGTATTTTTGATGCAGCACTGGAAGCACTAACACTGCATTTTTCATACTGCTAGACCACGCCAAGTTCCTACAAAAAGTTCCCCAACTTCTGTTGTTAGGATGCCCAAAGCAGACATTTCTACTTCTGTCTCATTTCAGCAGGCAGGCTTACAGAAAACCCTTCTTGGGTTAGACTCAAACACAATAATGAAGTCCAATTCCTGTACAGGACCTTCTTACGCATGGACCTAATTCAGTTTTTTCACAGGGAAGAAATAATATTATGCCCGTTATACATATATATAAAGACTGAGGCATGGAAAAGTAAAGCAGTTCTTCCAATCACCACCACTAGCAAATCAGGAGCACTATCCTGTCTTCTAACTTTGGTTCACTTCAAATGGTAATTTTTGCCATTCCCTGAAAGCACATAAACCCTGGAGACTTTTTCACTACAGAAACCACATCCAGAAAGTTTCAGAACCAAGTTATTACCCAGAAAGCTGATGTTGTCAGGAAAAAAATACATTTAGATACATATATTTTTTTCTAGCCCAATTGTTTGTGATTTCTCAGATTAGAATACCAATCAGGTATTCTAATCCCTCTTCCCACAGAGACCACAACACAAGGTGGTTACTTATTACCTATTGAAAATTCTAAAAAGGGCCATTAAAATTTACAGTTTTACATATACAGTTCTGTAGATAAAGGACTTCTGATGATGCTATAATTTTCTGAATTCTGGTCAAGGATATTCAGTTAATATTCCCCAATACTGCTCAGTAAGCCTATAGTTACATTGCAAAATCAATGCATACAACTATTATTTGTCTTTCTATCTTTACTTGCAATAAGAACTGCATTTCTGAAGCTCTTTATTGGCACTTTGGTAATGCTGTAGAGGGTATTTCTTCCTTCCTAATTGTGCTTTTGTTCCTTTCTGTGCTGAGCAAAATATGGCAAAGGGTCAAAAGTATAGATTCTTTCTTTCCAGCAAATTGAACATTATAAACTAGTTTCCTGGTCACCTCCAGATTCTTAGAAACTACAGAGTGGTGAAAACTGGAGTACACAAGTACATCCCAGATCCCTACTGCTCAGCATTACAGCTGCACGGGAGAGTGGCAAACAACTTTCTAACACATTCTTCCAGAAGAGGCTTTCCTAATTAAAGCTAATAGTAGGCCACAACCAGTAATAGCAGTAAACTGTTCCAAAATATTCCCACTCTGCTATTAATGCTGCCTTTCGCAGGAAGCAGCAATCCCCCTTCAACGAGTTTCCCCCAATTACAGGGAAATGGGTGAGAATCACTGAAAGGCAGTGAATTCTTGAATGCTTTTCAAAGCTAAGAAGATCCAAGCCTTCCTACAAGATTTCTATCAACTTCCCACTCTACCCTAAGTCACATTCACATGACTCATTCTTCCATCTTACACTTCCCACAACCTGAGTCCTTCCTGTCTTGTCTTCTTTTTCCCTCCTTTTCCAGCAAACCGCTTCACTTTCATGCTTAGCTCATGCAGCTATTGTAGCTCATGTAGCTCATGTTATCCCAGCACCTGCATTATGTTTTTCTCCACTAAATCGATTACTTCTTTAAGTTAGCTCTCTGCCTTCTGGAGGCAGACACTCCTCTCGTGACCGCGCAGCAGTGCAGATTTACTACGCAACAGTACACCGCATGGCTACTTTTATTTGTAGTAAGCAGAGCTCCTCTTTTTGCGTGGGCACTACATTGCTTTGTTGCCATCCAGCTGCTGCCTCCCACAGCTGCAGGATTTGCTGGACCATCCCTTGGGAGCGGCAGCTGCCGCAGCTCGCGGCGTTTTGGGAACGCCGGGGTGCAGAGAGGATGCTGCTGGGGAAAGGATGCTCTCCCTCCCTGCAGCAGCGGGCACCCGTGCTGGTAGGCAGCAGCTGGGAGAAGCAGCCACCGAGGCCATCCAGCTGCTGTCACCGCGGTGGGGTGACCCTGCCGGTCATGGGAGTAACATTCGTGAGTGTTGGAGTTGATCAGCCTCTCCCGAGAGCTTGGAAATGCATCGAATTAAAAGACGTTGCCTCTCGCTAGAGGCAGGATCAGTTTCGTACTGGCCGTAGCTCCCGCTGAACTCGATTGCAGCTGCATTCCCCCCTCCCTCCCACACGCACATCTTGCAGGACTGTCATTTCTTTCCAAGCTCAACATCAAGGTTCATGTAATTACATATAAGCGTACGTATATGATTGTATATGCATGCGTTACTCCAAAAAAAGATTTGCATAGTAAAGCCTGCAAAATGAGAAAACACCGGTATTAAAAGAAACAGGTGTGATTCAGCAGCTTGTTGTGGGCTTCTTGGGAGACAGTCAGATGTGGCAGCAGACTTCTTTACTGCGTACGGTGCCGACCCTCCACTTCCTATAGAATTGTAATCACCTCCGGAGCTCTGCCCAAGTGCCTGGCAAGCGTTCACCCATTCACGGCAAAATACATTCAGCAATACTGGCATAGCCCTTCTTCAGACAGAGGGACTGAGGCACGTGTTACATAGGTTAACACACAATAGCATATGGTATTCAACGCATTTGACTGCAAGATGTGTATTTTCCTTCCTCGCGCCTCGCATGCTGTGACAGAAACTGAAGTCCTGCAGGTACTAACCAGCTCTGATCCGACATCAGCAGCGCTGCTTGCCGTGCGCGCCGAGCAAGCCACAAAAGCTTTCTCGGAAAAGATCGTGTCCCAGGATAAAAATCTGTTCCTGCTTGAGTCCCTCGTTCCAGCGAACAAATCGCGGGACTGGTGGGCTGTGGAAAGGGACCTCGTGGCACTGGATCACCGCGCAACACCGGTTGTTGGAAGCAACAACACGAGTAACTTTCAAATCAAACGTTTCTGAAGTCTTGATTATGCAACTTGCATACTTTGTTAATAGTTTTCCCAAAGTTTTGCTGAGCGAGGCGTATCGTCCTGGTCCCCCGTCGCTGCGAGATCCTGCTGAGGAGAGCAACCTTGCAGCTGCGTGCGGCAGTGGCCGCGGGGCCGGCGCGGCCCCCAGAGACCCCCAGTTTAGCACCAACTGCTGGGGAGAGAGACAATCTCTTGGTTTGATTTCTTAATTGAAAAACTGTAATTGTAGCAACACCGGGCCACAACTTGCATAATGAATAGAGTGTGGACCATTGAGATCTATAGCAGGGACTACTCCTACTTCACCTAATTAAGTAAGAGCTAGCAGTTGTGAGCTTTCTGTATGCATATGTAAAGCCTGCTGATAAAAGGGGAAGGGGAACTCTCAGCAGCTTTTTTTGTTCTTGTTGTTAGGCTGCAGGAATTTAGGAAGCTGCTGAAAAGTCTGGTCGGATATTAGCTTTGTGGGTATAGTCTGATTGCTTTTGCTTTTAAGTCCAAACGCTTTTTAAATTTTTCTCTCTTATCATTTGTTTTGCTGCACTTAAACTTTCATAGTCGTTTCTCTGTACTTTAGTACTTCTGACCTCCTTTTTCTGCTATTCTGTGTTGTTCCATATGTATGCCTTTCTTTTTCTACTTTCTCCTGCTTCTCTGCCACCAGTGGGAGTTAGTAAGTGCATGGATGATAAGTGTACCCAAGCTTTGAATCCATATCCAGCTCTATAGAGGAGCCTGCAGAACTCTGAAAATAATTATTCTGAGAAAAACGGTGTTCATCCTCCACAGCAATTGCGTGGAACGTATGAACTTGCACAGTTTCTGTCATCCAGTCCAGCCACTAAGCAGGAGTTGTGAGAGGAGATGTCTAGCGCAGATTTTTCAAGGCCCAACTTATCAATTTTTGAGAGTGTGTAAGCTGAGGCTTTTCAAGGACTTATCGCTTTGGTGTATCTTCCTGAGAACGGCAAAAAGCACTCTTGAGACCTCCATCTGCTAAAGTCACTCTTCCAAAATGTGGAGGTGGTAAAATTTCTGAATTGAATGTTGCGGTATTTTTAGCGCAGACAAAATAATGTGTTTTCCTTGATTATTGCCTCATACATGACTAAACTGCTTACCAATTGGAACTTCCTTGGTGCTCAAATTGAGGTGGGTAACACTATGGAAAAGCTGACAGTAGCCAGATGCAATTTGAGGAGAAAAAGCAAGCACCTGAGTATAGGGTCTTATCATGTGAAGACTCAAATAGAAAAATGCAGTCTTAACTATTAGTAGTGAAAGCAGCTCCACCTAGAATAGTTATAAAAAATACAAATATACGCTCTCTTCCCAAGTGACTCCATAATTATAACATAGTTTTTCCCATCTTTCTGCTTTCCCTTCCTAGTCAGTGCTATTGCTATCTGCTGTCTAGTTGGTATGATGACTCAGATGATAGAATTATGCTGGAGATTAGGTATCGATGGAACACTGAGGCCCAAGAATGCGAATTCTTCTGGGCAAACAATCTAGGGTGGGGTTTTTTTAATTTATTCTGCCAAGGACTACACATGCAGTATTACAAGAATAAAAGTTTTATATTTTTAACTACTGCTTTCAAGCTGAACCTCAAAACAATCTATGCTTTAGTTCAAGGCTTGAACTTGCTGTTGAAAAGAAAATCAACAGAACAATTTTCTTTATCATGAGCCATCTACCTATGGCTCTGAGTGCATAATAAGAAGCTTAACAGAGTCTCAAGCAACCAGAGTTTTCCACGGCAGTTTTGTCCTCATTTGCTCTAGTAATCATTCAGGCTTAGCAGCATTTGTTAAATTCAGATACAGGTCAGCTGTATTTTGATGAAGTTCAAAGAAATGGGTGCAGCTGATTGAGCCATACCATTAAAAAAAAGACAATTATACAGAAAATAGTGGCTTGATGATGCCTGTCTTGATAAATGTGATAATATTTTGCTTCTCAGCTGATGCAATACCAGGTTCTTACCTATAGACTAAACTATCTTTCTGAAAATTCTAGTTAGATGATAAGTAATTTGCGTTAGTGAAAAGTATTCTGTCAAGAAATGCCTTCTGTGAGGTAAAACAGGTACTGATGTCATCTCTTGCCTGCAAGTAAATAGATAAATTAAAAGGAATATGTATTTTTGACCGATCACCTTGTGTAAAGTCATTTTTGTTGATTTATAATGTATCTGCAGCACTATGGTAAGTGCTAAGTTCAAGATTGTCAGATTTGCCACTAATTGATTAAAAATAATGGGACACGAGGTAAACTTATAGGAATTAGGCCCAATGTATGTTGGTTAGTGTAAAGCCACACATATAGAAATGGGTGTTCTGAAATGACCAGGACCTTGGCTTTTCCGATCCAGACACTGTAAAAAGGCTTGATTGCTAGAAAATGTAGAGAGCTTAACTGTGGGGGAAAAAAAAAATAAAATAGTTTTCTTATATTTGCTTCAATGCAGACTTGAATCAGCTAAAAACACAAGTCATTAAAACAGGATGGGATTTTTATTTTTTTTTCCCACAATAAACATTATGATAGACTCTGGAAGCTGGAGAAAGCGGGATAATAGCAACAGACTGCACCAATCCACTGTTTTACACGGAACAGCCTCTTGCTGCTTGAGTGGTCTCCCTGAAATCTGTAGGAGTGTTTGGAGGCAAAGCAAAGGAGGCAGAAGCTGGCCCTAAGAAATCCTTACAGCGTGCAGCCGCTGTAATTCTGTTCTGGACTGTGGTGCATCCACTGCAATTCTTATTCAGGAAGACTCCCAGCACCTTCTGGAGAGGCTCCATCATGTTTGATCACTAGCGCAGTACAGAGCACGTAATGAAGTAACACTTCATCTTCATTTATTAAAACAGCTGTCTAAGGTCATAAATACGACGAGTTGTTTTTATCACCAGGAGTCCTCCCATAAACACGAGGATGATGATTAACATCATATCTCCAGTTCTGCTTACATTTGCAACCTCACAGCAGATGCTTGGCTCCAGCGTTGTTTAAAAGCCATCAGAAAATGTCTTGATCACTGGTGACCTCTGCAAGAACTTTGGTGGCTGCAACATCGATCTGACCCAAGGAGTGCTCCTCAGGCAAACATGAAGGCAGGCTTTTTTTATTGATTAGCCAAATGGTCTAGCCTTCCTGTTTTGTCTCCTCATTGGCAATTAAGAGAGAAATCCATTGAGGGAGTGGTGGCAGTGAACCTTTCCCTCTGACACAAATAACCTTAATCAGGCCTCTTAGTTAATTTCTGAAATTGTTCTGTATCGACCTCTGTTTGAAGCAGGATTTTCATCCTATGGCCCTATCAGTAAAACATACACATGTCCCCGTTAGCAAAGCGGGCTTTTTCTACTGGTGACATCTTTTACTTCTTATTTACAACCCTAATCACATCATTGATTCCAGTAATCTTTCCTGCACTAAAAGCCGTTACTAATTCTCTTCAACGAGAACCTGGGTGGGTTTTGTTGTTTTGGTTGAGTTTTTTTTTATTAACCTAGATAATTAAATTAAGTAATGATAATCTAGGAGTTGGGGGGCAAGTCCAATTCTCAATGTATTTTTAACACCCAGACAGTAAAGAGGCCGCAGTGTTCCTCAGCCGAAAACTAAGACCGATACCTGAAATAGAACCAGAAGACCATTTTGGTGACTCAACTAAACAATGGGGATTAGTTTTCTACACCTAAAGCTATGGTTGTCCAGGTTAGGAAAGTGATTGTTTAATCCAAAACACAGTATTTGGGCATTTCCTTACTTGTGTGGCTCCCTTTGTGTCTGAACAATGGAAATACTACCCCCGGGTAATGAGAAATGAAGCATTTCCTCACCTCTTCCCCAATAATCACTGATTTACCCACCCACCCTCCAAATGAATGCATTAATCCTTTACTTCCGTCTTCCCCCCTCTCTGTTTTATACTGTGTCATGAAAGACCAGGGCTGCTTTGTCCTCCCTGTTGTCGAGTGGTGTGTTAGCCTAGAAACCATTGAAATATTGGGGAACATTCATAGCTTACGTCACAGTGACTTCATCGCTGCTCTGTGATGAAGGGCAAAAGGGACTTAGTGGCAAGAGGGGGAAAGCCCTGGCCTTGGGGCACTAATGCAGGCTGAGTCTGGGGTGAAGCCCCCCCCCCCAATCTGGCAGCTCTTCCCTGCCTTACACACACACACTCAGGTTTTCATGTCGATTCACCCTCCCAGCGAGTACGAGTTAAACACAAAGTTTTTTATCTTTAAGATAATCCATGATATTTGGTAGACGGAGATGCTGGGGAAGTTCTGGCTGAGCAGGAGTATTGTTTATCCTACGTTCTCCTTGCTAGAAAATGCCCCTTTGTACGTGGGGTGCCAAAGAGGCACGTGAGGATTTTGGCAGGGAGGAAAGGTTTGACTTACCCAGGTGCTATCCCTGTCAGCAGGGCGGATTTACAAATCTAATGTCATCTATTTACATTTCTAAATGGCAGCGTGGAGCGAAACGCAGCGATAGGAAAAGATTAGTCTTCATTCAGCGACGTTAACTGCCAAATTAAATGATGACAGATGGAAAAACTAAACGTGGCGGTGTCAGGGGTCCGATGATAGCCCTCTGCTCCAGCGAGAGGTAAATACATAAACCTCAGCTGGTGCTTGCAGAAGATTCGCGTCCAGCTTAAAGGCAGCCCTCGGACTTTTTATCTAATCAATACCCCCTATCGAAGAGAGCGGCGTGCGGCATTAGGACTAAACCAGTGTTATTAGAAAATGATATACTGCACATTAGGATGTATAATTCATGTCGCCTTCATTTGCTCAGACGGTCGCGAAAAATCCATAAATCATTTTCTCGTTCATGTATCGCCTAAGTGCGATTTGTCATTTCGAATTAGAGGGATGGCTCTGATCATCGGCGCTTTTAATTCATCCCC
>JAOXNO010000033.1:10545905-10609358 GCA_028565335.1 Limnodromus scolopaceus
GGGGGGGGAATACCACTTCTCACAGAGTCGCTGCAGCTGACAGTCATGAAATGATGCGAGGCGTAATCACAGGGTTTTCTGAAATGACATTTTACAACTGTGTCTCTCTCTTTTTTTTTTTTTTTCTTCCTGCAATCTTTGCATGTGCAAGTAAGGCTTTGGGGGAACCCCCCTCTGAGACTGTGACAATCTCTACAGTTAGCAGGAACTTTAATTAATTTGTGAATTAGGGTTTATTAATTGACTTTTTTTTTTTTTTAAACTCTATCTGAACAGCTCTTTATATAACCCAAAGCTGAGTTTGCAAAGGAAAGCATCAAGAGCTTCCATGAAATTACATGCAGAGGCGTCTACTGTGTAGAGGATTTCTACCAAAGCGTATGCCATGCCATAATACTCCCTTGTTAATCATTTTCTACTGAGTTAGCTCATATATCCTCTCAGTACCTCTCTGCCTGTCCACTAATGAAAACAACGCATTCTCTCGTAACACAAATACTGAAAGCTGAACACCATCCAGTCTGACAAAGGTGGTTTGAGTCATATTCTCTAAAGCGTTAAGTTTTGCGGTAAAATCTCCAATGTTGGTTCGTAAGATTGACCTTTCTTCAAAATGTCTATGAAACTTGGTCTTCTCTTGGCTTTTAAGGATTCGAGGGTATCTCAATGTATTTTTCTTCCTTAGGGTGCGGTAACTGTACTGTCTCCCCCTATTTTTATACACTGGAATTAAAAACAATCTGAAAACTAGTTTGTTTTTTTTCTCAGACTAAGTAGTACACAACTCTAGAAATAGTTCTGTTGATTTTTGTGGGAGTCCTTGTGATGCTCAACAGTGTGCACTGTGAGAAAACGTGGCAGAATCTCATCCCAAAAAACTCAGGAAAAAAAAATTTAAAAAATCCCTCATGACATCCCATCTGTGCGAACAAGAGCTGGGTTTTTTCCCCTACAGCCTAGAAACAGATTGTGCAGGCCTACTTGCAGCTAAACATTACCATTTATAGTGAATATAGTGAGCTGCTCTGCTGTATTTTCTGATGCTGGTTACAGAAATATCAGGAGTTTAAAAATTTCCCAATATTTTCTTCTTTTCCTAGACAAAACATCAGCGTGCTGAGCTCAGTTATCTAGTTGACAGACCCCGACGAGTAAACAGGTATGAGCTCCTTAGCCCTGGTTTCCTAATGCATGCTTTAGCAAGTCCGAGTGGGGCACAGAAATGGGTTCTCTGCAGATGTAAAATAGTAGTAAAGCAATGGGGAGTCGGTTGCATGCAGACCTGTTAAATACAACACTGTCGAGTAAATGAGTTTTGAATTACGGCTTTTCTGAACCGGTTTCAAAACCAACTGAGAAGAGAACAAAATCTTGGTTTGTGTTAGTCCAAAACGTGCTTTAAATACTTATGAATGCTTCCATAGGGTCTTCCAGAAAACATTGGTCTCCCCGAGTTAAAATTTAGCAATCCAGCTTAAGCAAATGCCACCAAATTATTTAGACCAATGACACGAAAACCAGGCGGAGTTATACTGCTTACTGTCCCTTTCGGCTAGAGTACCGAGGTGTGAACGTCCCAGTTTGGTTCCTGGTGGAGAGAACACCTCTGCAGAAGCAGTGCAGCAGGCAGGAGGGGGTGAATGCAGCGCCGTGTTTGGCCGTGTGATGGCAGAAGAATGTTTTATGAGTTCCTCTTTCATGTTTATTCTAATGTAAAGATGTTTCTGTGTCTAGTTCTGCATTCCAGGAAGCAGACATAGTAAGCTCTAAGGACAGTGGTCATGGAGACAGTGAGCAAGGAGACAGTGATCATGATGCCACTAATCGAGGTCAATCCTCTGGTAAGTCTGATAAGGGAATGGAAATAGTAGATCTTTAAGTAGGGAGACTAGAAAGAACAGTTGCTCATAGGAATATAATACAAGAGTGGCACGAATAATGTGAGCATATTGTATGGGAGGCTGGGTTTCAGTCAGCTCGCTGCTCCAGTTACCTGAGCAAGGAGACAATTTTGAAGCCCTTTCATTCACGGACCACAGTTTATTTTATTCATTTCCTTGGGGGAGGGTTGGCATGTCATTTGGCATCATTTGCTGTAGCAAAACTTCCTGCACATTAAAACAAAGTTGCTGGTACATTTTACCGTGCTTTTTTTATTTTATTTTATTTTTTTTTCTCTTTTTCCCAACCGCAGATTTGCAGAATTTCAAAGCATTAGGCGATTTTGTTTAGCAGGCACTTCAGCTGGCATGGCAGTGTGAAGTGCAGGGGGAGTTCCCAGGGGAAAGAATGAACCCAGTGATTGAATGACAGCCAGACTGTGAGGATTTTTGCTGGGGATCAGTGGAAACGCATCGGGTGCTCTGAATGTGTAATACCTTAGCATGTTTCGAGGACCGTTCCTCCATTCAAACTGAGGCAGCGTGCGGTATAAGTGATCTCCATGTTAATAAGGCTAAGGTATATTCTTAAGCACATTTCTTTCAGTCCTGGCAAAAGAAAGAAATGCTTTAAAAGACTACGATCTGAACCACCTAGAAAATATATACATTGCAGTGCTATTCCCATGTGTACAGCTCGCTGTCTTTGCTCTCTTACTGTCAGTTCTCTTCTGGAAGGGACATTTGTTCAGAGCCTATGCATTAGAATTCTGTCTCGCCCTCGCATTGCATTTTAGCCGCAAATGCTCGTGCTTCCCTCCCTACCACAGCCTCCAAAGGTCTGGTGTGTCTTGATTCAACACAGGGATTTCTTTCCCCTTGTTTCCCGTGTACTCTATCATGTATAAGGATTTTCTACAAGTGTGTCGTAGAAAATACTGCCAGAGTCTCTCCAGTTGTTCACTTTTTTTGTCCCCTGACCCCGGTCTCAGAAGATACCAGAGCAAGGGACTCGGTGCTGTCATAGCAGTGCTGTCTCACCCGCGTGCTCTGTTAACGTCCTCTATTTTCTTGCTGCTGTAGTCGCTGTGCCCTTAACGATGGGAAACCCAGGCACCAGGGGAAGAGGAGGCTGCTACAGGGCCCCTTTATATTGCTGCAAGTCATTAATATGCAGACCTAATGAGACTCGAGAAGAGCCAAGAGTCTCCGGAGCTCCCTGCTTCTTGCAGGGCTTCATGCTAAGTGAACAGAGTGTCTATTTTGTGTCTGGGAACCTGACAACAAACCAGGTCTTGCCAGAAGTTTACATCTGAACACAGAGCCTCTTTCATTTTTGGCCTATATATGGCGTATGATTTATTGTTGTTTTAAAAAGCCATGTATTTAGCCTCCCCCCACCCTTTCTTTCGCACTGTTTCTGGTGCAGCAATCAGTGCTACTGAGTTATAAAAAGCTCCCTCTCCTCCTGCCCTCCCTGCATTCCCTTTTTTTTTTTTTCTTTTACGCATTTTACTGCAGCAGTCATCTCAATGAACATTTCAATCAGCTTAGTCCCTCAACATAATGAACCATAATAACCAAACAGGAGAGAAAAGAATAAACATCTGCAGAAGGGGCTGGATTTGACTGATGGTGGGAATATAATCATAGAGTTGCACATCAACTGAAAGCTATTTTCTTTTAGATGCATTCAGGGCTGTTACTGTTGTGCCTCTGCTCTTTATTCTTTCTCTCCATTTTAAAAGTGGTCTATCTCAGATACGAACACTGGAACTACTGTCAAACTTGGCATTAGTCCTTAGCTGGGCAAATTCTTCATTTGCATCATTTCTATTTTTATCAAACTAGGGGGGGAAAACCTATTCTGTACTTTCAAAATAATTTCAAATCATTTAGGAATCTGATGTGATTTATGAACTTCTGTGTCTACAATAGTGATTACACAAGAAGTAATGAAAGCTGACAGTTAAGTTTGGTCTGCTCACAATTAACAGTTTGAACTGAAACCTCAAATCCACAGAACTTCCAACTTAATATATCGGTGCTGTGGTTTGAGAATAATTTACATGCACAATTTTTTAAATGCTAGTTCCAAATAGATTTTTTAAAATACATCTCTGTAGAAACTGCTTTAAACTTCTACATATGTAAAATGCAGTAATTTTTGGGATGAATCTTGCTGTCATGATGCAAAGAACATGCCCCTTGACCTCAGCAATGACAAGATATTTTGATATAAAAGCTTCACTCTCGCTATTAGCACTTGGTGATGAATTTTGCGAGGGGGAAAAAAAAAAGGAGCATAAATCTTGTTTGATCTTGAATGGCTACAGGAAATACCTGAGGGAATGCCTTCTCAGTTTTTTAGTCATTCTGGTGCTCTATAATCAATTCGTTCTAAATTATTGAAGGAAAACACACTGGTTGTTAAGATGGCAGAAGTTTGGACTGGTTTTTTTTCAAGATGTTACCTGATACTACACAGCATCATATTTATTTTCAAAAGGACTGTACTTGCATCCAGAAATATTTAGTAGATAATTCACATTGACAAGTAAAACCCACTCCCTACCAGTTCTAGTCAGCAGCATGTTCTGCTCACAAAATGTCTTTTTACTGTTCTGTACATTCTGTTACTCTCACCAGCAAACAGTCCTGTGGCACAAAAGGAGGTATTCCATAGTAGTCCATTCCTGGCCAAGCTGACTGTCAGAAGTCATGGTCAGTTATTAATTGGGAAGGAAAACATGCAGGGTGAAAACCTATCGCTGTGTCATAGATTTTTCTTGCACAATTATTCAGTGCAAATTCTGAATGAAGCTGTTCTATGCATCATAAAATGTTTTATGATGTTTTGAAATAAGATTCTAGCTCACCTTTTCACAAAATTTATTTTCTTGATAGTGATTTAATCATGGTTTCAAATGTGCTGGAATGCATGTAAGAGATTCATATTGTTCCCATGAAAGTATCACCCGAACAACTTGTAATTACCCACATTCTCACCTACCTTAACATCCGTGAAGTACAAAAGTACTGTCATCTGCATTTAGTGGGGAATGGCAGGTAGTGGGATACTCAGGAGCCTAATTTTCATGGATTGGGCAGTCATTTCATTGACTGGGATAGGAATCTGACCTTTTTGGAATATGACTTCCCAAAGGTGAAGAAGCACAAGAAGTGTTTGGCAAGCAGAGGAGGGGTTTCTCCAATCCCGAGTGCATGCTCTAATTACTTGTGCTCTTCTTTGTCTGAACATTGTTGAGACAAAAGCTGCTATTTGTTGTAGAACAAATGCGACTCCTACAACACTACTAGTTATTATTAACTCACTGTATTTCAATCATGTTCTGTAGGAGTAATTTCTAAGCATGAGGTTAGTTTATTTCCCATGGTTGATTAAATTCTTGGCCTCCCTTGTGAAATTGCTGACTTGGGTGCCAATTAATACTCTGCATGTGCGTATGTTTAAATTGTATGATTAGACACCTGTCCTATAAGATTTGGACTCCTGCCATCAGCTTATTTCCTATGGCTGCTCAGTAGCTACTCATCTTTCTCAAGCCAAACGTGCAGAGCTCTTCACAGTATTACCTTTGGTTCACCTTTTTCACTGCATTGGCATGATTTCTTGGATGCACTTCAGGAAGGAATATCCAAGATGTGAAGCTAAGTGAATGTACTGTCATGGATATACTGTAAAATGCATCAGGTTTTTTTTTTTTTATGATCTCCTCTGGGCAGTACTGGACAGTATGGATTGGTGACCGGCTGAGATCTACAATTAGGCTTCTGCTAGTGGACTTTATGAAGGGAATTGATGGGGGTCTAATGCAAAGGCACGGGGTGAAACGTCGCCTCACACCTTTTCAGTGCAGGTTAGGTAAAACCCCAAGAGGGTTAGTGTGCGTTACTGCAGAAGAGCTATGATATTTCAGCGTTCATAAGGAGAAGAATTTGAGGAGCCAGAAGAAAAATTTTAGTGATAAAGGGACAGTGAAAACCAGTATTCCTTCTGAGCCTATGCAGAGTGACAGCTAAATCCTGTTTTGAAGATCACTTGGGCTAAGAGTCTATCTCGGATAAAGTGAGAGTGAACATGAAAATGGCTTAGAAAAGTGCTTTGGCTCAAGCTGAGGGCGGTTTCTTTTCCTTTTTTTCCTCTTCTTTCCTTGGGCTGCATGCTTAATGATGTTCACATCTCAATGGTCCAGATAGGGCTTTGAAGTCGAGATTTGGAAGAGCCGGATACCGAAGATGTTTGAGGCTTTATTCATGTTCTCGTGTAGATGAAGTCAGTTTTATCCAAGGCAGCACACCAATTACTTGGCAAGAAAGACTGAGAATAACTGTCTCATGAAGTTCAGTAGATAAAGTCTTCTACAAAGGAGGTTAATGTAATTATCCTTTTTTACCGACACAAAACATGAATCATGGGGAAATGAGTAACTTGCTCAAGTTACTAATAATAATGATCTAACCAAATGGAAAGTAGTTGTGGTAACAGAGCTCTGACAAGGAGGCCTGGTTCCCTACATCATGCCTATCTCTCATCTAACTAGCTATTTTAAGAAAAGCTACCACGGAAGTGGAAAATGCCATTTAATTCCAAGTGAAAGCTGAAGTTATGAAAAAATTACACATATTGGGAAAAAACCCCCACCTCTCAATAACAATACTACAAAAATACTTTGTCAACATTTAATTTGTGGTTTTGCTTTTTTATTACATCATTTACTCAGTAACACATATGAACATGTTCACTCGTTGCTCTAAAGGGCTTGGTGTATGGCTCTTCTCCCTTAATTAAATTAAGAAATAATGCATTATTTAAAAATGGTTTTAGGCCTAATTTTTGCTTTGATCTAAACTGTCTTTCAAACCAATTAGCATTCATGCACATAGAAATTTTGATTTTCTCCTTTTGAAATATGAAAAGGAAGCAAATTGGGAATAAGCTTCAGAAATGTAACACTACCAAGAATCTGATTCAAAGCACCTGAGTTCAGGAAATTCAGATGCAGATATCAAACTTCATATTGAACTCGTTTCCTTTGAAGCAGGGGCGGAGGCTTGTTTTCCTTCAAAATCTGCAAAGTTAAGGTGTGTGAGAGCTCATATTGCCCGCTGGCCTACTTAGTAATAAGGCTTGAACAAATAGGAATGAACTAGTGGCTTTTGCCAGGAGCTTTTGTATGTTGGCTGTACTTGTAATAGTACGATGCTTATCACTTTTCAGCACTTCAGTGCGCCACACTATCTGTTTGTATCCACAAAGGACATTTGAAATTCAGAATTCAGTGTCACCTTTAAAATCTCAGTTTATCCGCATGCAAAGTCTACTATCATAACCAAATAAAAAATATAAAGCATTTTTCTTTAATGTGGACTTGCAATTACGATGGATAGTTTAGTTCTGAAGGATCATATATATAACCAGATTTATGAGGGAGATGAGATAGAAGTGTTATACTGCTGAACATTTCTTTTTTGTTATAAATCAAGAACATGATCTTGGTGTATGAAGGAGTTCTGTGCTGAATGTCTTACTTCGTTTACCATGATATATCCTTCCTTCTAGGAAAATACATATAGCCTTTCCCCCCACCTTGTTTATAATGTTTTTCAATTAGAAACAGAGAATTCTATACCATGACCCACAGGAAAAAGGTGGAGGAAGAATAGCCAGCGTTCGTATCACAGTCAGTGTAAATATACGTAGGACCCCAGGCATTTCAAAATCAGACTGCTAATTTGAATTTATTTTCTGCCAAAATACTAAAATGAAGGGCTTGGTTCTGCACCCATGAAACTCTTAGGGAATGTTGTGATTGACTCAAGTAGGAACGACACCCAACCCAGGCCTGAATATTTTGTTCCCATCCTAAACGAGCATTTACATTCTACTGTATGTTCCAGCAGTGCATATTAAAACTCAGACTTATATGTATATGCATTCTCATCTTCAAGGGGGGAAAAGTTTGTCATACAAGCGTACATTTTTATATCCCCTACATTCATTACTTTGTTTATTCAAAATCCAGATTTATAGGGGCCATAACATCTCTTTTATAATAAGCTGTTATATAATACTATTCAGTGCACTGCAGTAGACAAGCAGTATTCAAAAGGGAACTAAAAAAATAATATTTGGATAGAGACATTTTGCAGTTTAGCAGCTGATGTGAAAACAAAATAGTAAAATGGAGGGTAATTTTCCAGGGGAAAAAAAGGGTCTATCTTTGAATATATATCTTAAAAACAATATTAGAATCATATCTCCCTATGTCCCTCCCCACTGACTTAAGGATATAATTTAATATTTATCTGTAAGTATTTCTTTTTCCTCTGTCTTTCAGGAAATGTTGAATGAATATGGTCACTGACACACTGTTAGCAAAATGTAACTGTAATAATTTTCCTATTAAAATAGGGTTATTTGTTGTTTATATGTAACTTTGCTAGGAAGTTTGAAAAATGAAATAACCATTTTGTGTTAATTGTCACTTAAATCTTCTGAATGGCAAAAGCTAGATTCATAAAGTATGTCTTTTCTTGCATAAGAGATATTTTTGTGCAGGCATTTCAGTACGTAAGATACACAGACACAGGGGTTTATAGAAGTTGTTGTATATTAATTTCTTCACGGGAAGCATGCCTCTAAATCTTTCTTTTCAGCCTTTGATAGCTACTACCACTGGAATTTAGAACTACACAATTTGTATGCCTTGATGATCTTCATCTGATTTCTTAATCATATCTGCAGTTCACGTTTACATTCTTCAACAGTTCACTGATCAGTAATTTATTTTCAGACTTCTGTATGCCAATTATCAATGCGAGGTTCTAATCGAAACTGGACCTAGCACTGTATATTTAATTTAAAATTAAAAAGTCATTATAAAGTGAGATTAATCTGAGATTAAAAGCTTTTTTTCTTTCTTTGTATTTTTTCTGTCTAAATGACTGGTTTTGGTATTCAAGCACTTGTTGATAGCTCAGAAAGATTCTTGCCTGCTGAAGAGATTTTTTTGTATAGTGTGAGATATCGCATAAATACTACTAATACAAGTCAAATTACGGTTCAAAACAGTGGTAGAATTCTTAATATTAATCCTCGCATTGGAGATCAAGCTAATCCAGTTCTTTACAATGTTGGCTGGTGAATGAGCTACATTACATGAATCTTATTACAGCTGTTCAAAATTTCTTCATATTTCTCCTGCAAGCAGTGTCATTTTTTGTAATTCTAATGCAATGCTTGTAAATGCAATGTTTATAACAGATTTAGTTCAGTTTTGACATACACCTATTCTAAGACGCTCCGTTCTCTTTATAAATACAAGAAAAAGGTATTTCTTTGCTTTTCTGTATGATGTTGAACATCAACTTGGAGACGCTGGTATTTATTTTACTATGTGCCTATGATTTCATACACCATTCCTCTCAAAACAAGGATAATCCAACAACTTGGTGACTCATAGTCAGGAAACATTCTTTTGGAAGGCTGATCTGAAGGTAGTCAATAGAAGCATAGCTTGTCATTTGAAATCTTAATAGCATTAAAGGATTTGTAAGCAAACAGTTCCGTGTTGGCAGGGACAAGTGTTTGCTTATATAGGGGAAGCATTAACAATTTTGTCAATAGTATCCACAGCCATGTCACATCGGACAACCACTACCTTTGTACCACTAATTACAGTAATTTATTATAGGGTTCTGTCCCATTACTTGGATGACTTGATGATAGTGAGGACTGCTGCAGTAGCAATGAAAACTACTTCTGAAAGAATGATGTAACAATTAATTAAGTAAGCCATCCTGATCACTTGGAAGGTGGATTTCTACTTTGTAAGATCCACTTTTAATACCAGTAGGCTCTATCTGTATACTCACGTATGCACAGATAGTTCCTTTGTAGGACTTGTTAACATTTCATTTTCATAAAAGAAATCTGTGATTCCTCAATCGAGACACTTCACGTCTCTCACGAGAGATACGTTTATGTAGAAACAGTTCCTTCCTGTTCTTAAACAAGTATTTTCAACTGGTGAACCACAGACCTCAACCTACAAGAGGAACTGAACTTTAATTGAGCAGGTTCTAAATGGTGTGATCTGCAAGTGATTTTGTGAGACAGAACCACCAATACCCTTCTTCTTGTGGTATTTTTGTGTATGTGTGACATTTTGGCATTTAGTTACACTTATTAAATGGTGTCTTTGACTTCTGAAGACTGGACAATCAGCTATTTATTTTTTTTTTCATTGAGGAGATGAAGGTAGTGGAAGAAGTTCTTACGACATTTCTCTTTCCACTTCTCTCTTTTCTCGGCATAATCTTTCTTATCTGTCAGCAGCTGTTCGTGATGCTGAAGCTTATATCTGTAGTTTCTTTTTCTCTCATGCTTGCAGGCATGGATCTCTTCTCCAATTGCACGGAGGAATGTAAAGCACTGGGCCACTCAGATCGGTGCTGGATGCCTTCCTTTGTTCCATCCGATGGACGCCAAGCTGCAGATTACCGCAGCAATCTGCACGTACCCGGCATGGACTCCGTTCCAGACACTGAAGTGTTTGAAACACCAGAAGCCCAGCCGGGGGCAGAAAGGTCCTTCTCCACCTTCGGCAAAGAGAAGGCCCTTCACAACACTCTGGAGAGGAAGGAGTTGGATGGACTGCTGTCTAATACACGAGCGCCTTACAAACCACCATATTTGAGTAAGTACTATTCAAAAAGCTGTGTGGAAGTCTTCCCTTTGCGGGAATAAAAATTAGCTCTCTCTGGTAGGAATAATACAGGCACAATTTTAGGAGCAGTGGGGAAAAATGGCTTCTCTTGGATTCAGGCACCACTGAAGAAGGCATTGTTCGATGCTTTTAAAAAAAGACAAAATCTTGATTGTTTTTGGTATGGCATTACTGTCAACAACAAAAGTATCAGCTGATATTAGTGGAGAAGTTGCTCAAATTTTTTTTTCTGGTGCTGGATTATTTTCAAAGTTTTCTTGGATAGATGGTTTAAACATTGACATTGCCAGACTAATATTTTTTGAGACTTTTTAAAGACAGTTTTGAGAGAACTGTCCTAGGAGCTTCTTTTTATGATTGAGCAGTATCTTGTGAATAAACTGTATGTCTATTATTTTGAAGCAACTATTTACATAGTTAACATTAAGGGTTTGGAAGGAAGGAAGACAAAACTTTTTGCCTTCAGTCTGATCATCTTTCAGTCTACATAGTATTGACTTTTGTCAATGCTCCTCTGTGCTTTCTGTCTTGTACCAAAATCTTGCCTCTTTAGTCACCTTTTGACTACGGTTGAGTGGCATGAAAGAGTGTGATAGATCTCGAAAAGACCCTCATGATTCCTTTTGTAGTCTGAGCCAGTTGTAGAACCCTTGAGTAATACTTTGATCTAATATGTCTTTTCATTCTATTTAGCAGCCTTCTGTATTTTATTAGAGACTGTAATCTCCTCGACTTCAAGAGTTTATGATGTGTATCTCATCCAAATAAGCCAAAGACATTAACATTGCAATGCTGACCCCTTTTAAAGCAATAAAAGTCTTTTAGGACAGCAGATCAGGGGTAAAAAAAAAAAAAAAGTCTCACTGAATGATATTAATTTATTTATTTTTAGAAAGCATTTAGTTGTTCTGAAAGGTGCTGCAGTGGCAGTCCCAGCATGTGAAGATCTTTGCTACAGATCATTCTCAGCACAGAGATCTCAGCTCTCCCTTCTTAATGAGCTGTTCGAGTATTTCAGTGCTTCAGAGAGGTCTTTTTACTGCTTCGCTCTAGGTTTGCTTTACTGAAAGCTTCTAAATTTGGACACCAATTCTGATAAGTGAACGCCATCCTAAAAAACTTGTCCTGAGACAATCAGCTTATTTTGTGTAGGCTCACAAAATGTCAGGTGTCAATCATCTGGTCATACTCTTAAAGACCAATGTGAAATTTCACTTAACTATGACCTAAGGACTCATGACTCTGTCTTTTCCTAACTGGTCTTCCATCATTTACCTCTAAGAAATATTCTTTAATACTAAAATGTAATCTAGCAGTACTAAATTCATCTTCGTCATTTCAGTCAAAAATTTGAGTTTTGTAGCACTGATGGTCTAATCACAGCAGAGTTCCGATGCAGTACGGACATTACAATGATGATTACATCTGGTGACACCACAATGGTAGTTCTGTTCCGTTTTGTTCTAGGCATGGGAGTTTTATTTCAAATAACAATGAAATATTTATTTTATTGATAGCTTAGAGATTTAAAACTTTTTTAAGCTAACATAAGTAATATTGTTGAACAATGTGTTTACATATAGATGTTGGTCTACATTTTAAATTTTTCTGGTATAAGGGCATAAAAAATTGGAAGTAAAATGTCAGAAGTAAACAATATAAATGAGTGGTATTATGTAATCCACACTTGAGAATCCAGATTTAATTTTACTTTTTTTTTTTTTGCTTTAAACCTCAAGGCTAAAAATGCTACAAAACAAGAGCAGTATTTCTCTGTTTTATTTTCCTTTATTTAATAATTTCTTTAGTAAAATTGTACACTATAACTGTACAGCAAAGAGAAGTAAGTGAGCACAACAATTGTAGCAATGAGTAAATAATTCATTATTAATAAAGTATTCAATGAATAAGGCAAGAGGAATGCATAAGGGGAAGTTGATTCAGGAAGGAAATTTAGTTGAGCCACTCGGTAATTGCAAGTGTAATAAAACCAAACTCAAATTCTTAACAAAGAAGATCGTATCAAAATCAGTATGTCAGTAGAATGATTTTTTTTAAAGTGATTAAAATGTATGAAACAGAACCCTCATATTCAGCAAAAATGCTGTATAAAACATCGCAGCATGTATGAAAACAGCCATATGAAAGATCAGTAGCAACGAAGAAAAAGTATTTTGCAGAATACAAAAACTGTTATTTGAACTAAAAAAAGAGAGATTCTTAAGCAAAAGGATCAGAAAAGAGCATAAGTTGTAGCAGGTGAACTTTAGGATAGTAAGTAGTGGAGGTAAGAGGGACTTCTTAGAGAAATAGCCAAAGGCGTGCAAATAAATATAGACAATTTTTAAGATGTCAAGTGTCGTAAGCTAGGAGAGAATTGGTGGGTCTCTTGAGCTGCAGTTAGTGAGGAGAAGGACATTGCAGAGATTCTAAACTGTTTCATTTGCATTTGTGTTTGCCAGAGGAGGGACGGAGAAAGACAGGCGTACTTAGGAAGCCACCCATCCCAGGTAACCATTTCAAATAAATGTGCACGACTGAGCCATGGAAGAGGATGTTGGTGAAAAATTGACTAATACAAATAGGAAGAAGCCAGCGGATTACGTATTTCTTTACTTTTCAGTTTCTAACAAAGGCTGGTAACCGAAGAATGTCAGAGGTTGTGTTTATTGTTAAAAAAAAAGTACAAGAAAGTCTTGTAAATTAGAGCCCAGTGAGAAACCTTAGCACACAACGTAAAATTGTAAGTCAGGGATTTTAGGAACAAGGTAGCTGGCATCTGTCCAGGAAAATTGCACAGAAAGATTGTCCATCTATTAGAATTTTGATAGAGTGGGTGAGAATTAATCAATATAGTGTATTTGAACTGTCAAAAAACCCCTTTAGCATAGCTTCTGTGTAGTAGAAGGTGTTACTAAAGTAAGCAAGTGTTGCCATACGGCAAAGCATTACCAGACTCTGTGCCTAAGAGGAAAAAAAATCATAAGGATAAATGGAACATTTTAGCAGAAGCAGAGCTCTCCAAGTGTCCACGCGGAGATCCATGGAGTTAAAAAAATTAATTATCTGGAAATGGAAATGAGAAGAAGGGGGCGGTATTTGCAGATGGCATAAAATGGTGTAGGTCAATCAAGTCTCTAATAGACTACCTATGCCCACATTGTGCAGTGGGGCATGGTCCTGGAACCGCAGCCTGCTTCTGACCCAGCTCGCCCTGGCATGGAAAGCTGCAGAGCAGCATCAGGGCGGTGGAAGAGCTGAGCGAGCTCACTCCCATAAGCTGTGCCGTTAGTGCCATAGCTACGATTGCAAACTGGTGGCTCTACGTGGAGCTTCCACTGTGCCACAGGAGTGTATCTGCTCAAGTTTGTGTCCCCTCGGTGACTGGTACCCGCTGTGTTCAACGGGTACCTTCATTGCAGGACTTGAGGGAAGACAAATGAGGAAGGTGACGTAGGTTATCATGAGAAATTTCAACTCTTCTTGAGCAAAAAAAGGATCACGGGGTAATTCCCTGAAAAGTGTCCCCCAATGTACAAAGCCAGCAAGAAGGAAATAAAATGCCAGGTTACAAAAAAGGAATTGAATTGAAAATACACTCCAAAAGTATTACAAAACCCTTACACAAAACATATCACTATGTTGCTCTAGCCAGTCTGTTCATTCCATGGAAATACATAGCATAACAGCAAAAATACTGAAAATGTTTCTATGCAAAGTCATATTAAAGGCTTAGTACTAATTAATTTAGACAAGCTGTGATAGGAACACGAAGTAAACAGGAGACTGCATGAAAAGAGGGAAGGTAAGCTGGGCGCTTTCGTTCGCTGTTCCAAATAAAAAGAGAGCAGCAAGGCAGCAAAACAATTGAAGGACAACCAGGTCATGAACTGATAAGATCATACACATTTGATAAAATAATACACATTTGACACAAATAATACTGTCAAACTTATGATTATGGGGTGTGATTGAAACCAAAGGCTTAATGGTGGAGATTTAGGTGTTTGCTTTTTTGTTGGTTGAGGTTGAGGTCATTGCATGGATAAATGAAAGCAGCAGCAGCTATATTACAAATTATAATGTAGAAAATGATATAAATCCTCATACTTGAAAGAGTTTTTTTATGTCCCATTGTCAAATTTTTACCTTACTGTTCTAAGCCATTGGACTTCTTCATACACTATTTTCCACATAAACATACATATTCTGTATATTCTTCTGAGCAGAGCAGACCAAAAGTAGATCTCTTTGTACTCAATGTTTTGAAGACTATATTTTTTACATAAGTTTTAAATATTTATTATAATTACAAGCTATAAAATTGTGATGGAATCAATAGATTGTAGAAATTTTGAAAACGGTTTTCTCATTGAGAGGAACTCCAGGATTCTTCTAACTTGCGTATTCTTCTTGCTGCGGAATTTACACATTTCTTCTTATTCATCCATGTGATTTGAACACTGCTTTTCTGCAAACAGTTAAGAAATTTTCGTAATGACTCGAATGTTCTTAAAACATGATATTCTGAACTTGACTGAAGGAAATAAAATAAGTTAAATAACACTGGTGAGAAAAATGTAGCTTTTGAACAATTCCTATATATTAAAAATAGATTCTAACCATTTCTACCTAATTTTTTCATTCAGTGGTGCTTATATTAGCCTTTTTTTTTTTAATAAGTATTTTTACTGTAGTCACCAAAAACCCCAATCCAAGTTTCAAACTCTGTTGTACCAGATTCTGTAGGATATTTAACAGAGACCCATCTTCCCAATGAATGCCTGATCAGTCTGATCCTAATCTATTTCTAATATTTTGGACCAGGTCCGCTGAGGTGGTAACAGCGCGAATAGCACCATTACATCCATCTCAGTAGTGTTTTGGTCTATAATTGATGATAGGAAATGGCTTTACTTTATTTTAGTTTTTCTTCTGTAGTTGTGGATCATTCTAGATCTGTCTTTCTTGTATAATACTTTAGAGCTTTCCTAAAGTTATGTATTGACATTAGCGACAGAGTATTTTTTTTCTTCCTAGTAAGAGGTTAGACATTTTTTATATATGAAAACAGTCAAATATTGCTATAATGCCCTAACTTTCTATGTGTACGTGCTTATTTTGCTCTAAAGAAAATTACTTTGGCATAGCTTAATCTAGTTTGGAAGCAGGTTAAAATAAACTATATGAATGCACAATTTACTACACAGAATAACAGTGTTTATGCAAGAAGGCATTCTGGAATAATAATTGTGTTCTAAAGTAGCCCCCTAATTGACACTGCAATATTTTCTACATACACGCAAGCATCTTCACCTTCACTGATGAAACTATATCGTCATCACGGTAATTATTGCCAACACTACCAACATATTTTATGTATAAATCAGGATTTTATTGTGTTTGGTATGGCATATACATAGAGAAAGAATGAAAAAGCTAGTCTCCTCCCCAAGACGTTTGGGCTTGGTTCTGAGCACAAGTCTCTATGTTCATGTGAAAGTATAGATTTGTAGTCTGAGGTTCTCGTTCTACAAAATATTTGGCACCTGCTCAACTTGACCTATCCAAGTCAAGTTGGTTTACAAATAAAATTAAAAAGCTTTCAAAAGTCTTTGCACAGTTGAATGTTTAGAAATTGGATCATCAATTTATTTCAAATAATCTACCACAGAGCCTTGCACAAAGAATGGTTTAACTTACAATCATTATCCATCTCCCTGAATTAGATTAGAACAAATGACCTAGAGTAGAAAAATGTTCATGTCTTTATACCAGGACAAGAAGTGCCTCACAATACTTTGATGATTTTTCAAAGAGATAAAAAAAAATGCGTGTAAATATTTTTCGGTATTTTGATCTAGTTAGGATCATAAAGGCCTATTTCCGTATGGCAGGATATGTAACTCAACATTTTCTGCTGATGTTTAACATAAATATATGAAAAAATGTTTTAAGCAAGAATTCTTTACTGTTTTGGAAAAGTTTCCCCCCAAAATGAAGGAAATTACAATTTTGTACATTTGCTATGAAGGAAGAAGAATTTTCTTTGGTTTTTTTGTTTAGTTACATCTCATTTCTGGAATTTATCACAGCTGTGATAGATATTATGGTATTAAATTTGCATAAACATAAATAACAGCTATTTTGAATGGGACACTTGATTAATTTTAAAAATTAGGCCTGTCTACATTTTTGCTTTTAAAATTAGCCTACTTGATTTCTAATACAGATCAGGGAAACTTGTGAGCTGTCTTGTCCCTTCATTAATAATTTTTAATTCAATTTGTGATTTTCGCACATACTTGAAGTAAAAATGCACAGAAGTAAAATCAAACAAATTAGCACCAATAAGTTGCTGCTCTTAGGGTAAGAAGAAAGAAAACATTCTAACATTGGATTGAAAACAAACAAACAAAAAAAGAAGTCGCGCTGAAATGCAATTTTTATTGGTATGAACAAACAAATGATATGTGCATAGTAAAAGAGTTGTTCCTTTGTGAATAGTACAGTTTTGTGCTCAAAAAGAATGTTAAAATTGTATCTTTCAACTTTCGATCTGATCTGCACAGCTGAATATCCACATACCCTCTCACAGGCAGTGGAACTCTTCACTTACAGAAAGGAATTTATCTCTGTGACAGGATACAGCTCTCATTTCTGCCCACATGAGAATGACTTTGTGCATGCAAAATTGCTCAGCAAAGCTGAAGTTGAAAAGCCAACATCTAATAATGCTAAGAAATCTAACTGAAAAATTATTCTTTTCTAAAAAGTCTAATAGAGCATTACCATTTTTGCAAACAACTGTATCTGAAATGCTGAGACATTTATTCACTTACAACTCAAGTTTGCCAGTTCAGATACATCATCTCTGTTAGGTAAATAAAGCTTACAAAAAAACCCCAAACTTAAAATAAAACTTAAACTGGTAATACTAATTAAAATATAATAAGGCTATGATAGATTTTCACTCATTCTTGTAGGTACTCTGTGATCTTGAATAAACCACTTGTGATGATTCACTGTTCAATGATTATTGCATAACTCCTGAAAGGTATTTTTATCTCACATTCATGACTGGTTTGCATTCTTCATCTGAACGTATTCCTCTTGCAGCTTTTGCTCAAAGGGAAGAACGCTTACCGAGTAGTGCCGCAATGATAGAAAGGAAATGGATAATTCAGAAAGCAAAATTAGAAAGGAATATATAAATATGCAAAGATAACTTGACTGTAGCCCAATAAAACATATAAATTACATTATTTTTATCAAATGTTATGAAAATAATGAATATAAGAAAAAGAAATAAGCATTCCTTTTTTTTTTAATTTTAAAGCACAGATGTTAGCTGTTATATTTAAATTCTATTTGCTTGAATATCTTTATGTAACTGTGATATTGGACAGAACTAACAGTACCTTGTACGGTAGAAAATACTGATCAAAAAATGTACCTGTTATTAGGTTTACATAGCATCTTTTATCTTAATTAATTATAGGGTTCTTTGCAACTTCAGTGCAGGAAAATAACTGAAAGGTTAAAAAAACTTGGGTAACTTTTATTTGAAAGAAAATTATATTTTTAATTTGCCATATCATTTCAACTATTTCTTTTCCTCTGATAGCTGTAAAAGTCTGTATTTGCCAGTTCTGACTGGAACATATAGAAGTCTTGTATATCTGTCTCAGACTAGTGCTATATTTATTCATTTATGTCAATTTTGAGAGTGCTTATGTCTACTGTGAATATACCATCTGTGGAGAATTTTTTTTCTAAATAATGAAATACCATTTTCTGGATTCCTACCAGTGGAATAGGAAAGAAACCAGCAGAAAGATTGCTTGTGACTTTAGGAGTAATTTTTGAGATTACTGTGTTATGCTGGTTTAAAATTCCAAAATGCCTCTTGTCCTATAAATTTAAATCGTACGACAGAAGTAATTCAGCCACTTACGGACACGAGACTCTTTGGAAAGCAACGAGATGTTTGCACTTAAAATTTTCAAAGGCACTGAAGTTATTTATTTTTGATTGGCAAATTCTATTCATTATGAATAAATGCTATTCCTAAATGTACAAACCTCCTTATTGTGACAGCCAGGAGCTGGAGAATTGAATGTGTGCCTGATCCTGGGTCTGTGCACAGCAAAGTCTTCTCCTCTCTGCTTGCCTCTGCCTGAGGACGCCAGGACGCCTGGGCCTGCACAGGAGAGGAAATTATTCTTGTTTCTGGCTTTTTTGCTGCAGACAATAACTCTGATTTTCCACTGTCATTTCCACCGCTTAAATTTTTGAGGGCTTCCCTTCCTTTCTCTTTTTTTTTTCTTTTTTTTTTTTTTTTTCCTTGACCAAAGGACAAAAAATAGGGAAAGCCATTCAGAGAATGCAACAAATAGCTGGTAAGAGAAGGAACTGCATCTATTTATCTACTGCACACTATGGGGATGGGTGTTGCTATTTCTCTGGGAAGCCTGTAAACAGCTCTATTTGTACCCCAGCCACCAAGAACCCACAGCTTCGCGCCAGCAGTAGGATGACTGCTGCTGGGAAGTAGCGGTCAATATATGTAATTTGTTTTAGAAACACGGTATGGTGAAGTCAGAAGAGTGAAGAATGATGTATTTGGTACCTTCTTGTAAGTCAGGAAGTAGGAGATACAGGCAACTGGGCTACAATTTTTAACTTCAATACCTAATAAATTGTTGGAAGAAGTATATATGGTGATAGTAATCAATGTGGATTCATTGAAAATCCAAACTCTCTTAAGATAATTTAATTTATTTCTTTGATAGGATGATGGTCTTTAGTAGTTGAAGAAAGTATTGTGGACATGGGGAAGCAAACCTTCAGAACTTCCTTCCTCAATTCTACCTGAAAATGATGTGCATGCATGAGTTGCAAGAGTAAATCTGCATTTTTTTAGATTCACTTGCATACACGTGAATCTATTTCATGTGTGTAAATGATGTTATTTCACATGACATTTTCACAGGTTATCAGGAGTAATGTGGATTAGAAAGAAAGGAAAAAAAAGGATGCAGAGTAGATTCACCAAAGAAGCTACAGGGATGATAGACTCCTCTTGTAGCAAGTGACCCAAATCCTCTGACTTTATCTTTTCACCTCCAGCATCATGGCTGCATTCAGCCCTGGAAAAGGATTCATTAGGAAACTGCTTGAATGCAACCATTCTTTAGTCATCAGGAATTTTATAGGTGTTGATATTGTGGATTCATCTTATGTCAGAGTAAAATTCTGTCACTTTGTGACTTTTTTTAGTTGCTTATTTGTGTTTTAATTTGACATCCATCTATTCTCAATTGGAATTTCGATGACAATTGAATGTAGCTGCACACAGCTGTGGGTATTGATAGGAACTAAGATCTAAAACAGTTCTTGCTTACAAATGAGATGCAGTAATAACTTTTTTTTCTGGTCTACTTGAGATAAAGTGCTGTGTGCTTTGTACTTGCAATATTCTTTATGTCCAATACGGCTACACTGCTTCTAATTAATTAAACAGGATCCCTCCCAGCACTGGGATGTTATGGTCTGTACTCTTACACTCTCTGGCATACCTTTAGCCTGTGGCAACTAGTTTTCTTCCCTAACAAGCCCTGTTCGTGGTGAGGCTGTCAGAACGTGGGCCAGGGACCATTCCTGAAAGCAGATTGGGTATGATCACACTATATGGCCCCCACACATTGCTCGATATGGCTGAGAAATGTTAATAATGTGGATATAAATCATTCCATTCTGATAGTCTTCAGTGACAAAGAATGGTGATGGGCAAATTTCATTCATGGACAGAAAGAGAGCCAATATGACTTTTTGAATTAAGAAAAGCTTTGAAAGGTTTGTGAGAAGTTTGTATGATACACTTAAGTACGTTATCTTGGTAAACTGGGAACGACACTCCGAAATCTGAGCGTATGCTACTCATGAAAACCGATGTTAAGTACTGTTAAGCTTTAGAAATGGAAAATAAAACGTTCACAAAAAGAGGGGACATACCTGCCAGATCCTAATGCCACCTAATCCCTGCCGAGAGAGAGGGGTGGTGGAAAAAACACCATGGCAAAGATAAATGGAATACAAATACACAGTGTGATGCTAATGTAATACTGCAATGCAAGTTACCTCATGTAAGAACAAGTAAATTTAACTATTTCAGGCCAAATCCAGCATGATTAATTTAGGCACCTCTGAAGGCCACCAAATGGTGACTTATACATGTCTGCGTCTCCCTTGAATCTATAGGGAACTTAGGCATTTAAGAGCAATTTAGGAGGAATGGTTCACATCCCTCCTCTTCTCCCCAGGGCTCTGAAAATTTTAAGTCACGTTTTAACCAGCCTTTAGCGTATTCTGCATTGGTTAATTCTCAAACTGACATGTTCCTTTTCAGGCTTGTCAGCTTGAAGAGATGTATATTGCAGATTTCAGAAGAGTGCAATAAAGAGGTGATTTTGAAAAAAAAAACCCACAACCCAAAACCACGTAGAGGAAGAAGAAAAGAAGATTGAGGCGAAGAAATGATAGTTGCATACAAATACATAAGGAATTTTTATAAAAAAGGAAAGAAATCAAATACTGGTATCCCTAAGGATAGTACCAAAATTAGTAACTTGCAGTGAATTGGAAAGAATATGAATTTGCTACTAGAACATGTATGCAATTAGAATAAGTTGTTGATGGAGAATTTGAAAATATTCTTAGGGAATACACTCTGTGCTAAGTTTGACATATGTCAGGAATAATTTAGGAGTTATTTAATTGCCCTTAATAGAGTACCTAATTATAAGAACTCTTGCAAAATTAAATATTCCATGATTCTCTGAATGTAATAGTGATGTCATGTGTTATCTTCAGTAGCTTCAGGTAGATAATACAGTTATAATAATACAGAAAGACAAAAATGCTTTCTTCTGCTCACTGTATCCCATGGGAAAACAGTCTTTGGTATTTTTATGGTACATTATAGAATATAGCTTAGCACTTTCTGTGCTGAACTGTGGTAACTAAAAAGCATTGTTTCTGTAGTAAATAATGGCAACCAGAGATAAATCAAATCTGACATCTACTATGCCACTGGGCTGTTGCTGCCAGTGGAAAAAAAAAAGGTCAGCATTTAGAACAGAAAATCAAATACACATAAAAGTATTTTATGTGCCACAGAACATTGACGACAAAATCCAGGACTTGATTCAAAAGAAAATCCTTCTTAATCGTATGTTCAATGTAAAGCACATGTTGATTAAGGCCCAGTGCTTAACCTTAAGCCTATGCTTGAGGGTAGTCCTAAAGAGAGGGAAATTTTATCTGGTGCTTACATGAACTGGGACTTGGATACTTATTCTTAAGAAGTTTAATGCTTTTTGTTTGTTTGTTTTTGGAGGATCAGCTAAGTCCAGGTAGAATATAAAACTCAGAGCACTCAATAGCACCAGAGAAACATTATTTCAGTGACTGTCATGATGTGTAACAACACTTGTATCAGGTAGCCCACTTGTCATACAAAAATATTTACCGAGACACGCATCAAAAATATATGTATTTTCCAGTCTTAAAACGAAGATAATGGAAGTGGCAATATATGTCAGTCAGAAATCTGGTCAATAAACTTTTTCCAAAAAAGAGTGATAATCTGTTTAAGTTGTTGATACAGGATCCAACACTACACTCATATTTGAAAAGTGGATGTTTTGTACTGAGGTGCAAAGGACAAAGCTTTTTTCCCCCTTTTCATGGAGTAGGTAGCACTATTTGTCACATTCACTAGATTATGGTCAGAGCAGTGTCCACCACTGATTTGGCTGGGAATTGCTGTTTCTTGAACTGATTCAAATGAATAGAGATATGGAAATGTACGCACTTAATGCGAGACAAAAGAAAAGGACAATATATGTATTTAAATTGTTTGTTTCATACAGAAAATAGCTTTTTTGGCATCATCATCTGTGTTCCAGAAGTAAAGATGTATTCTCAAGGGGAGAAAATATTTTAATGGTCTGTGGGGTTTCTTTATTTAGCTAAAAGTAAGCCTGTTTCCAGAAAAGATTCAGTGCAACAATTACAAACTTTAGCATTTTGGTCTACTTTATTTATTCACAGCCTGAAGACCTAATGCTCACAATTTTTTTTTTTAATTTCACATGAAATCTGTGTATTTTTACCCATCAGTCCAAATGCTGTTGTTTTATTTTAGAAACAGTACCTATATTTGGGGTTTTGCAGATCCCATAAGGAACATTTCAGTCGTACTCAATTCCGTATCTTTATTAGGGACAAATTCTGCTTTGGTGCACCTTATTCCCACTTTACATGTGGGAGTTTCTCCTGCCTTCCCTACCTTGTGACATGCCAGAAATGGCCAGAGAGAATGTGGTCTCATCCTTACCTAACTCTCTTGGTGGCTTTCAGGAGTCTTCAGACATACAGATAAGCACATAAACAGTGGCCACCAGAGCCAGCTCCAACTGACTCACTCACATTAGGAGAGACTTGACCTATTTTTTTACGACTTTTTTTTTTAAGTACAACAGTAAGTATGTTCCATCTTCCTTTTTTTTTCAACTATTTGATATAATACAGAGGTAACAAAACCACATTAATTGTGTAAATTGTAACATGGGCATCTGGAACACAAGCTATGTTGTCCAAGTGTGCTCTACGGAGTACAGAGATTTGAAGCACAAAATCTCTTAACTAAAGACTTGAGAGGAAATTTTGAAAAAGTTCCCCTGAAACTAATTCATGAGGAAAAGATATATGCGAAAAATATTATTTTCATATTTGTGTATCAAAGTTTATCAGACTGGATAAGAAAATCTCTTTTTATCATGCATTAGTGGAGTTTTCATAAAATATTATTAGCAATGCTTTAAAAACCTTCAAGTAACAGTTCATTGAAAAAAAAAAAAAAAGAAAAAGACTTTATGGATTGCAAAAGATACTGAATTGACACCTGCAATGACTGGAATACTTTTTTATCCACAGAACATGGGTGGCAGCAGAGTAATCCCCATCCTACATCCCCCAGCCCCAGCCGCATGTCTCACCCCTTACCTGGATGCACCACCACAAAGGGTGAGGGAGCTATGGTAGTTTACTCTGCATTCCCATTCACTTGTTGACCTCTTTCCAAAACTATGGTTGCTGCTAACTGAACTAGAGCTCCAGGTTAACCAAAGCAGCCAGGTTATTTCATCCAGGATACCTTCTACCACCACTTAGATCCTGGTGTCTATTCAATTGGGCCGAGTTACAACAAGAATGCTGAATTTGCAGTCTGTTGGTTGTCACTGGAATTATCCATTCCTGGCTCTGTCAAAGCTAATGGGACTCAGTGAAGGGTAATATTTCATCTGCGACAGTTAACATATAGACTGTAAAGCAAACCATAATAATATTAAAAAGAGTTAAAATTAATAATGCAAATTTAAACCCAACATTGCCATAATGTACATGAGGCAATTGACTCCTTTTTAGCTTATTGTTCACTGCAAGTGGAAGGCATTCGCTGTAAAGCCTGACTAGCTGGGCTGTTTCTGAGCAGGATGCAGGAGATGACAGCCTCCCGCAATCTCTGCACCAGTTGCAGGGTCGCATGGGGACAACCTGCTCCACGTAAACGTGGCACGGCGAGGCACACGTCTTTTACAGGGGACCCACGAGAAAACCCGTAATGCATTGAGTGCTTGCATAGAAGCCCATATGTGAGAGCCCATAGGAAGACAAATACTACTTGGATACTGTGCTAACTTGTAGAATTTGGATGTGAAATAGCAAGACGACAGTTTCCGTACTGGCTTTTTCCCCCCTGTTCTCCTGTTGTGTCGCTTGCTTTGATTTAAAAGAGAGGTTTTTAGGTTCAAGGGCCTTCTTTCTCCTAAGTGAAGGGGCATCAGCAGTATTTCTGCAACAGCAGCAGCATGACTGGCATTTGATAGATTTTGAGATTTTATTATCTAGGGGTTCCTGTGGATCTTTAGGCTGTTGGCACTTGGGGGACCTCAGCAGTCATTTGGTTATAGCAGATGTAATTCTGTGGGAGTTTATGGGGCTCTTAAATATAGGATACAGTGAAAGAGACAATAGTTATAAAAGGTATAGGATGTGTTTTCCTTTGCTGCTTTAGTTGCCAGCTGCGGGGGGAAGCAGTGGGCCTTCTCTCCGTCCTAATTAGATTAGCTAGCAATATGAAGCAGGAGAAAATTTTGATTCAGAGTTTGAAGGTTCTTCCACGCACAGGCAATCACTGCGAGGGTCTGCCACAAGAGGCAATGTATATGGCTGTATCCGTGGCTGTAAAGCAGTAGTCTGACATCCAGTTTGGACGCAATAGGATGATTCACAACAGGGAGAAAGGAAGATTTATTAACGAGACTAGGGCTTTACAGCATTTTCTGTTCATTTCTGATTCATAAGCTAGGAATAATCATTGCATACTTTATCTTCTCTTTTCTGTTTCTTCTGTTAGTGTTACTCATTTCTTTTTCTGTTCATCTGCTGCTGATGTCTTTACATGTCTTCTCTCGTCAGTCTACACAGAACTAGCTCGCCGTGAGTGGGAGGCTTACTAATGTGTACCGAGGAACAAATGAATCTTAATATATTTTTGCTGGTTTTTATTGCAATTCCGTATACATTTTATGCATTGAGTGTTCTTACTGTAACCCTCAAAATCTTTGTTAAGATCTTTGGGGAAGGATCAATATTCAGTACAGCACAAATCATGTATCCCAAGGATTTTAATTGGAATACTTGTGATTCTTTAATCATCTTGTTCACCTCAAACACTATTAGAATATATGTACAAATAGTACAATTACATTAACAGAATTATGAAACTACTTATTATTAAAAATCTGTAACGTGTACTTACGCAGACTTGAAGCTTCCTATGCACGAGTTTGAGAGTTTGGAACAGGAGGTAAAACAGGGACGAAAGAGAGAGCTGTGATCTCAGAGGAGATATTAGGCACCAGAAATGATGGTGTTCTTGTTCCAGCTCTTACACTGACTCTGATACTTCCATTTCTATAGCACTTGCCATCTCTGGATCTCAAAGTGGATTATAAAGAATAGTGATTTAAACCTTCCTGCACCTCTAGGAGATAGGTAAGCAATATTATTCCCGTTTTACAGATGGAGAAATTGTGATACAGAGAGGCTTGGTGTTTCTTATTAAAGTTTATTTATGAACACACATGCATGCACACACACAGAGCCAGAAACAGATGTCAGAACTTCCATTGCCCTCTGTTTTAAGCTGAGTCCATCCTCCTTTCCATTTAACCTCTCTGATTTATATTCCCCATCTGTAAAAAGACGGAAACTGGTGTAGACATGGAGAGATTTGCTTGCACATAAATTTATGTGCAAATACAGAAAAAACCGCTAAAACATCGAGGTCAAAAGTTGCCTTTGAAATCCAACGCATTTGATGTGTTGGCCAAGGGTATTTTAGGATTTGGGACAAGGATTTTTGTAGGTGGGGACAGTTGCAGGTGTGCTGAACCCTAATGTGCAATATTTAGCTATTGCTATCAAATGGCCTGACTGCATGGTAATATAAGCTTACTAAGTGACAGTTAAAAATTCAAAAAAAAAAAAAGCACTGATTTACGTGGCGAAAGGCTAGGTCCAGCCAGTAATTCGATCTCTGTATTATCTGAAATAATATCGTAACCAGATTTTGCTGTGCGGCTCAAGTGCCAGGTGAAGGCCGCAGGGGCAGGGGTGCTGCACCAAACTGCAGTTGCCCTGGCTGCCCATCCGCAGGGTTTTAACCCATTAAAGTCCCACTGCGTCTGGGCTGCAGCATTGAGTTCCTCAATGGCAGACAGCGATCTAGATCACCGCACTCACCTGTTTTTTAAGATGACTGCAATTGTTAGCGAACTTTTGGGGAAAAAAAAAAAGATTGAAGATCAAATATAAGTCTTCTTACTGTTATTACTATTATTGGAATGATTGTTTCTTGTAATATTTTAATAGATCTTTTAAAAGATGTCTAGAAACTTGATTGGTCTGATCATATATACTGCATCAAAACATCATGAAGATTCTGATTTCATTAATCTTAACTACAATGTAAAAAATAAAAACCTAGCAGAAGCTTTTAAAAAATCCTTTTTAATTCTGCTACTAATTCACTGCAGAAGTGAAACATCCAAAACATAATATATTAGATGTTTTAATTTTAATGTTAATAACACATCTGGCAATTGTCTCTGTGTTGAACAGACAGCTTATAAATAAATATTTTTCACATTTTTCTGCATGCATCCCATGGCACAGGCAGGCTAGATTAGATGATGTTAGATGCGATTAGAATAAGCATGTTAACATTTTCCTGTAAGTAACCTAACTTCCCTGTGATACAGCAGATACATTTCGTACGTCTACTAGCAAATATATGTAGTGAATAAGTACGGCTAATGTATATGTTTATGTTAAATGGAACGGAGACTGGATGTGTTTGTGTGTCAGCATGCAAGCATCAACATGTATACATGGATGGCTTGATTCAAAGATCCATTCTAAAGTTAAGATTCCTTTATGGTTTAGTTGGAACACTTAATGCACAGAAATACAGTGAATTTCAGGTAGGGTTTTAGTTGATTTGGAGCTAAGGTAAAACCTGATTTTATCATTACAAGCTTTACTACACAATAATGATGATGATGATGATGATGATGATGATGATGATAATACTTCAGCAAGTGAGTTAGTTTCTTGTCTCAACTTCATGTGTGACTGAGATCAGAATTTAACCCAGAGCCTTTCTGAATGCCAGTACAAATCACTTGTTACCTTTGCTCCCAATTACAGTTAAAATAGCCAGTGTCTTGAGGAAATATAACTACCACAGCTGGTGGATTAGGATATGGGTTTGCTAATGCATTGACCTTCTTCATCTGTGTAACACGAGTTAATTTGCAGCCTGACAGTAAATGCTGAAATTTGAATTGTAGCACTAATGCACCATTTTTTCGTCTCTGTCAAACCAGACTAAAGGGTCATTTGGTGATGGGGATAATGGTTCACTTTGAAAGAGAAGGAAAACCGGCTTCTGAATCTTGGGAGGATTCTAGATCTTGCTTCAAATAACAAGCTGAACTAGGAAAAAAACAGGCTTGGAAATTCCAGTATCATTGAACCTGCAAGTCTGACTCTTTGCCTTGTTCTTACACTGATTCTGCATAGGCACATTGGAATACTTGCCGTGACATGTTAGACAGGATAATAAAACAGCATGTGAAGTTGGTTTTCAGGCTATCAAGCCTCAAAAAGACTTTTCTCTGAAAAGTGAATCAACTTTAAGCTGTTTGCTACAACGGGAATTTTAAGCGATAGTTTGTGACAAGTTTTGCTTGTTTCTCTACACTCTAAGAAATACTAAATCTAAGAGCTGTTGGAGACTGATTTTTATTTTTTTTTTTCTCTCAGAAGTGTCTTTCTTTCTTCCCTGCAGCACGGAAAAGGATATGCTAGTCACTTCTACAGGACTTACCTGAAGCAGCATGATTTGCACAAAAGTCGACCAACAAAAAGCATCAACTTTCAACTTCATTATCTTGGCCATCCAGTTCTGTGTAACTGAAGGATTTGTGTGCTGTTGGAGACATCATGGCCAACAATAGGACCTAATTGCTCTCAGCAGGCCTGAGAAATGAGTTGAAATGTGTAGAACTGTAGAAACTTCAGAGGCAACTGATCTTGCCTCTCTGATCAGTGTGTGCCTGTTTACAGCACTATATATCTTTCTCTCTCCAAAATGTCACTGAGCCCTTTAGATGTTTATATTCACCACAAGAAGCCAATCGTACAGATAAAAGAAATGTGCATTATAAATGCAATATCACTGTTTTAAACTTGACTGTTTTATATTATTTTTGTGTGATCAAGTGTTCCCCAAACTATTCCAACTTTACAAGAGAGATTGTGATCATGTTCTTTTCACCTGTGGGTCATAAAAATGTTGTTAATCTGAAGACCCACAAAATTATCAAAGACATTCTGTAGTTTATACACCGTGTTGCAAAGTGTTTACTGTACTATTTCAAAGCTTCTAAATAAATATAAAATATATATATATTATATTATATATAATTTTCCGAAAAATGTGGTACAACTTAGTTGATTTTTAAATGGATTCATACAGTCTACACCATACACTAAAGTGAGAAGGTAATTCAGGGTTCCTAAGCTATCCTTGCTAAAAACGAAAATAAAATAAACCTTTAATAGTACTTCCCCAATATTGGTATTTTGGTCAATCCTGTTTTTCTTGTTTAAAAAAAAAAAAAAAGCTGTAAGCAACAACATTTTGTCTAAAAGTTGTAAAGAATTTTCAATGCCAAAGATGCAGCTGTCAGTATTACCAGAATGAGCGCTATGTACTATCAGAGGTATAAATCACTCTCCATTATTTTGATTATATTTCTATGGTTTTTAATTTGGAATCACAAAATCTTTTATAAGGCTCTATAAACTCACCTGTATATGTTGTTAAAAAGAACACTGGGTGTCTGTACATTTTGCAATGTAAGATATAATGTAAGTGAAGTTAAGTATTTTAAGAAAATCATCCCAAACTCATAAGTATTCATACATACAAGCATACATACACACACACACAAACACACACACATCTCTCTTTGACATCGTTTTGTGATATTATACAAATATATTGCCTAAAAATATTTCTCTTGTGGCTAGGAATAGTTGTTGATAGATTTCAAATTACCAAGGCAAAGTATATGCCAAACTATTGACTCTTTTATCATAAAGGAGATTTGAAATTAGGAACATGGCACATTCTCAGCTGACCCTTCTCCCACCGGAGATAAAAAGAGGTTGGCTACCATCTTTGTTGGGAAAAGGATTAAGCCCTTGCATACAATCTTTATGTTCTGTAATAATTCTGTGGTCTGAAATGGTATCTTAGAGCGTTTCTTTTCTATGACATATTGAAAAAGGTAAACTTTCAAAGGTAAAGTTTAAAATTACTTTCATGTCCATGGAGTTTAAGTACCATTTACTAAATGTAAAAATCTAGTAAAATGCTTTTTTTCTTTTTTTTTCTTTTTGTATTGTGTTTTGTTCCCCACTTTATCTTAATATGTCAAATATTGAAAACAAATGAGAGGCCATTGTGCCGAGCCAAATTTGAACAAATTCCTAGTGGTGATTCAATATTGAGTAAGAGAAGAGAAAACCTCTCATTGATTGCAGTGGAATTTGGATCATGCCGTTATATAGAAATCCCCACCAATGCTGCCACAGGATGAATGTGTGAGAAGCTGAATTTAGCCACTGCTGTGTCGTAATAGAGCTTGGGTGTCTTCCTTTTGTTATTTTTTCATTTGTTTGTTTATTATGACAGTTTCTATTAGCTAGAAGTGTATAAGCCATCTGTATGGAAACCATCCTCCTATGAATCCAAACAAGACTCCTGATCAATTTTCAAGAGCTCTTTGTACAAACAGCTGCAGGACCAAGCCCCGGAGTTCTTAATTTAATACTCTGAACAAAAAAAATAAACACGTTTAATGTGTATATCTAGCACATTTGTATAACTACAAAATATTTTGTGGGATCCTTTTTAAAATGTATATATTATACAAAACAATCAGAAAAAAAAAAGCACCAACAATAGCTATTGATTTGAGCAAACACAACGGTGAAACATTTCTCTAGCTGTAGGCAGCGGGTCTTTCAGTCACCTACATGCTTTGTTAATTTTATGAAGAAAAGCAATGAAATTTGTGACAAATATTTCATTTAAAGGAGTTGTTTAAATTCTTGGTTTTGCTTTTAAAGCAAGAAAGTCCTTGCTCTTGTTAGAACTGTTTGGGTTTTTTGTATTTCCAAGTATCTCCTTAATATTAGGCATATACAGTAAATTAAGGTTGTTTTCAGTCTTTGTGAGGAAAGGAAATGTTTTTCCTTTCTATTTTATTGACAGTTTAAGTGTTTTTATTTAATGAAACTGCCTTCACATTTTGCACGCCATCTTTTCTAAAAATCTTAACCATATCATACCCTGTCACTCATTTCCGTAACTGAACTCTTTCCACGATCAGTGTATGTCATACACGTAACCATTTCTTTTCTTTCTTTTTTTTTAAAATGTTAATTAATGTAGACATTGGTCCCTTTATGCACAGAAATCCTTCTGAGTTCATTGGGAGAGTCCCAGAGGGAATCATAGGATGCAGAACTGCTGAGGAAAAGGAAGTTTTTAAGTACTACGGCCTGGGCTCCCAAGATATTTAAAGACATAGCTTTTTGCTGATTTCCCTAGCTCACTGTGAATTTCAGTATGATGCCATTGGATGACACAAGCTTTAGGACACGTTAAAAAAAAGAGTACATAGCTGCTGTGTCCCAGGAGAAGTGCTGAGAAGCGCATTTGGCTGTAGAGAGGTTCAATTTCTCCCGTTTCTTTGTTTTAGTGGGGAAGACACCTGTTGCATCCAGCCAACCCCCATTGAAATTGGCTCCTTCAGCATCTCCCATATATATTTCATCATGCTACTAGGTGCCTATCTGCAGTGATAGGTATGTAAATGCCTTTAAACATTAGCTTTTGTATTTGCCTCTTCCTTTAAGCCTATGTGATGCAAATGTCTAAGGCCTCTGATTTGCATATTTGACACAAAAGGAAACTGCAGTGGTCAGAAAATGTTTAGATTGGATAATAAGGGGAAATAGCTATACCCAGAAGCTGGGATAGGGAAGGTTCTGAAATCTCCTTCATTAAATGTTTTGAAAAATACATCAAGAAACACCTGTCAGGGATGATATAAGTGTACTTAAACTTGCCTCAGAGAAAAAGCATGGACTAGCCTCTCAGTCCTCTTGTTCTAGAATGTTCCTAGTAGGGCACGCTAAGCTTTGGAGGGTGTGATCTGTACGCAGCTGTAGGGATAAGAATGTTTTATCATTCAGTTAGGTATCAGAAGCAATATTTAATGTTTAAATTTACAATTTATGAGCATAATAGAACAAGCTGTCTGTGTGGAGAACTACGTTTGCTGTAAATTAGAGTTCCAGCACAGAAGACAGGATCTTATAAAGGATAACAAAATGGAAACAGATCTGTAAATTTTTTATTTTTTTTAATTCCTGATTTAGATATGTAGCAATGGACTTCTAAGCAGCTTGCCTATTCAATTGCTTCAAAACCAGACTTTACTTTCTTCCAGACTGATTCTTCCAAAACATAAAAATACTAAAATATTTCACTACTTGAAATAAAATTCCAGTTATTTAATGCAAGTTTTTACTAGGCTGCCTATTGAGAGAAAGGAAAAAAAAAAAAAGCAAAAACAAAAAGAGGTATTTCCATTAATATATTCTCAGCTGATTTGAACAAGGTGTAGTAATTTTTCATCAGTATTGTTGCAAAATTAAGTGGAATGACAATGCACAGATAAATACAACTTGTAAAGATTATGCTTCCGGCATTATAGTCTCTATATACGTGTGTGGGGAGATATATGTGTGTGTGTATAATTATAGTTCAAAATCTGGTAAATTGCCACTGGATTTTTTCTTACAGGAGTACGCTCCTCTCAGTAAACGCAAACAGAAGGGTAGAAACACATTTACGATACTACAAAGTTAGACTTGTTCCTTAGTGTAGAATGAAGTTTTGCATTCAAGATTTGAACTCAGCCCCTTCTTCATACATTATACCCACAACTAAGCACACATTTAAGCATTTGACTTTCCAAATTTTACCTGCTCATAGTAGGCTTTTTTTTAAAAAAAAACTCTTTTTTTAAGTACTATCATTCCTCAGGGTAAAGGGTAAAGGGATAAATAGATAGTCTTCCTAGGCTGATAAATTGTCATTGCAATTTTGCAAGGCTGTTAAATATTTGTATGTCTTATATGGAGAAAGCTGATCATATCCTGCCATTGTTCCATGTTCAAGTCTCGAGTTTTATGGCATTGGGACTTCTGAATTAAAATCTATACAAAGGTGTAGGGGCCAAAATAAGAATCTTTGATGGACATTTAGTTACTGCAATTTGATTGCAAAACATTGGCATCAGATGTCTATAAAGAATAGAAAGTTGTTTATTCTATTCAAAGTGATGTAAAAGACAGCTAGTAAGACTCTGCTATAATACTACGCTATGAGAACTTCTGAAACTGTGAGTTAAATCCATTGCACTGATCCCTACAAGCAGAGCTCAAATTCTTCTTAAAGAGCTCCTTCATTTTATTTTGTCTCTAATCTGCTAATCTGTCTTGGTATGAAATGGATACATATATATAAAGAAATACACACATACATTAAAATCCATTGTTGAGCATCTGTGGTTTTGTAGATATCCTCATATGTAAGAAATGAGCAAGAACTAACTTGGACAGCTTTCTTGAATTGAAATTGTTTTTGAATTTGAATTTGTTAATAAAGTTCATGATATTGACAGACATCAGGAAAAATGAAATCTATGTGGGTGTAGTCCTCCAGAAGGCAAATGCTTCATTTCAGAAGTGTCCTGTCAAAAATATATACATGGAAGTGCTGGAAATCTTGCTGAGTCAAGATGAAACATACTGTGCTAAAGCTTCCTCGTTCGCTGTGTCAGCACTGGTTAAAGTGTCCTCTGGATGTTACCCGCTCTAGGCAGTCAAAAGATATCAAAAATGGCAAAGAGGATTCAGATAACGTTTACCATTCTTACTGGAGAGAGCTGAAGGCACATAGGTGAATATATGCTGAAATATTTATGTATGTTATACAATATGGAAAATTCAGTTAAGCCAAACAGCTAATGAAACTATGCTTCCAAATACATGCACTTCAAAGATTAAAGTTCAACTGATGCTCAGCTTAGAAGCGTGTTTTGGATAACTCACCTTTGCGTTGCACTAGCAGCGAAGACTAACGTACTGTGTAAGAAAGCCTTATGACAACATGGTAAAGGGAATGTATCCAAACCAACCTTAAGTTTTAGAAGTCTTGGATCTAAACATTCAGGTTGCAAAACTGAACTGTATTTTATATGCATCAGAGCCTCATTCCATTAAAGGCAATGGCCCAAGCCACAGTGATTTGAAGGAGAGCAAAAGGAAGTTTTCATTTCTTTCTTTATGCACATGCATTTTTAAGCAAGAGCAACCTACAATAAAATTATTTGACACCAGACAAAAAGGAAACTCCACTAGCTCTGCTTTTAACAAGCTGCACAGTCACATTTGGGAAATTGGAAATGGCTATGTGTCAGTTTAAACCAAACACATTTCTAATAATTTTATCTCAAAGCAAAATAACGCAAGTTAAATGATATCACTGTTCAGATTTTCTAAGAAGACAAAGACAGAAATGCAGTCCTGAAAAGAGAGCTTTGTGTTTTTACTATGCAGAAGGGCAGAGAATTAAAATTCATTGGAGGAGAGTATTCTTACACTGCCATAGCTGGTGGTTGAAAATGTAAGCAAAGCAAGCAAAGAAAATACCAACCTCAACAATGAACGTTTCGGAAAGTTTTGCTTTGGAAGGTAACAAACAGATCTTAAGCACATTATCTCCTTTCATACCTAGTCTGAAAGATGTTTCATATCATATTTTCTGGTCCAACTTTCACTTGAAGTACAAAAGCAGTCCTTGGAAGGGTTTGCATGTTCACCTCAGAGTGGGGGGCGTATTCCCATTTGATGAGAATAAAAAGACCTAGATGAAGTCTGATGACAAAATGACCTAGCAATTCCATCCCCACCACTACAGCTTTTCTAGACAGGTATCAGAATAATTTAGGGCAGAAACTTCATGGGATGCTGACTGAAGAGCAGTGGTGCGGCACCTTTCCTCTGTGAAGAAGAAAAAGAGAGAGAGAGAAAAAGAGAGAGAACACTCCCTGCTTTTCCTAGGCTTGCACATGACATTAATTGGTACTTAAATAGTGCTTTGTTCAGGAACATAAATATCACGAAAGAGAAAGATTTCACCATGAGAGCAATATATTTGTTGTGGCTTATGCTATCTGCAAAAAAAATGATGAATGCAAGCAAGCGTTCTCCTGCTCAGCCCCCTGAAGATGAGGCTAAATGACGCCCTTGAAGCTCGTGGCCCTTCAGTTTTTGGTTTGATTTATATTCTGACTGTCAACAAAGAAAGATAAGAGAGACAGAGTGCTGGAAGTAAAAGATAGTTAATTAATATAATCTAGGGAGAAAATGCACTATACCTTGTAATGATATCATTAAATCTCACTGAGCTTCTGGAAACAATCTGTTAAAAATTAAACAAACAAACAAAATCCCCAAAATAAAAAATAAATCCATGCCTCAACATTCCACGTACACATTTAAATTAGAACAATCCCAGCTGAGTTCAAAAATAATGGCATGGGAAGTAGCATATTTTTTTTCCCTTGTTTCCAGGGGACAGTGAGGGGCAGCCTGCACCTCCCTGGGTACAGGGATGGGCTGAGGCTGAGACAGGCGTTTGGCCCACGGGTGGGGGTCAGGATCAGTCCCAGCACAGGGATTCAGGGTCAGACATGGCCCTGTGACAGCTGGGCTGGGGGGAGGACCTGGCCACAGCCACCCCACAGCTTGTCAGTGAGCCTTGAATGGTGCCCCCTTGGCTGCCCTGGTGCTGAGCCAGCCCCCAGTATCAAACTCCCAGGAGGGTCTGTGAAAATCCCTATTGTGAAAACAATTTACAAAATTCCTTCCCAGTTATATTCTGCTTTAAATACTACTTTCTCATGGATGATGCTTCATTGTGCTTTTCACCATTTATGTCACCTGGTTTTGGGGGGTTCCTGGCATTATGTATAGTTAAGTAATGGACCTAGCAGCCTAACTTTCAAATTTCACCTTTTGAATTATAGGTGGAGTACAACTGGCCCTTATCATATAGAAACTAATATTAAGGTTTCTGGGTTTAATTTTGCTAATTTCATTCCTGTTGTCACTCCCTGTGTGACAATACAGGAATTAATTTCATTTTATTACTACTGAAATAAAAATCTTGTTTCATTTAGTAAATCTGATCCAAGAAGTACCATTTCTCCAGAAAAAAAAAAAATCCAGGCAAAAGCAGGTAGTTTACCTTGTTTCTTTTTTTTACCTTGTTTCTTTTTTATATAAATCATCTCCGGACCTCCCCTGTTCAAGGATAAGGACAGGAAATACAGGAACAGAAAATATTTTAAGTCTGCGCAGTATTTTACTGGATGTGGGAAATTTCTTTCCTGTTTCCACTCTGTCTGGAGAAAATTGGACGCTACCATTTTTTCTGGACTAAACTTGTCAGGTGTTTAATTCTTCATTTGCAGAGTGAAATCTATAATTTCACTGAACACATTGCTAATATTCACAGATCTAAAGCTTCAGGAAAAAACAAAACCAAAAATCTGTCTTACTGTTCTCATCCAAATAACAACCTTGAGCACTGGAAAATCTATGCAGAGCTGAAAATTGAAAAAACTTATATTTCAAAGTTAGATTTCTATTAACTACTGTTCTGTGCTCTTTATATCCTTTATTAATAAGCAAAATATACTCCAGTGTTATGACAGATGCCTGCATCACTATCCTCATTTTACTGAAGCATAGCTGAGAAATTTCATAATGCAGTTTATTGCAGAGGTGGGAATAGAACCTAATTCCTAAATCAAAATAATAAGAAAAAAACCTGCCACAACAACAGTGATTATAATATAAAATAATGTAAAACCACATGGGTGCTACAATACTGAGGTCTCCCCACATGCAGGTTAATGAGCTAACTAGTAGTCTAGAGAGCAATATGTAATTTGGTGCCCTTGGTCTCTCTGTCAAAAGAATATATAATTATTCTTTGCAAAATGGGACAGCTTCAAAGAGAAAAACCAAGAGCTCTTCATCTTTCCACTCAGAGCCTAAATCCTTTTGGATTTGATGATTAGGGAGGGTTGGGAAAAGAAAAGTGGGTCTAGATCCTTTCATATAAAAGAAGCATTTGTTCTCAGCGGCCAATATCATGGGGAGATACTCTGATCAGTATGGTATGAAAAGGGCCTCCATCTGCATTGCTTTCTCAGGTAGTGCTCTATTCAATACATGTCTTCCCAGAACATCTAAAAATAGGATCCTATTTTGTTAAGATGTTTGTTAAGATGTTAAAGACTAAATACCTAAGATTTGCAGAGCAGATGGTATGACTTTTGGAGTATTTTTTCAGGATGTGAGAAATCTGTATTCAGTTCTCTCCCCATCTGAGATAATTTCTGCATCCATATCCAGCTTAGAAGAGATTCTAAACAGCAAGTTGGAGGATTATCTCCTGTTTTGCTGTTCCAGGCTAAAAAGCACTTAAACTCTCTTGGAGCAGGAACTAGGCACATGTGCCACCTTCTATGGCTAATCACTGATAAAATAAAGGCTCATTTTCTTGCTCTCTAGCAAGTCCTTAGTATTGTAAAAAAAATTTTGCTCAGTAAGCATTTGTAGATGACACACAGTGACACTAGGTGTATTACAGAACCATCTGAGAGCTTGCCCTCTTGCCAAAGGTAGAGATCAAGAGAGCAAACCACACCTGATACGTTAGTCACATAGATTAATGTATCATCAGGAAATACCTGGACACAATGGTGGTAAGGGCAGTCTAAAAATCTTATATTAACAGAATGCATTATTGGGAAGGATTTACCTGATGTTTACCTGGCAGATGTGGAAAAGTTCAGAGATTCTGGACAACTGTATAAATTTCCAGAAGGTAAGTCTTTCTTAAGTCATCCTGTTGATGCCAACAGAACAACTACTGTACCAGTTAAGTTGGGAAACAATACTTCTTCACTGTTTCCCTGGAATAAGTACCCACACACTAGTATTTTAAACTGGAAAGACACAGAGAAAAAATAAAATAAGAATTTGGCTTACAGAATTGCTAGTATAAAAAGAGGATTTGCCCACCCCTCTGACTCCCTTGGACTACTTCAATGACCTCAGACATACTGTGTTCCCTTCACCACACCTGATGCTGATCTCCACCTGTGGGCCAATGTTCCAGCTCTTCCTTGGCCCAGTCCTGTCCCCAGGGAGGTGTTGGATGCCCAAGGCTGGGACTGTCCCCCCTCTGCTCTCTGACTGCCCTGCTCCTGGCTGGGGGCAGTGGGATGGGCCCTGCCCTGACACCTCCAGGGAGCTCCCAGTCATAAGGGAGACCCCAGCCCCTCAGCACTCTGACACTGGGAGGTCATCGTTCCCAATCCTGCTGCCTTGCTGCAAGATCAGCACTTTGAATGCCGTTACCAGTACATGTTTACCTAACCTGTTCTTACAGACTGTACTGATGCTGGGCACAACATGCCTCCATTGTAAAAGAGAGATTCCACAGAGGACGGACAGAGGAATATTTCATTTTGAGATGGAGTTTCGTTTTGATAATTTTATTTCCATGATGTTATGTTATTGTGAAATACCAGAGTATTTAAATTGCAGAATAATAGCTGTTTCAAATAAATCAAACAAGAATGTTTCCCATGCGTATGTTGTCGTTAATGTTACTCAAGGTCCTTGTTTTATCTTCTTGGTTTGATCTTACAAAGAAAAACCTTGCACCTATAACAGTTCTGTCTCGCTCCTTCCCCAGTCTCCTCCCCATCCAAGACACTTAAATTGGCCAGACAGTACCTTGAACAAGTAAGATAATGAGATAAACCGTAGAAGACATATGACATTTGAAGAATATTGTACACTCGGCGTGCAGGTAAAATCCTACTTCAATTCGGCTTTAGTCTAAATAAACCAAGGAGAATAAAGGTAGGGTCTTAGCCTAGTGTGTATTTGTGTAGTTCCAGTCTACTGCAGGTGAACACCTGGACCCTTCCAGGTCCATTGTAAAGAAGGTAAACTGACCCATTAAACAAAATACCAAACATATATGTAGAACTACAATTTGATAGTTGAGTGAATATACATAAATAATCAACGAATGCAAACTGAATTAAAAAGTGAGATACACAGCTGTCCCTCAAAGTCACAGCACAGAACTCACAACTTAGAGGAGAATAAATGAGATAATATTAAATGATATCTGAATTAATCACTCTGTACTCCTGATATAAGCAGATTATATGAGAAGTTTGTCAGTTTTTCAGCAGCCATCCAGACTGTATCGCTAGAAGTGAAGATCTCTCCCTGCTCCCATCCCATTGCCAAGATTTGTGTTCCCCTAGGGCTTTAGAAGAAGAAAGAAGAGAGCAACAGAGACTGTTCTGTCTTGCTGCTGGTGGGAATACCTCTCTGGACCGATCCTGTATTTTAACACCCTGTTGTATCCCGCCTGCCGTTTTACTCAACATACAGAACTAAATTGGGAGAAAACAGCTTGCTTAAAAGATCAAAATCTCAGGCAGCTTTGAATCCTTAAATAATATGGAAGATCACAAGAAGCCCATTCAAGTTAGAAGAATCTGTTCATCACCTTGAATTATATCAGTACCATCCTTCTCTTTATTGCCCTCAGAGTGTGCAGAGTCAAAGACAAAATGGCATAACAAATGACACTCTGTGGCCTGCTGATTTCTGGCTGCCATTTGTACATTAAATCACCAGCAGCTGTCATCATCAGAATGAGCAGTAGTCGGTGTTGGAGGGGATAAACACACACAGACAAAAACGAGGGCTTGAATCCTTAGGGGAAGAAAGCAAAATGAAATAGAAATGGAGTGGTATAGACAATACAGGTGGGGAATGAATAACTCACAATGCTGTAAAAGGAAAATGGGGCAAGTGCTTTATAAGCATCATTTACATATCTCAGCACTTCTGTCTAAATTTGTATTGTGTATTGCCTCTCAAAAAGTGAATGGAAAATGCTTTTAAATGTCAGGCATTTTTATTAGGATTGTTTATGTGTGCTTATATCATACAGTAGTTACTACAATAAGCAAAAGTTTGGAGTTTCAGAAGGTTACAGCTAACCTCATATTTGGGGGATAACACCATCTGCTCCTCAGCACAGTGAGCTCACTTCACTTGGACTTCACCATGGAGACACCTTTTGGTTACCTTTCTTTGGATAAGCTGGGGAGCAGGCCATTCCTATGGAACCACCACTGGGTCTGCACCCAGGCTGAAGAGTGCAGACCAACTCCACAACTGACAAATTAAAAGAAATTAATTGTTGAATGCATTTTTTTAATCGAAAAATACTTCACGTCTCCAAAGACTGATTTTAAAAATTTCTAAGCAACCAGAGCTCCTGTTTAGGTCAAAGAGTGTCAGGTATACTCAGTGTTTTTCAAAAGTAAGTTAGTATATTAAAAAGGAATCTGACTTCTATTCTCCCACAATTATGGATGCAGTATTTCCATCATCTTTATTTCAGTGTTAAGCTTTCTTTGCTCAACAAACACAAGACACATTTACAAATGTCTGCTGGGAAAGTACCGTGAATTTTTATTCCTCCCTTAGCTGCATATTTATGCAATCCATGCTGAGCACTGTTTTGCAGGTAGGAACTTATGCATGAAACAGTGTTGAATTCCTCTTGTTTGTAGATTGGGTACCTTTCAACTGTTTTGAGTCTCACCTGCTACATCTGTTAGCACTTCACTGGAAAGCATCTTTCCTTGATGGCCTGTCACTCTTCAAGAAAGATTCTTCCCTTTTGTTCCTAATCTCTGCACAGCATTGCTTTCTCTTTGTTAGATGGATCGCTTCTCCAGAATTCACAATCTTTAATAAACACATCATCGACAAAATGCTTTCATCTATTCTTTAGATTTTGTAACATCTCTAGAAAGGATTTTGCTGCTTCTACGTGTTTTGCATAAACTTGTCAGCAAATCTGTTTACCTCACTCTCAAAGAACTAAAGTTTTTACTTTTTAAAAAAATCTTTGTTCTTCTCCCAGCTCAGTAACTATTCATCAGATGGCTCACACTCTTTGGCAGTGGTTTTTTAACCACTCACTGTGACAATTGAATTGATCATACACAAGTCCAGGGCTCAAATATCCCACTGGTTTCAGCGTAAAAGAAAAATCTAAGGCCCGGGTTTTATTATATGTAAACTACCTGCAGCAGAGACTTGAATTTTTAAGTTTCAGTTTTAGCATGTGTTACAAATAGACACCATCCAACGTCCCTATGCAAATATACTTGATATTCTGTATTATATATAAAAAAGTTACTTGTATGCATCATAAAAATTCTGCTTCATATTGTCTGTGATTTGCTGATTAACGAAATGCATGCAACGTATCAGTACAAGGACAGAATACCTTTTCTTACTCATACTTGGGTGCAGACATCAGAATTTTATTTATCAGTACTAGTAAAACAATAGCACATAAGAGACTCATTTGTAGGCAAAGCTGCCTACATATTCGTACTAATGAATACACAAACAGACTAATAAAAGATGCCCTCACCATACTGATCTCAGAGTTTGATTATTGAAGTCAACAGCAGTATTTAGACAAACAAACAGAGGACTACAAGGGAATATACCCAACAAAGAGAACTGGGAACCTAATCTATTCAGTACTGAAATTCAGTGGTACTTCATGAAAGACACGTAGGAAAGATGTCCTGCTGGCAGAGGATGAGCAGGGATGCAAAAAATTGAAGATTAGAGCTTTTCTCCACAGAAATACCAAGCCTGGAATTTCAGTACTTGTGTAAGACTGTAAGACCAGAGATCTGTCGGGGGACTCGCAGCTTTCAGAACTAATGAAGACAAAATGCTGAAGGTAAGGTGTGGCTGACCTTTTGGAAATTCACAAGTTTGAATTGTGGTTGCATGTCATAGCCCAGATCCATCCCATCCAAGTTTAGACGTCGATACTAGGTGACCTCATTAGGATGTAGCAGTAAGGTGCTAAATAATACAGGGAAAGAGAGAAGATTATCAGGGGAAGCTGAAATTGAAGCAGCACTGAAATGACTGCTGGTGCTGCTTACCTGGCCAAGAGGGAGCTAAAGATGCTCCAAATTTTGATGCTTCATTTCGGTGCCAAAACTTCAACACAATAAACTCAATCTTAGGAGCTCCATCTTCTGAAGTCCCAAGGCAGAGTCCTCTTCAGAAGCTGTGCACTGACCTGAGAAAGCTGCATTTTTTAAATCTGGGCTAAACCAATTAATAGTGTCCACACACATCATTGAGAAGTCGGTGCCAAAGTTAGAACCCTTACCTGGGAAGTGACAAGCCCATGGTCTCCTCCCGTCCACAGCCCTGGCTGGTTTCCTTCACATCACTGTCGTGTGCACAGGGCACACGAGGTGAGGGTGACTGCACGCTGGCCCGTTTTGGACATCAGTGAAGTACATTTGATCACTCTTTTCTCTCGGGATGCACCATCTAATACAGGTCTCTCAGATACAAACTAGGCAGCCAGTAGTACTTGAAGCTGTAATCCATTGTGGGGCTATTAACAGTGAAGATGGAACTTTGTTACTAGTATTAATTTTTTTCTTTTCATTTTTTTTAACATTTTAATTCCTGCTAACCGTTATTTTAAAATAGAAGATAGCAGCGAAAGTTTTAAATCAACAACAGAAACTCAAATAGCTACTGCAGTTCATTATTAGCTTGGAAGAAAACAGAGCAGCGATTATTTCCCTAATTGTCCTTAAAGTCATTATTACATATGCAAGTACAATTTGGTACTCTCCAGAGTCTTTCCCTCATTACACTGTGTGATTCACTAAATTACACGATTGTGATTAGTGCGGCAATCGGTGTCCAAGTGGTATCAGGCAACTACTGGGCTCCTTTTGCGGAGGTCAATTTAATTACATTGTGCATGACAGAAACCAGGCCAACTGAGTATTGCCTTTGCCACCAGCAATTGACACCTGAGTGTTAATGAGCTGGTAATTAAGAGTTGGCACAGACAGGCACATTTTAGTGTTTGGGACTGGGATTACCATATGCTTCAATGCCTCTATGCTAAAAGCCTTGAAGTTATCCATTTTCTAAAATATACAGGATTTTAAAATAAAGGCAAGTTACGACATTTGCAAATAACATGCAAGAAAACACTTTTCATCAGGACTGAATGCTGCCTCTCAAGAACTTCTGAGAAATTATCTCTTTCTACTTGTAATCTTTTTCCCAGCATTTTATTTTTTGTAATACACGTTTACCAATACCTGCTCACATTGGAATTGCCTATAATCAAAGGGATGTTTTAAAGTTTGTTTAAAAGTAAATAATCATTGTTATTAATTTCACTGCTGTAGTTTGGCCTAGAAAGTTTAACCAGGGCTGAACCCCTATTGAAAGATCTTTCTTACAATTTAGAAATCAATGCAATATCTTTCTCAAAGAAGAGAAAAAACAAAGTTGGTAAATGTTAGCAGACATGCATTTTATTAGCAAAGAATAAATATAAACAGAAATGCTGTAAATACAGAAATGCTAGTTGTACATTTCTTGGTTTTTTTACTGATTTCCCTAAATTGTTCCAGTATTGTTGAGGGTACAGATTATTGTCATTTGCCATTATTAAAATTGTGTTCCAGCCTCTACACAATATAGTTTTATAGAAAAGTCGTACATTTAAATTTCCAAATATCCAGGATGCAAGTTCCCTAATCTTTGGTATCACTGATAATATTGGTTTTAACTTTTTGTGAGGCTCTTCTCAGCCGGGCGCTGATTACCAGAAAAGGTACACAAGTACCAGAAAGGCATGGGTTTGCCTGCAGCATGTCACCTAGGGAGGGTGAAATGGCTGGCTGCTTTTGCAGGAGGTGGTGGGAGAGGCAAGAAGCAGCTCCGCTGGAGTTGCTTTCCCAGTGCCTTTACGCTCCTTTGAAAACAACCTCTACTGGCTGTCTAAATTTATGAAGAAGAAGCTGATGAAGGAGACTGATCTTAAGGAGAACTGAAAAGAGACTAGCGTGAAGGAGAGTGTGATGACAAGTTAGGAGGGGGGAAGGAGACTGGAAAATTAGAGAGAAGGAAAAACTATACAGTAGGGAAACCACCTCTGAAACATAATCCCAGAAACATAATGCTCAGAAAACATAATCCCAGGAAAACTAGAAAGAAGTTGTGTGATAGGGAAACCACCCCTGAAACATAATCCCAGAAAACCAGTATTACCAGCACTCATTATTATGTTGCAAATATTCCAATTTTAATTTATTATAATGGTCCTCAATTCCTGTGACTATATGCAGCTCAACTTTAAATTAAAAAAAAAATACATATTTCTGACTATCAGAGAGATTTTAAGCCAAGTGCATAAAGCGTGTAAGGTAAATTAAAAACACTACAATGACTTTTTATGAGTTTCATGAGGTTAACTCTGCATGTTCAGTGTAAAGAATCTTATAAATGTACTGATTTCTGCGATGCAGCATATATGTGGCACTTGTGGCTGTAAGTCCTGTATCTCAATTTTGGTATATAATAGGGTGATATGATACAGTCAAACCCAAACGATGTTATGCAATTCATCATCGTGGTGAAAGACTGTTGGTTAAGACCGCTCGATGGATGTATTGATTTAAAAGCCCTCTTTCATATCTCTTTCATGGTGTCTTAAGCAAGTAGTATTGCTACAGAACCCTCCTTCCTCAGCAGCCTGCCCTGGCCCCCAGCAAGAAGGGTGCTTAAGCTCTGGGAGGATCCTTCAGAGGTCACTTCAACAAACCCACCTTGCAGGTCAACATGGGACCTGCCACACACACCAACCGGCAGCAAGATTTGGCGCCGTGGGCCCCCCCATAGCAGCTATATTATTTTAATGTACACAGACTGACTCAGTGCAATGGCTTAGACAATTTTTCGGTGGCCTTATGAATCCACAGACTTTTCACATCCGATGAAAAATGTATTAACTTTACTGAATCTTAGTTATGGGATTTACTCCTAATTTTCTTCTTTTGAGGAGTTTGCTTTTTTCCGCTGAACCCTCCGTAGGACATACAGCCTTTTATATGCAGATTGCCATAATTATGCTTTGAAATAGCTTTGAATTCCCAGTAGCTTAAACAAGAACATGAAAGGGCAAATGTTACGCTGAGCTGAAGGATATGAAAGTGGCGCGTACACCCATCTAAAATGAGATATAGGGACGAACAGCTCTTTACACGGCGATGTCAGTTCTTGACAGGTTATTGAAGGATCTTTGCAGCCACAGAGGCTGTCTTGGGCAGCACGGAAACGCTGCCTAGGGATAGCTTATCGGCTTGCATTTTTCTTTCTTAATACCAAAAGGTGAGTAGGTGCTAAGTGAGGCAGGAGAAGCTGACTGGAGGAAAGCTGCAATCCTTTCCCATTGTAGGCTGGCCCCAGGCAGGCACTGGCCTCCTGGGCTGGGGAGGGCAGCTGGGCCACTGCTGCCCTGGGGCGGTCGTGACTGTTATATTATTATATATAATATAAAAAAAATTATATTTTTAATAACCCCACAGCCCAGCGGGGAGGCCGCAGCCCAGGATGCCCCTTATGCCAGGCCTTGGGGCCACCCTTGCAGTGGCTGAAGAAGGTGCAGGGCTGAGGGCCTCTCCTGTGAGGAAGAGAGGCAGGAAGCCACTAAGCTACCCACCGTCTTCTGGCTTTATTTACTTATTTATTGTAGAATCATGGAATGGTTAGACTTGGAAGGAACCTTAAAGATCATCGAGTTCCAAACCCCCTGCCACGGGCAGGGACACCTCCCACCAGACCAGGTTGCTCAAAGCCCCATCCAGCCTGGCCTTGAACACCTCCAGGGATGGGGCAGCCACAACTTCTCTGGGCAACCTGTTCCAATGTGTCAACACCCTCAGGGGAAATAATTTCTTCCCAATATCTAATCTAAATCTGCCCTCTTCCAGTTTAAAACCATTACCCCTTGTCCTATCACTCCACTCCCTGACAAAGAGTCCCTCCCCATCTCTCCTGTAGGCCCCCTTTAGGTACTAGAAGGGGCTATAAGGTCTCCTCAGAGTTTTCTCTTCTCCAGGCTGAACAAGCCCAACTCTCTCAGCCTGTCTTCACAGGAGAGTTGCTCCAGCCCTCTGATCATCTTTGTAGTCCACCTTTGGACTCGCTCCAAGAAGATCCATGTCCTTCTTATATTGTGGGCCCCAGAGCTGGACACAATACTCCAGGTGTGGCCTCACCAGAGCAGAGCAGAGGGGCAGAATGCCCTCACTCGCCCTGCTGGCCATCCTGCTTTTGATGCAGCCCAGGATACTGTTTGCTTTCTGGGCTACCAGCCCACATTGCTGGCTCACGTCGAGCTTCTTATCCACCAACACCCCCAAGTCCCTCTCCTCAGGGAGAGACCCCATCCAGAGCTGACAGACAGGAGGCGCCGTGCACGGGAGGGCTAAAGATGGCCGGGGGAGGCTTTTTAAGGCGGGGCGGGGGTGGAGAAAGCCTGACAGGGAGCTGCTGCCGCGACCAGGTGGGGCTAACGTGGCTGAGGGCGGCTGGCGTTGGGCCGGGGGCGGGGCGGGGGGAAAATGGCGGCCGTGAGTTGGGGCCGGGTTCGGCGCGGCCCCTGGAGCGGTGCCGCGGCGGCAGGGGCGGGCAGCGGGGCTGTGCCGGCCGCCGCTAGAAACTTGAGCTCCTCTGTGAGGTGGCGATGTTCAAAGGCAATAAATGCTGGTTAGACAGTTAACAGGGAATCTGGGCTGGAGGAACAGGGCTTCAGCAGGGTGGGCTTGGTCTGCTGCGGGGCGGGAGGTGGTGAGGGGGGGAAGGTTCAGGATCCCACTGCTATTGCATTGCAAAGACCCTCTGGTCACACCTGGCCCTTACGTGAGGTTTTGAAAAAAAAAAAAAAAAAACAACAAAACTGCACAAAAACCCTACCAAAAGCCCAATGAGCTACTGTAATCAAGGGGCCAGTGTTCTTGAGAGTTACTCCGGACGCGTTGCCCTTCAAGGCTGTGTCAGGCACTGGACCTCAGCACTGGAGCTTTTTGGCTGATAGAAGCCAACCTTTGCCCTCTTCTTATTGGTATCACGCTAAGAATAGAGGCATAATAAATAATGAAACGGAGCTAAGCAGAAAATAATGGCTCTGGAGGTAATACTTTCTGAATCTTGAAATTATTTATGTATATTGACGAAAGTTTTTGGTGTTTGTTTTTTTTAAAGGGTGAAACAGTAGGTTTGCTTTGACTAAGCACAGGCTGAAATCTAAGAATTTACAAAACTTGTTCTGTCAAGGCCAAGTGGTGGTGGTTGTGTACGCAGTTTAGAAATACCCCTGTATTTCATTCCACCTCTATGGAAAGCCTCTTCCTTGATCTAGCTGGTTTGAAGACTTTATTGAATAGGCCAGCTGGAAACCTTAATTTTCCTTCAGTACCTGAAAATGGACTATCCATGTTCAGAGTTTATAAAGGAACAAGGAGAAAACTGAATGTGTGCTAGGATTTGGTTGTGTTATAGTTAGATGTATTTAACTGGTACTGTCTTTGTTTTTTGGTATGGCTTAGAAGCGGAACAGAAAATTATGGTAGTTCTGAATGTTTGAGAAGGGTTTAAATGCAGATATTAAGAATGTTACTCTTTGATGGATGTGCTGTTTAGAGCAGTTCCCCAAACTTTTTGATCGCACACCTGTAACAGTAAAAAAATGCACACCCAATATATGAGTAGGTATTTATAGAATCATAGAACGGTTTGGGTTGGCAGGGACCTTAAAGATCATCGAGTTCCAACCCCCCTGCCATGGGCAAGGACACCTCCCACTAGACCAGGTTGCTCAAAGCCCCATCCAGCCTGGCCTTGAACAGCTCCAGGGATGGGGCATACCCAGCTACTCTGGGCCACCTGTTCCAGTGCCTCACCACCCTCAGGATAAAGAATTTCTTCCTAATATCTAAATCTCCCCTCTTTCAGTTTAAAACTGTTATCCCTCATCCTATTGCTACAAATATAGCTACAATATATAAATTATATACTACAATAGCTACAATATAAACTATATACATGTACTACTGCACTAATATGGCTGTTATAAAACATGCATAAAAATAGAAATTAAAAAAAGGGTTAGGAAAAGATGAAACAAATCCTATTTTTAAATATTTTTATTTATTAAGGGTACAAACATACTTTTTCCTGCACCCCAGTGGATTGGCTTGCACACTCCCTGGGGGGCATACACTGACTTAGAGCATCTTTATGGTTGACCAAGTAAAGAAACCAACTCTGTGTGGTAGAAACAAGTGAGGATGTTATTTGAAATAAGTGCTTTTATGGCTATGGAGTTCACTGTCCTATTTCTAACACCCTCTTTTCCTTCCCTCCTTTTTCTGTATTCAAGTTTTTCACTAGGTTATCAGCTTCATGAGGTCAAATATCCTTAATTCAAATTCACTGGCAGTGAGAACTGAATTTGGCTCAGCTGTGGAAAAACTTAATGAACTTAGTTATACCCTTTGCTGATACTCTCTGCAATGATTGTTATCTTGCAACTGCTTCCAGAGTTCAAGTTTTGTGAAGGCGAGAGAAGTTTTAATGAAGTTCTTAGATTGCAGCAATAGCTGAAAACTTGGTGATTGAAAGTTTTTTTGAAGGGATCTTGAGATCAAGACCTATTAATTTCTGGGAAACCGGATGTAAGTTTGTATATTGAAGTTCAGGCATATGTTCTACTTTCATTTTTATGTGCTAGGTTTTTTTTCCATGCTGAAAGCCGTTCTTCTGCAATGAAAAAAGTGACAAGAACACCAGTATGAACAATACATTTTCATCTCTGTAACCGACAAATTTCTGGCAGTGGGAAGTGAGAAGGAACTTAATGAGAAGTCTGATTTATCTGGTAAGATTTCATATCTTAGAATTATTTGGTGTAAGAGTTTGTCTTTTGCTTTTAGTGAAGGAAATTATTTAAAAAATAAGTTGTCCTTTGCTTACCACTTCAGAAAATTGCATGAAAATCCTAATGGAAATGAGAAAGCAGTAGGACATATGTTTTCATTCTGAAAGCTAATCCTTGCTCCCAACAGGTGTGTAGTAACTTCACTCTCCCTATCAAATGAAAGATGAAATATTGTTAGGAATAGTAATTAAGAAGGTTTATATCCCCTCGGTAAGGAGGCATGTGCAGCAGCTCATTGGTCCTATAACCTCACAGATAACTGATCCAGTGTTGGGTGTGTACTATAAAGGGCTAAAGTTAAAAGGGGAGATACTGCTTGTCCCCTCTTCAACACAGTGCAATGCAGAGATCCTTGAGCTAGCTCAGATGTCTCCAATATGAAATCCTGCCCTCAGTAAGGAGTTTTTCTCTCCGCCCCCCTGCCACTTAAGATAGATGCAATCCTGTGCTGTAGCCACCAATTTACTTCTGGGACCTGAACCAGTGTCTTTGCATGGCAGTACACTATGCTGACTCTTTTTTATTAACCCATTTGCTGTGATCTCTGAACTGAGATGTACAAATGGATGTCTGGCTCCTGAAAGTTTCTGTTTAGTTGAATAATCATTGCAGAATCTTTACACAGTATACAGAGCATGATAGATGTTAGCAACTGCATTCAGAGAAATGAATGCGCTGAATGCAAGACCTCTCCAGTTAACAGACAGGACTGAAAACAGGGTGCCAGTGTCTATGTGAATCTAATTTTTGCACTCGTGATTTAACTTTTAGTTATTCATTACATAGGAAGTCTGGAAAGCAAAGTTCTGATTTAGACAAGTATCACACAAACTGGCACTGAGCTCAGATAGCATGTTCTAAATTGTAAAAGGTGAAGTATTCAAAGAACAGGTTGAGTGCTCTGTGTTTGGAATTGCACATTCAGGGTATATGACAAATGTTTTGCAGATCAGGCAAGCTGAACGTTGTACATTATGTTAAGTTGTGGCTGGGTCGGAAAGAAAAGCTGTATATGATGTCCTGGCTGCTGCTGTGCTCTTGGTCATGTTTTACTTTCACTAGAAAGGGAAGAAGGGAGAAACTGCTCCTTTCTTAGTGCGCTCAGACTGGGGAAGTCTCTGATGAGCAGAGTGAAGTGGTCAGCTAGTGAGATGGACTTTCAGCAGGGAGCTGCTGGCCAAGCCCAGCTTCAGGAGCAATGACAGACTTCAGAGACCTGAGAGAGGGTGGTCTGATGTCTGCTCAACTTAAGAACGGGCTGAAAGCTGTTCGGCTAATAGTCAGGACTGGGAGGGATCCCTCCCCCTACTTCAGAGATGTGAGTAGAGGAAGGGAGATGTTCCTCCTACCTTAGTAGTTTCTTTAATCTTATCACCCACTGGATTTAAGATAATTTTTTTCCACTTACATGCTGTCTTGGAAAATGATGTCTTGGTGAATTCCAATAAAACACCATTCGAGTCTGTAAGGCTGCTGTCTTTGAAGAAAAGGCTTAAAAAGATCAGGCAGCCACCCCTCTAAGTCTTGTTCAGCTCAAGTCTTAGTATGGTTCTTGATTTTGTTTCAAACTGGACTCTTTCCTTTAAAGTGGAGAAGAAATTTGAATGGAGGAGAAGAGGGGTGAGAGATAATTTTGAATAACAAAGATGCGAACTTTGAAATTTAAGTTACAAATGCGTGGCCATGTACTTCTTGATAAATATGGGGGGGTTCTGTCTTCTGGTGCATAAAAATCTTGGTGTTTTCCTTTCGTTAAGAAAAAGACTGCTTTGGAAAAGAGAAATCTGTAGGCAATTTAATTCATAGAGGGTGAGGTTTCTGAACTTGTCTGATCAAAATAACCTCACTTAATTGGAAAGAAATTGCATTTCATACTGCTGTTTTTAAAGTACCTTGCTATTGTCATAGCAATACAGTAAAACTGCTGCTTAAAAGTCTTTTTCTGTGAAAACTCCTTTAATCATGCTGGGGAGAAAGTAATTTTCCCTAGTGCTATCTTCTTGCTTAATATATATCAGTCTTCCCCACTATATTTGTGAGCTCACATGTATGTAAACAAATAAACATGCCATTGGGAAGGTTCAAGAAGCTATTTAATGATTACAGCCCTTATCCACCCTTCTGATTGTTGAGATTATTTTATATTAGACTTATTTTGGGGATGTGACACTGATGGCTGCGTGGGCTAGTATGTTGCATCTTGCTATCCAGTGATTTATTTCTTTGAGTAATCTATGCTTAGAAACTGACTGTGTAGAAAAGAAGGTAGATGCACATACTAAAACTCTTCATTGCTTGTCCTCTTACAAGAAAACTAAGTGGTGAGTACCACTTGCAGGGTGATGTCTGTGTGTGCGAACACCAGTGGGCTCAGTCCCATGGCTTGTAGCAATTGTCAGGCTGTGATGAGCCTCAAACGTTCCTGAGGGTTAAGATGCTGACCTGTAGCACATGCTGTGCTGCTCATCCCTTGCGCCTCGTTGTATTTCTTGCAGATGCTGTAGAATAAATGAGAAAAGGTTGGATTTTGAGGACTGAAGTGACACCCTGGTAATTTTGCTATTAGACTGATTTTTGTAGGCAGAAGAAATGGATATGCAAGCTCACAAACTATGCCCCATCTGTTCTGACCCTTTCTTACTGTTCTTTAACAGCAAGAAGTTTATACGTGAATCTAAGGTCTTGACCCCCTCCTCTTAATTCCCATTCATCTCTCTTATCCTTGTTTGCTTTTGGCAAAACATCCTTCCTTTCACTTTGACTCATTAGACTAGATCGTCTTTGACATAAGAGCTGTGTGTCTGGAGTGAGAGGCAAGAGTCAGAGGGCAGCTCCATGCCTCCACTGATCCACAAACCAACATTCCTCTTCAAATGCAGCTGTGTTAGGTTAACAAGGTACCCTCTGCAGGCTTGCTCAGAAGCGTGCAAGCTTGTGAAATGCCCACGGCTTGCTTAGTTTCACACTTTTGTAGATTGGGAAGCATCAGTTTGTTATTTCAACATCTCAGAGAGTAAACTATGGTACTTAGTCTCAGTGGTTCAGATCCTGGGCTACAGCCACGTGAAAGAATGTATATCCATTTGCATGCAAGTGAGAGTTAGTTACTTTATGATGTTTTGCTCATAACTGTTCCCTGAAGAAACCAGAATAAAATGCTGCCTAATAAATTAGGAGACACGCTAAGATTTGTACAGCGCTCAGAACAGTAAAGAGGACAGACATCCAGGTGCTGTTCGGACCTCCTCATCACACTGAACCTTGATTCTGTTGGCAGCCATTAGATACTTTGTGTCCAGAAAAGATGGACTTAGATGAGTCTGTTTTGTCAGTCTCCAAGACGAGCAGCCCTTTCTACTGCTCTGTGATTGCTGGGGATTCAATCATCCCCTGCCCTTTTCTTGAGTCTCTCATATGTATTGCTTTCAGGAGATGTCACTCCTTTGAAAGCCTGTCTTCCCTCAGCATTTCAAACTAATGCATGGTTGGATGATGATTGCTATTCGCCTCTTTCTGTGAAGGGCTAGGTTTGAATTGATGACCAAATTGACTTTTCATGCGCAAATTTGGGCATGACAGTGAAGAATTACTTCTGAGATTTGCAATAAATATGATAATTATAGCAACAATTATCATACAGATAGGAGAAAGCTAGAAAAAAATTGTTAGTCTAGATGGGGAACTACACTCCACTTCCTCCTGTATTACTATAGGTGAAGTGGACAAGTAGTATCTGTTTGTGGATCGCTTATGTTCTTTGTTTAATCCCAGGACCAAACAGGACTGGAGAAGCCCATCCAGCACCAGGATGTTTCTTGAGTGACCTGATACATAGTTTCTGTTCAGGTTAATGGTGGTAGTTTGAAGAGTTGGTTTGCTTCTTTAAATGCCTTTCTTTTCTATGCTAGGTAATCTTTCATAACTCTCAGTTTTCAAAGAAAAAAATTATAAAACAATTTGAACATTGAAGTTCTTCATAGTGAATATTCCAGACTAACTTTAAGGGAGATCTGCAGAAAACATGAAAGCTAACCAGATGAGCGCTAGATAAAGTCTCTGCCATGGATTTTGTTACGTACCTGGTGGAAAATGAGAAGATAACACTTGTCTATTTGATCAGCTGGACTTTGATTAATGAAGAGCAGAAGGAACTAAACCTTCAGAATACTGTTGTCCTTGAAAGGAGGAAAAAAATGGTAAACTTTATTTCCTGCAATGTTGAACTTAAACTGTAACCAGTAGTTCTTGCAAAATAGTAAAAAAGGAAAGAGAGTGAGAGAGAATAACCTGTATAATTCAATAAGATGATGTGAACTTTCAGAATGTACTTGCACATATAGCAATACATTATTTTTTTTAAAACAAGGAAGCAACTGTGATGTCTTATATTCTTTTACAGTTCTTTCTTAACTCTGTAGTTATCTGAAGAACCTGATCCTGCATACTATTACTTTGTGTGTTAAATTTGGAGTTCAGTGTTTTATTTCCGGTGTAACTTTGGATTATATAATTGTTTGGAAATAAGCTTTAGCTGAGTGTAATTTGAGCTGCATCACTTCTGAAGAGCAAAAGAGATGATTACTGTATCTTAAAAGTATGAAAGGCTGATACTGAGGCAAAGAAGAAGGCACTAAAGTTCTCAGAACTAACATGTATGTGTATTTAAAAATATCTGACATTGCAGAAGTATTATAGAAAGAGAAAAGTTAGGAATTTATTTACATAACTCTAAAACACTTCCTATCCCAGATAATGTCCTGGATTGAAAGAAGTTGCAAGTTATTTAATGTGACAGAACAAAAATCTAGCTGCTGCTGCAAACAGAAGGTGAAAATACAGAATGGACGGGTGATATTTAATGAACAGTAGCTGTGTATTATTGAACATCAGAAAAGGATCTATATAGCCAGATTAAAGACAGATGACCTTTTTAGAGTTTAGTTAACCTTTTGGTCACTTTTGAGAGTTATCACTTATGAAGATAAAGGTCAAGCTGGAGCTTGGTCTTCATACATTATCTTTTTCCTGTGATGAAAGGTATTCCTTTCTCAGTTCTACTTCCTTAAGGAGCTATTGGAGTTGCTCAGTTTAACAAGAGTAATGTGTGGAACACTTATGTTTCTCTAATTCTTGTCAAAATTATTTTGAAGGGGGAATCCTTTTGTATGAAATGGATGGTCCTTGATCTTTAATCTTTTCAGTATCTTCCTGTTAGTGTAAAAATGAAAATGTGAAAGAGGTCAAAGCTTCCTATAAACTGATGTATTAGTTTTGAAATCAACATAATTATGCAAACTTGCACTGAGAAGCCTTCATTTTTAAAATAGCTCGTGGAGGAAAGAAAGACAAACAATTGCACCTAAGAACTCCATAAGAGGAAACAGCATTTGTATCACAGTTATTTATGGATTAATCGGTGTACAAACTCCTGATCAGCCAACTGTTTGTGAACATGGCACACTGGGTTGTAGCCACCCCAAAGAAGGCCATGGCTAGTCCTTCACTAGGAAACCTGTCCAGCAGTTGCTTATTCTTTGAGAGGTTATTACTTTTTTTTTTGTTTTGGTTTTGGGGGGTGTGTGTGTTATTTATTTATTTATCTTGAATTGCATTCTTTAGTTCAGTGTTTAGATAAAATTGGAAGCCTACTCCAGACAGCTGTTTGACCAGTTTCAGCATTTAGGTTACTGTTAAAGCTGGGTAGAATACTTCCTGAATTTTGTAAGGCTTCTTTTATCTGCTCTTCTTTAGCTGATGTAGTCAGGATCAAAATGAAATTTGCATTGTGCAGGAAACACATGCATATATGGTGAGGTATGCAAATATTTGTCTTGGTGGTGTCAGTGGAAATTTAATAGTTCTCTGCCAGAGTGAATTTCATACCCAGGAGAAGAGGGGCTGTGGGTGAGAGATACAAAAACTGCCACTTGTGCTTTCCCTTCTGTTTCTCATGAGAGCAGCAGGTAGGGAAACTGGCCTGATTGTTAGAGGACTGTCAATGGTTTTGAGCATATAGACTTCGTAGAAAATAAATAACTGTTCTGTGAGTGCAAATAATGAAATATTTGCCAATGACCAGTTTTCATTTTTTTCTGGAAGTTTAACTTAACATTTGCAGTGCTCAAATAAGTCTTACGCTAAAATTAAATTTAGTGAATGCTTTAGGAAAGATTTGAATTGAATAAGAAAAGAATTCCTCCACCATACTCCTTGGAATGTTACGCAAACTGGGCTTCTGTGTGTTACACAAGAATTAGCCCACTGAAAGTATTTTCAGGCCTTTAACAAGGCTGACAAAGAGAAAGACCTGATTGTCTTTCCATTGTATCTAACCAGTTGCTATACCACGTCTAACCAAGGATCTTTCTACCCTGCCGCCTCAGAGCTTGCAGCATTCACTGAGGAGAGCGTGAGGAGATACAAAGTACGCATCGCATGGGCTTTACTCGGCTATGCTTGACCAGCATCCAGCCATCTGGAAGTTACGTATGGGCAGTCACATTGCAGTGGTCACACTAACTCTCTGCAAATTGATCAAGTCTCGGATTTACTGTTCTTTGGTAGTGACTTCCAAAATTTTGATAGAAATCTGCATGAAATGCAGAATTACTTTTCACTTCATCTGAAGCCTCCTCAGTGATGATTCTACGGGGGGCTACCTAGTTCTTTCCCCCTGCCCTGGTACAGAAGAGAGAGATCTCCTCTTCAGCTTCTTTATACAACGGATAATTTTGTAGACTACTGCTCTTTCTCTCCTAGTTTTCTCTTCAGATGGCAAACTAATCTACTTAATCCCTTTCTAAAGAAGATTTTCCCATACCTTTGATTATCCTTGCAACATTCTGCATCTTTTCTACTTTTTCAATCTCTTTTTTTTTAAATGGTATTAATAGAACTGCATGCAAAATGAATTCATAAATGTGTGTGTGGTCTTTCACAGGCATATCACGATGCTTTGTGTTTACTGTTCCTTTCCTAATAACGTCAGCCCTTCTAGTTGTCTGCTTCTGAACAGTGAGTTAATTCTAGTATCTTTCCTGTGTGGTAACTCTCCCTCTTTAAGTGTTTGTGTGAAGCAGATACCTTTTTTTTTTTTTTTTTTTTCTCTCTCCATTTAGGTCTTTGCATTCATCTTTGTCTTCACTATTCTCCTTAAGGTACTCTCCAGCCTGTCACAGTAATCCTCACCTCTTAAACTCTAAACTCTATACTTTACTCTCTTGTCATGCGTCATCTTCCTCTCTGCCCCATCTTGGACACTTGAGTGCACTGAACAGTGAAGAACCAGGTATATATATTTTTCAAGGACTGTCTTAGCAACTGCTTTGAAGGACATTTAATTTTTCATTAATTAATAAGTGATCAAAGGATAGGAAACGAAGGGCAGGATCTTCTCTCATCTAATTACAATGCAGTTTCTTTAGGAGCCTTTAATGAGGATTTGTGACAAAAGCTTCTGGGAAACACAAGTATACTTTATTGACAAGATTGTTCATGTGTTCCTGACCCCTTTGAAGGGCTTCAGCTTGAGCTGAGAAGCGATTCCTTATCCTAAACAAATCACTCCTCTTTCACTGGTTTGTGTTCATGTCTGCTAATTTTCCTTTTTTTTTTTTTTTTAAATGTGTACAAAGCAAAAAGTAAGACCCAAGTGATGAATTAAAATTTACTGTCCTCTTGAAACCATTTTTAAAGGTTGTTAAGCGGCAAATAGACACAACTCCTCTTGCATATGTGCTCACCCCAGTGATAAGTTATAGGATGCAGCTATTCAGCACCTTTGTATTCAGATTCCCTTAGGACCAATTGGATGAACAGTTGAGTGACCATCCCAGTCATTTGTGTTTTATGTTCATTTCATTAATTTGTTCTAAGATGTTTTCTACTGATAACTGGCTCAGGTATTCAGATTCAGCCATTAAATAATAGCATTGACAATGTAGTAAAAGTATGAGTGAATGGCTCTGAGGACTATGCTGCAATAGCCTGGTTGCTGGTGTTTGTGGGCTAACATAATCTCTTCCTGTGTGTACCTTAAAATACAGAGCAATTTAGTAAAGCTTTGGCTAGGTTGAAATAAGAACTGGCATTTCCAGCAAACGAATGAGGTCTCATACACAGGGTAGAGCTTTCTCCTTCTGGCTGAAGTATTTTGTTTGGCTGGACTGTCTCTGGCTGCATCGACCTTGTGATTTAGCTTCATCCAAAAGGAACCCAGTGTGCACCCCACTGTGCAAAATGAACCATAGTAAATGTGCATGTTTGAAAGCTCCTTAAAAAGTGCACTTCCAGTCTGCTAATCCCTAAACGCTGAAGCACCTGGTGTTCTCAATACTGTTGTGAAATCTGCCTCTGTTCTTGGCAAGGCAGGATAGATTGTGAAGGAGCTTTGAGGAAGAGTTCAATAACTGTATTTCATCTTGGATCTGTTTTTCTGGTGTTTTCTTCTGGCTCCAGAATCTCTGCTTTCCCATATCATGGGCAGGTTTGCTGTGTACAGTCACCTGTGCACCGTAAGTGGGGTGAGGATTTGTCCCAAAGCTGTAACTGACCTTACCTAAGGGCCATTAAAAAATGTGGCTCACTGTGGACAAAACTTGTCCATGAGAAGACTGTTATTAACATGAAGTGATTGTAGACTTAATCTTGCAATGATCTAGGCTAATATTAAAGGCAGTTTTGCCCAGGTAAGAGATGCCATACTGGAACTTTATATGTTTTTATTTATAAATTGCGTTGAATGATGTATCCTTTTGATTCTACATACTTGGTGCTATTATTTTGAAATATAGTCTGTGTGAGGCCTTTGTTAAGAAGCTTTGGTAATGGAGATCTTCAAGACTCCTTTTAGACGTTAAAAAAATATGGAATGATTTGACTGATTACGCCAGTACTTTGTTATTAGGCTTTTTGCTTGGCTAGAAAAGCAATAAGGTTATGAGTTTCTCATCTAATAATGAAAAGGTCTGGAATGATTTACATCAATTGTCCTTCAAAATTAGGAAAGGGGAGATGCATCTAAATTGAGGACTGTAATGCCAGGCTTCACATTGATGGAAATCAACTTTGATAAGTCTTTAATTGCTACAAAGCAGGATTTATAATGGAAGCATGAATAGACATTTCAATATATAGCATGTTTTTGAGGTGCCACTCATACATATTGTTACTTGTTCAAATGTGACTTCTCATGCTTTTAGCCCAATTCTTACCTTTAGAAGTGTTTATACTTTCTTAATTCTCTGTTCTGTATTATCTGTATTTATTTGATGGCATAGTAAAAACAAAACATTGCTAAACAGCTATGTTTCCTCTGTAAAATTGGCTTGACCTTTTTGTAACTATCAAATCTAACCCGAAAAGGTATTTAGTGGTTTTAAGTTGATGTGACTTCTGGAATGGGAAGCAAAATGAATGGGGTACATTCTAAAATGTTGAAGTAGAAGATTATGTGAAATAAAAGGAACAAAAAAACCCCACAAAGGAATGCATGCTGATCTTTGCATATTAAAACCCTGCATAAGGCAATAAGTGAAAAGTTTTTATAGAGTAAAATATTCTGTACTTCATTGCTTGTAGAGCTCTGTACAGCACTTTGAATAGTAGAACTGCAAGCACAGAAACCTTTTGTCTTTTAAGAATAAAAAAAGTTTTCTAATATCTGATGGTCAAAAAGGCCTTTATTGGCATAGCCAGGACACAGCTAGAATGAGTGGTTGAGTGTTACCGTTGTGTTCTGAAAGCACTTTATCCTCAGAACAGGATGTGCCATTCCTTAACTAGATATATGGATGTGAACACTTCTTGATTAGCTGGTGTGTTATATAAGATAAGGAAGTTATTTCAGAACACAGCAATTTTGACTATAAAGGATTGATGTAGTACTTGTAATAGTATGCAATGTTTTCTACCCCTACCACCTATACTACCTCAAAGTGGGATTTTAAACATCTCATCTAAAAGGAGCTTTCTCTAATTACGTTTTTGTGCCACTAGCTTAAGTCACATGCAAAGATTCAAAAAGCCCTGGCTTTAGTAGAAAACTGACAGTACTGGTTTTACAGATTATTTTTTTTATTAATGTTGGTCTGAATTAGGAGTGCCTTTAAATAAAACATCTGCATCTTAATGAACGTTGAGCAGATTTATGCCCTTTATATATCCTTTGACCTTAATCCTTATAACTCATCTGCGTGTCCAATTCAGATATTCACATTAAGTCACTTATTCTGTCTTTCCCTTTTCTTTGGAGTTTGAGTGAGATAGGGTAAATAATATATGATACAATTTTTCCTGTGTAGACAGTTCCTCTTCTCCTCCCCTCACTTCCCCGATCATCATTATCAGTTTAACACTTTATTAATAAAAAGACACTCTAGTCTTTCTAAAAGAAAAGGTATTATGGAGGATAATTGAAAAGTAGGGTAATTGAAACTGTTCCTATTACATCTGGCGGAAATTATATTAATTATGTCGGACTTTGTAGGAGCAAAGTAATAGCTGTTTTCATGAAACTTAGTCTGAGTAAAATTATTTTTGAATAAAGGCCATCAAATCTATTACTACATTTAACTCTTGGGCTGTCATTATTTGCAAAATAGCAAGTGGAATTGATATTAAAGTGACTTCTAGCAAAGAAGGATCATTGTTTATTAAGCTGCTTGGAAAATAAGATTCCCTAAATGTTTTAATTGATAGTTGCAAGGATATGCTTGATTCAAACATTTTTCTGCACACTGAGAGACACATGAAATACTGCAGAAGAGATCATCAGCTGCCTTATGACAGCAGTTGCTTCATTAAGGTGTTATCTGGCTCCTGAATGAAGTCCCCCCGTGAAGTGAAGTACTTCACTCAATGCTGTTATATCTTACAGTGCTTGCTTATTGTCAGATTCTGTCTATGAAAGATGTAAGCAATTTACGTGAGCAAAACTTAATTTAAAATTCTCCCTTGTATAGGAGCTTGGTAAGAGAGACTTTGTGCTTCATATTCTGACTGCTGTTCGTACCTGAAGATACTGTAGGCCTAAAACCTGCCAAGTCCTGATGCGCACAGCTGTGATGACTCGAAAAAGCTCCATAGAAGAGCAAGTGCATAAATAACTTTGTCAGCTTCCATTGCTGGATCCGTATGTCTGTGAGGATGTCTCTGCAGGAGTCTGATTCTGACACTTGAAGCTTGCTTTGCACTTCAAGTGGGGGTGTCAAATGGGAAAGGCAGCCAATGTATTTAACAGTATGATACTACATCTCAGTTGGTGGGCATCTCTTCTTGAGCTAGCAGAAGTGATTTAGAAATGGTATGAGTGATTTGGTGGTTAATTCTAAATGCATTAATCAAGACCAGTTTTAGTTCCAAAGTTGAAGCCAGCCATTCAGACTTTACAAAGCTTTTAAAATTTTACCAAAAAAGACCAAACCCAACCACAAACCCAGAGGGGGACACATGGGGGACTGTAATTCCTACAACTTGGGTTTTGTCAATGGCTGCATAGTTTTTATCCTTGAACAAGAGCAATTACCAGTAACTTACTATCACACTTTTCACGTCTTCAAATACTCCCTTAATTCATAGAAAGAAAGAATGCAGATGCAGTGTAATCTGAGCAAGACAGATAATGTAGCATGCTTTTGCAGAAATTAAATCTGAGTCACAAGGAGTAAACCCAAGGTCAGATACATTCCTTAATAAGTTTTACTTTACTCATCCACAACCAGAGCCAGTGTTATTGAAAGGTCAACTCTGGTTTTGGAATGGGCAGTCAGTGAAGGAGCTGGGAATGTCTTTTGCTAAGATCTTGTTAGCTTTTTCTGCATCTCTAGGATCATCTTATAAGACAACAGGAATAGCCTGTATGGTGTTTTTCTATATAGCATAGCTGGTTTTTTGCCTATGATTTCATGAGCCGGCAGAAACAATTTGCAATAGGATTTCAAAGGTCTCCCTCCAGTTCATTGAAACTGGTGGCAACTTAGTGGAAGGGCAGTCAAATTTCCTGAGAAGAATTTGAGTTGAGAGTAGTGGGGTTTTTCCCTGTCTCACTCCCCCTTGCTGATCTCGCTTATCGCCTATAAAAGCTATTTCCAGGTTAGTGGAGCAGCACTAGTAAAATCTTTTATTGTCTTTCCCAAATCTAACTGCTCCTTTGCTCTTCTGAGTAAAGAACCTGAGAGGACTCAAGCCATGTAATCTCCATGGTAAAGGTGAAGTATAATGTGACATGAGGGTGATCAGAGTAGAGACAGTCTATCCCCGTGCCATGATACTGCACCTGAGTTCATAGGGTACATGTGCTAGTGTGCCTAGGCTGTATCCGTGTCTAGTAGTGAAGTCTACCAGGTTGCACAGACTTGGCTGTGTTGTAGATAAAACCTAGGGGGACTTGGATGCCGTGTTTCCTAGGCAGATTCCCTTGTGGCAAATACAAGTCTCAAGTATTTTGAGTCCTTGGGGAGAAGAAGCCATATGCAGCTGAAATAGAGTTTGGCTGCATAAAAACACTTGGTTCAAGCACGGGACTGACTATTTGCACTTCAGCTTCTGCTGCGGATGAGCAGGATAGCATATCAATACCATAAATTTCCATAAATATTTTTTGGTCACACAAATCCTGTTTTGGTTTGCGATGATCTGGGAAAGGTAGAGAAAATATCCCTTACTTAAGCTGAGAAGAGAAGAGAAATTATTTTATCAGGTTGTGAAGTGTCCTTACCAAAGCCTTTCCTGTGTCTACTTTGTAGTTAGCTTTTGGAGTCCAGTTGTACTCAGGTCTCTGGAGATGTGACTTGCTTTGCACAACTGTATTCTTGGGTTTGTTTTTTTATTTTAGAGTAAAACAAAATCAAACTTGACTATTAAAATCCTCCATTGGTCATGATAATCTTTCCCCTATTGGCTGCAATAAGTACTCCTGAGTACGGTTGCTAACTAGCAAGCCCTGGAGAATCCTGCTGGAGCAGTTAACATTTGCGTTCCCACTTGATTCCTTTTGTCAATCTGCTCTCCAGGACATAATGAAGAGGAGTAATGTATGTACTTCATTACAAAATATGGAGTATTATCTTAAATTATCAATTAGGCTGGCTTCAGGCGAGGAAGCTGGAGTCTGGAATGAAGCGTTTCGGTTGTTCTCTTGTAGATAGGCAACAGGGGAGCATGTGGGAATTCAGGTTTGGCAACTGTAAAGTACTGGAGTAAGATATACCAGGGCTTGTTGGTAAGCACCCTGTTATGTTACGGGATGGCTGCTGAATGCTTCAGCACATGAAGTGTTTATTCGCCTGAATAAACTATTTGGGCAATAATCAGTGAACTCAGTGAATGAGTGGCTGTGTGAACTTCTGTGAGAAGGGGTATTTGAATGAATGAGGTTTGGAACTGGGCACAAAGCACTCCTGCATGTCAAGAACTCGAAAGCTTGGGATTCTAAAGTGATGGTGTGCTGCTGCGTGTAAAAGTATGCTTATTTGATGTAATATTAACTTCCGCACGGTAAGATGGCCACAAGGGTCATGAAGGTGTCAAAATTGCCATCTGTTTAAAAGCTCTCTTAGGATTTATTGAAGCTTTCTGAGTTAATTTTCTACATCAAATGTTTTTGCAGTGTCCCAAACAAAAGTCATTAAGCAAGTGAAAAGCCCAACTAGCGTGAGGTTTATTTCCTCAGTCACTGCAGCATGATTAGAGATATGATCAGAAACACTCAGTGGTCAGAACTGGAAAAGTAGGTGAGATAAAAGTAACTGCCCACATGTTTTCTCAGTGTGTCACCAATGAAGATGATTTGTTCCTCCCTTCCATTTATGTAGTCAGAGAAGAAAAATTAGATGTTTGTGGGTGGGTTTTTGTTTATGAATAAATACAGGAGTTATCTTACATTTCTGTGAAGATGTCTATTTGTATGCCTGTAAAAATGACTCAATTTCTAGATAATTTGGAGCAAGCCTGTTTGGGTTTATATGGATTTTTCCATAGAGCTCTTCAGCTTCCCCTAAATGCTGCACCAACCACTTTTATATAATGGCTTCAATAAAAAGAGCTGTCTAAAAAAGAAAAAAATATGTTGATTACAGAGAAAAGAAAAAACCTTACATTTTCAAATATTTGCATGTACATGTGATGATAGAGGACTAATTTCCTGAGTAAAGTTCAGGGGAATTGCTCAGACAAGTAATTGCATAAAAGATCTTGTCCTGCAAAGTCACGAATGTGGGTGGCCTGATACTGGAGCTGAGTGCAATGCTAGGCATAAATAAGGAACTGTGCACATAGATGATACAAAAAGTTTATAGCTTTAGAAATAATCTATTAATAAATATGGATACTTGATAAAAATAAAGTTTTGAGATAACGGCTCCTTTTTTTTTTCCTTGCTTTCCTGAAAAAGTTTGTTCCTCGTGGGACTTGTTTTGTCATTGTGAGCGTATTTGTTGTGGCTATTAAGAAGGCGGGTATCAGGGCAGATACAGGTGAAGGGCCTCTCAATTTATGAATTTAACTATGAATTAAACTAATTTAACTATGAATTAACTTCTGTGGCAGCTCATTTGCAGTATTGTGTTGTTCTTGAAAAGCTCACTTGGTGGGGTATAGCAAAGCTCTGCTGACTGGATCAGTAGCTGCAAGGCTGTGTGTTGTTTTAGTATCAGTTGTTACAATCGTGCAACATATTATCCATAACAAAAGGAATTTTTCAGAAAAACAAATAGCTGAGCCAATGATCTTGAGGGTCATGAAAGGCTTGACATTTCTGTCATCCTAAACTATGTCTAAGAGTGAATGAACACTGGATACAATACGTTTTTGGGTTCCAATATCATGATTTCTACACACAAACACACACCTTGTGTGCGGGTGGAAAAGACAAACTGGAATTGTATTGCTAACAAATTGCTTTGAAACTAGCTTTATTTTGTGGCTCCCCAAATACTGATGTGAGTAAAACATCTAAGAAACAAATGCAAATCATTCATTCTTTGCACTATGGAAGTGATTCATG
>JAOXNO010000033.1:10626170-10700877 GCA_028565335.1 Limnodromus scolopaceus
CTAAGAGTTTCTAGGGGAGAAAGAAGGAATAATACAATTCCTGTTTGAGCCTGTTCATTGGTAGGAATCAATTCCTGTTTTGCCTTTGCACATTTGGGCCAAAGCTTTCTTTTCTTAAAATGATAACTGATACCTGCCTTAATATTGATTCAATCTGAGGAAAAACATTACCTGCCCTTCTGCTAAATTGAAAGTATCCTGTAACTTGAGCATGTGGGAAGAAATGGAGCAAATGTGGTTAACATAAAGATCTTAATTTTTTCAGAGCTTAATATCCCTTAATTTAGTATCAGATTATGATTAATAGCAGTGGTATTTTGCTGCTGAACTCAAATCTACTATTAATACTGTATGTGCATTTTACAGAAGCTAACTTTCAGTAAAGAAGGCTGTAAAGATCTCTGTTGACAGGGTTTGTGGGTGTCATTTAACATAAAGAAATAAACAGTTTTTTCAACACTACCAATAGCTCATATTATGTTTGCCCTTTCAGCTATTCAAGCAACTAATGATATGAAAGTTAGTTGTTTAATGGAACAGGCTTTCAAGAGTTTTAATTATTCAAAGGATAATAAAGGAAAGCAATAGAAAAATGTAATGTTAAACAATGGATCAGCTTCATACCACTGAAATTCTATGGAGCTATTTTGAAGTTGACTTTTTCCGTTGTTCTACTCTTAGCTGCCTAAAAGACAAGTAAGCAAGAAAACCCATGAACTAGCCTCAAAATCTTTCCTCAAAGAAATGCTTTTATTGATTCTAATGGAGCTATTGGCACGATTAAAGCTAATTGTGCAAATTAAAGAATTAAGAGTTTGTCCTCTCAATTTATGTGCTATCCAGTTAAATGTTGAGAAAGGGACAGGCACGTAGGCAGCCAAAGCTTTATAGTAGTGAATTAAATATTTTAAAGTAGTTGGAAACACTACGGGTTTTCAACTTAAAAAAAACCAACACAAAACAACCCCACAAACAAACCAAACTAAAGAAAAGCCAGAAGTTTGCCCTGTTGCAGTTGGAGAACATCTAGGATGTTCTGTGGCTGGGAAATGAATCCTACTTTTTTGTTTAATGAAAGTCCTTATTTGCATTTAATAGATGCATGGGAGTATCGAATGTAATTTAAGGTATTGATCAAGGCTTAATAAACTAAATCCTGAACAGGGGAAGCAAGCAAAGTCTTCAAAATCCTTTAGCTATTGTGATGACACTCTAGTAGTTGTGTCCCTCCTGTTTGAACTACTGAGTTTGACTTATAGAAATGAGAGAGTCCTCCTGCATTTTGATACCTTGCTGGTTGACAAAGCACCTGGGCAAAGCAGAATAGACGGAGTGCGGTGCAATCTTCACCTTCATTCCGGCAAACCAAAGCACAGCAGGTAATTTTATTACACCGGTGAGATATCTCAGTGATTGGTCTGAAGCTGCTTGTGCTAACAGTTGAAGTATGTGTGTGTAAGTACAGCTGCTGATGGAGAAAGATGGCGAAGTGCAGGCAGACAGCCTGCACGGTAATGGGCTCTGTCACCAGCTGCTGACCCCTGGCCCTGTGTGGTGGCAGGGGGGGTCAGTGGGTGCTCTGTGTCATGGGCACTTTGCGCAGTGGGCTTTTTTACAGGAGAGCTTTGACTGAAGGAGCAGCAGCACGAAGTTTGTAACCTGAATTAGAATTTATCTGGTGCGTTGAGAGAGACTTGGACTTAATTTAGGGACTGAGAGGCAATGGTGGAGAGTCATTAAATTTTTAATGAGCAAAAATGATCAGGCACATTACTTTGTTCGTCAGATTTGTGTCTAGTCTTTTTTTATCCCTACTTCTTTCCCATTCTTTTTTTAAGATTTGTGGGCACACAAAGACCTTTAGAATTATGGCTCTGCTGTGTACTTATTTTCTTATGGCTGTGCTGGGTAACTGCTAAGGTCAGAGACCAGATAGTGAGATATGTTGACTTTAGCCTTTTAAGAAAACTAATTTACAGTAATCTATAAAAACAAACAGACAGCTTTGTTTGTGTGAAATGAGTAGGTCTTGGTTCAGTTGCTGGTAAAGAAATGAAAACATTACATATTGAAATAACATAGTTGGGATTTTTCCGCATTAACACAGGAACTGTGAACTAACTTGGGCATTTAACAGAATGATAAGTGGGATTAGTTTTATTTATTCAATCTCTAAAGACATTTCATTTATGGTAGACACAGGTATACTGACAGAGTATCATGAGAAAGCTTCAATGATATATCAGCAAAGTTTAGATGTGATTTGCTATACATATTGGACTTCTTACACTGGTAAAGTCTTGGAGCAAAGTCTTCAGCAATATGTTTCTCTCGAGAACTGTGGAATATGTTTGATCATTGCTGAGAGTAACTGAAGTTTTTAACTCTTTCTCTCTCATCTTGTGGTGAAATAATTCAGTGCAAATCCTGGGGGGAGAGAGAAATTCTTGTGAAACGAAGTAGCAAGTGATACCAGTTACAAAGGGACTGAAGGATAGCAGTAAGAGAAAATAACTTTGATACATCAATAATAAGGTGAGTTTCTCTTGCCATGCTTATCAACTTTTCATACAACCTCATAGAAGAAAGTTTTTGATACACTGTGATTTAAAAAATGGCAAGTTTTGATTTTATGCTGTTTGGAAAGAATGTGGGGGTAAGGTCTTGTGCATTCATACATGAACTGTTTGCTTAGACATAGTACAACTTTATAATGAAAGCCCTTTATTTGTGATACCTTTGTATTTTAAAACCAACTAAGAAATAAGTCTATATTTGTACAAGTGTATATATAGGCATATATTTGTCTTGTGTTATCTGACAATTGATGCAGTTGAAGTGTATACCATTGGACGTTTCTGCAGCATGTCAAGCAGCTATTACATTTATAAATATCTTGGTAATTATGTTTCCAATTCTACTTTTGTGAAATAGAATAGGCTAAGACTTTCTTTTTAAAAATATAACACTATGTAGTATTATTTGGAAATGAAAGTCATGACTGAAACAGTATTTTCAATGTCTTTCAATCTGTACTGCATAGTCTTTTTTTTTTTTTTTATAACTCCCAACTTTCATCTGGTGCATAAGTACTGAGCCCATTCTGGGCTTCTCAATGCATTTCCCACTGGTCCTCCGCTGCACCTGCTGTGCTGCCATCAGCCATTAATGTTCAGATGAAGCCAACAGCCTGTTAGGGTATGCCTGAGACATTCAGTAGTGCAGATGGCGTGTTCTGTCTTCTTCTACCTGTAACATCTGGCAGCAGTCAGATGTGAGAAAGCCCAAATGAGAAGGAGGGGGATTTGTTTTTTAAAGTTGAATTGTACAAATATTCTCCAACAAATTATTGCAGGTTGCTTGAGATCATAAAGAAAAAAAAAGACGTGAACTGAGGGCAGAATTAGTTTGCTTGATTGAATTAATTGAATGAATGCATATATTGTGTGGACTTACAGAATTTCTCAAAAATTGAATTGGAAGTTGGTTTAGAGCTTAATGGATGGATGCTGTAGTACCTAGGGAGTTTTCTCCTTAACCATCCCCAAGAATGTATCAAGCTACATATCTGGCAGATGGTTGTGCACTTGCTTTTCTACGCTGTTATGATTTTTGCTATTGATCTTGATCCAATTTTAAATATGGTTTCTAATTGTATTTGGGATTATGCAGGTAAGATTAGAATGGCATTTTTTTCCTTCTAAATGACCTTGGTTTTGTTACGAAGAGCCTGACAAGAGAATGACTTACTTTGCTATCTGATCACGGAGCCAAGAACAGTCAAACTTCTTTCTTTCTGAATCTACTGTTCTTTTAAAAGATAAGGTGTGAAAAAGAGCATTTATGTGGTAAAATGTGAGGTAGTATCCTTCACAAAGTTTGTACTGTGTAATAACCACAGTGTGGTAAATACTAAGCACTCATATGCAAAGGTAGAATTTGTGCCTCAGAGAACCAATATCCTGCATCATTCTCGATCATCTTCTGGGTTTTGACTGAAAACAAATTTTGTAGTCTTGATTTTATCAATTAATTGTTACTATTAGCAATGCAAATGGCTGAACACTGAAGGAAAAAAACACCCCAAAACAAAAAACTAGACCAAAAAAATGGGGTAGAGGAAGAAGGTGCGGAGCTTGGCTTCCAAGGCAGCTGTTGCTCCAAGACTGGCTGGATGTCAGTCTGCTTGTGGGAGGTGGTGAGCGATGGCTTCTGCATCACTTGTTTGCCTTCTCCCCCATCCTTGTTTCTTTCAGTTATTAAACTGTCTTTATCTTGACCCATGAATGCTCTTGCTTTTGCTCTTCCTGTTCTCCCCCTGCTTCCTACTGGGAGTAATGGGAGGGGGGCAGTGAGCTCCGAGCATGACATTGTCCCTTTGGGCCAGTTCATATCACCTGTCCTGGCTGTGTCCTCTAGTCTACTTGCTCGGTGGGGTGGGTGAGAGTGGGGAAAAAAGAGAAAGCCTTGGTGCTGTGTTCAGCAACCACAATACTGTTGTGTTATCAACACTGTTTTAGCCACAGACCTGAACCATAGCACCATATGGGCTGCTGTGAAGAAACTTACCTCCATTCCAGCCAGATCCAGTATAGATAAGAAAGTCTGTCCAACTTAATTATAAATAAAAAAAATCGGAGAATGGTTAGAGTTGGAAAAGCTTGTAGAGTTTCAACCCCTTGCCATGGGCAGGGACACATCCCACTAGACCAGGTTGCTCAAAGCCCCATCCAGCCTGGTCTTCAATGCTTCCAGGGATGGGGCATCCACAACTTCCCTGCGCGGCCTGTTCCAGTGTCTCACCACCCTCACAGTAAAGAATTTCTTCCTAGTATCTAATCTAAATCTCCCCTCTTTCAGTTTAAAACCATTTCCCCTCGTCCTATCACTACCCTCCCTGACAAAGAGTCCCTCCCTATCCTTCCTGTAGGCCCCCTTCAGGTGCTGGAAGACCACACTACCTGAAAAAGTTCGTGTGTAGTTAACAAGTTTTTTCCTCTTATATGGACAAAGTATGCTAGAGAGTGCTGAATTATGGAAGAGAGATGAATAAGATTACAGTACAGTGGAGACAATAAAGCTGTAAAAAAATGCATTTTATAAAGCACAGGAGAATTTAATAGATTTGCAGGATGGATCATGTCAGTCAATCTTAAGACCTGTTGGCATCCCAAAGGAGGAGGAGCAGAATAATATGGCTTCTCACCTACAACTATTTCTGACAGTGCTAATGAGCGTGGAACAAAAAGTGAGAAGTACTCTGATTTCTGGTATCAAAACCAGCTCCTGGGCAAAGACCTCATCTTGTCACTTGCAAAGGCCCTTTGCTTTCAGAATAAATAATACGCGCTTTTAAAATCTCATTTTGTGTCAGAATCTGTGTAGAAGGATCTTGACAACACTAACGTGAAATGTAGCTGCATTTGTCACCTTTAAACTTTGAAGAGCTGATAGTGGAAAGGCATATTCTGTGTTAGTATTTATATTACGAAGTTAGGACAAAAACTGCTTAAAACTCTGACGTCTGGGTTTTTTCATGTTTGCAGTTAAGCTGCTAAGACTGCTTCTGGGGATGAAAAGTCAACAGGTAATTCCTCAGCCCTGTGGTATGAGAGGTAGAGTTTTAATTAGAGCTTCTGTAATAAAAATCCATCTGTGTGTTCTGTGGCTTTTGTATCATCTAAATAGTTGTCTTCATTCTCATTTGAGTTATGATTTAGTGCCCTTTACCCATCCTGTTTACTCTAGAGTAAGAACCAGACCACTTTAGACACAATGGTAGGCTATCACCTATAGCAAAACATGCAGATGACTTGAGTTTTGAACTGCTGACCTGTTTTACAGGCTTCATTTTTTCTCTATTCTCTCATTGACAAGCTCTAAAAATGCCTCTTATAACCTTACAGCTGCTAAAAAGGGAAAATTAGAGTATGTAAAGTAGGATGCAGACCTCTTTCCGTCTGTATAGCTGAATAGATTCAACTATTGTCAGCTAAGTAGATGTTAGTGCTGTCAAACTTGCAAAGCTGATGTTCCTCGTCAAAGTCGAGTGTTTGCCATTCCTCTGAGGGGAGAAATTTGACAGGCACCAATTCAAACTGATGGAAAGCGTAAGACACCAAGCAGGTTCTTGAAAAAGATGAAATAAATTAAGAAACAAAAAAAATGCTCACAGTGGTGATTTTAGTTATTTGGTTTGCTTTTATTTCTTAAGCTGTGAACTTGCTAAGCCTTGAGCCAGTGCAATAACTGAGAAGTGATGCCTTCTGTGTAACAAATCCTTTCCCTGTGTTCTCGTAGTAACTGGGATGAGGGTTAGGAGGAAAGGGTGCTTGCCCAGATGTGCTGATGGGGTTCAAGTGCCTGCTTGTGCTGTTTATTGCTTACTGTCATAGAGGCAAGTTGTAGTTAAAAAAAAAAAAAGTCTCGGCATGTATGTTTAGCAGAGTGCAAACTGTACATGGTTTATAACAGCTCAGGAGGACTAGGAAGAGGCTCCCTGCTGGTGGTTGGGGTGGCTGTGTGCTGGAGCAGGTGGGTGACCTCTCCGGGCAGTCACTGTCAAAGGAGGTTCGTCAGGACAGGTCACCAAGAGAAACCTGTCTCGGGACTGGGGTAGGGGTACTTGGTGCTGTTGGGGTGTGACTTTGCAGGTGTGATTTGAGTAGTGGCAGCCAACTGTAGATATCCACGTTGGACTGCAGTCTGGTAATGCTGTACCATTTTGTAAGTTTGAGATGTGTGGTTTCAGAATGGCAGTTGTAGCCCCTACAAAGACGAGTCTGGTAGAAATGGCTATCGTGTAAAATGTGCATACCTGCCACATGCAGACAAAATAAAGTAGAAATCTGCAGGCTGGTTGCTGTTCCCTTCTATTAGATTTGAAAACAAAGATTGACTTGTTCAGTTCATTTTTTTTTTTCTCCTCGTGAACAGTGGTCACTTCAATTTTATTTTTTTTTTTAAATGAGAAACAGCAATATAATTTGGCTGTGCAGAAAAATAAAATATCTCCCAAACGATTGATCACTTTTGGCCTCTGAATCCTCTGGCAAGTATTTTGCAGTGTATTTAAGAGTACTTTTGAAGATATAAATAGATCATCACAATCTGTGGCAATTAGCAGATAAGAAGAAATAACAATCAGCTCTATATGCTGGATATGTAGTAAAGCTGGATTTTAAAACCAAAGGGAGCACAAGATTTCCCTTTCCAGCACATGATTCAGTCCCACTGTGATGGAATGCAGGCAACAGTGAAGCTGATTTGGGGGCTACAGTTTAATGATGTTGACTTCCCCATGGTTATTTATTATGTAAAGTAATGCCTTGCCTCTGAAGGGAAGCCACAGCTTATTATTTGTGTTATGAAATTGATGTCAATATGATGCTCTTAAAAAAGCATACTGTTTCTAATAGAGGACTGATTATTGTTTTGTTTGATCTTGTTTGGTTTACAATGCCACCTGCCGAAGTGAAGGCTAGGGCCATTTATTTATATGCTCTCATTTAAGGACTGTTCTCCCAGAAGACTGCTCTCAATGAGACAAATTTGGGTCTTACGTACACCAGACCCATGCAAGTTTTTCTTCAGGTCTAGAGTAGAAAGAGTAACTTCAGCCTCCTGTTTCTGGAGATGAACTTGGTTCTTTTCCTTAGCAGGCTCTTTCAGTCTTAGGCCCAAAGAAGGGCTTCTGTGCTTGAAGGCCTGTTTATTGAACTACATTAATAGTTTAGTTTTCTCTAAACTTTGCCTTGCTTAGACAGGCATGACTCAGTAGCAACAATATATTTCTCTGCATGTCTGTCACTTGATTAAAAAGCTTGATTGTACGATAGCTTTTTCTTTACTACATTTATCTAGGAAAGATATGTTTTTATTTACATCATGTTTGTATGGCAGAACAGGAGTCAGTTTTTTATGTATGTGTGTATGGCTCACACACATACATAGGAGACAAGTATTTTTGGTAGGGAAGCTTTCATATAAATGGCTGTCCTGCTGTAAGAAATTTTTGTAGTATGTAGTAAGGTTGACTATTTAATCTGTTTTAATAATGTGCCCTTCGACAAGTTTGCAAAAAGCAACATTGTAATCTATGAATTGATGACATAATCATGTGGTACTCAGGTGCAGCATCTTATGAGCGAATATCTGGAGGAAAAATATGCTCCGTTTAAGGAGTTTCTGGTAGAATATGGTAAAATGGAAGACTGTTCCAGGCAGAGGATTTATCCTCGGCAGTAGAGCCACAGCACAATGGGAATTCAAGAATCAAGTCTGTGCTTCTGCCCGGGGGCTTTGTGAATGAAAGGGTGGGGTGTGCATGTGTCCTGTGTCCTTCCTTACCACTCTTGTTTTCTTGGGTCTTCATAAGTTTCTGTGTATAGTTGACAAAGGATACACTTCACCTCTGGCACTGGGGAACCATTATGCTGCTTGCTACGTGAATGTCACTGACTTTTGTTTTTTAGAGTAGCTTTGTGCAATTTTTAGCAAGAGTCTTATTTCTTAAATATGGTACTGCTCTGAAGTGGCGTAAGCCAGTACCTTACCGTATCCCAAATTCATCATTCTAATGTGATCATGTGGTGAGAAGAAGATGCAGCAGAATTCAAGCTTTGAGCTTACTGCTCTTCTCCCAGTAATGAAATTTGTAATTAGCATGTTCAAGATGCTAAAGAGAATGTGAGCATGTTAACAACTCTCCAAATGTCAAAATGATTTTGCAGTTGTCACTGGTTGTTCACGTTAGGGATGTAAAGATGCTTTTTACTACTCAGTAAGTTTCGTTCTGTCACAAAGTAGAGCAGAGAAATATTGATGAAGGACATCATTCAAATCTGCAAACCAGCGGGGGTTCATGCTAAAGGCCATAGCTGTCTACAGCTGTTAAAAGCATCAGCTCCTGACAGTCGGTGCAAATACTGCTTGCTCCCAATAAGTTTATCTACAAAAAGTATCTTGAATTGCATATTAGGAGATAAGCTTTCAAAGAAACCTCTTAATGATGTTACTACTCTTCTGAAAGAGGACATACAAAATAGTGTAAGTAATTTTACACAAGGAGTATAAATCCTAATTATATTACAGGACTTTCCTTAAAGCAAGAAAATCAAGTATTCAGGATGAGCTCAAGATAGTTCACATGTTTGACCAAAGTCTTATCAACCCCTAAAAGGTACCTTAGTCCACAGAAATGTAATTAGGAAAAACTAACTCTAAGAAGTTTGCTTAATAGAGGTGAACTGCATTGCAAATATGTTGTTACATGATAGTTAAATTATTAGCTGAAAAAATTAGAGATCTATCATTTAGAAATGAAAGAAAAGGACTAGTATTTTTTTAGGATACAAATTTCTGATTATTAGATTATTCTTAGGCATTAGCCAGGAGCAAATTTATGTTTTTAATATAATTGCAGTAACATAAATGTTAATAAAAGACCGAGGTAATCTGTGTAGCCAGAAGAGTGACTGATTCATGTATCAACAATTGTGATTTCTTTGCAAGTCTGGAAAACGAATATATACAGTAGATAAAAACAAAAGATACTCATACTGACAATCAAAATCAGTTCCTTTAGCAGTCATTAACTTTTTCTTGAATTCTGAGGTAACTCTATATCCTGCTGTAATTTTTAGTGTGATATCTGAATTTATATTCATAGGAGCATAACAAAGAATATTAGTGTTAAATGAGTCTGTTTAGTCTCTCTGAGGCAGTTAACAGGGAACTTACATTTTAAAACCAAAAATGTTTAATTAGGGAGTGAGTACCAAAAACCTTATTACCTCAGGAGAAAATGGAGAGGAGAAAGGTGGACTAGTCAACAGTCTTCTATCCGCTGGTATCTAATTTAGTCCCATTACAGTTGGTGTACACTCAACATGCACTTTTTTCTGAGGACTATCAGCATGGAGGAAAAAAATGAATAGAGCGTCTGCTGTTGATCTATTTGGATGTCTGATGTTGACCCATAATACACAGTCATTTCTCAACCATGGTTGGATCTTGGAAAAACATCCTTTAAATGAAGGAAATTAAGCTTTCCGCTATCCTAGGACAAAAGTTATTCCCCCTTTCTTTTTGGCTGAAGTATTTTCTCGTGAATACGAGGGCTTATTTCTAGTAATGTAAGCTGGACAATTATGAAGTCTGCTATACCAGTAGCTTCACTGACTGTAACAACATCGGTTAATGGTGACAGGAACAGCCTGTGAATTGGGAGATAAGCAGGTAAATCCATTCCTGCTGTTCTAGCTGCAACTGCTAAGAGAGTCTTGTCCCTCAGCCACAAGGCGGTGACCTTCTGCCCTGCTGAGACAACCAGCTGAACATACTTTGTCTTCCGTGTACACAGTGAAGCTGCTTAAATCATCTATAGTAAAATATTACCTTAAGTCCAGTAATGCATAAATTCATCAATTAAGTCCATAGTGAATAATCTGTAATATTCTGAATTTTTGTACAGCTGCTGAATGTGTGTGGGTTGATCCTAGTAACATGATCGACTAAATTGTAGTATTATACCTTGGTTACAGAATCTGAAGATGGATGACTCTTTAGGAGCTTTCAGTCTGTTCTGTTAATTAATCATCTTGCTACTTGAAAATTGGTACCTTCTTAAAACTGTACCAAAAGCTTTCATTTCTTCAAGTTACAGCTTGTTTACTGAAGTGTTGCCATGACAAAATACGTCAATTAAACTTTCAAATTCCCCTACTATTTTTAAGTGGTCCTTGTTCCTAAGGATAAGAGTAATTTTCTGTTATTGAACATTTAATCAATTCCATACAATGTTCTTGAACATAAATAATTATGACAGTCCTTATAGGTAGATCAAGAAAGGATTTTATGTAAGAGATTTTGTCCATTTCAGTGGAGGCTGGAAATAACCCTCAATTTTTCTACATTGATTTTTACCTGGCTTCTTGAGCCTTATTCAGGGGGCTGAATCAATGCGCTGGCAGTGGCCTGACATACTGTATTGCAGTAGGTGATGCTGGAAGTTCATAGCTGCCACTTGATGTACCTTGATACTTGGGCAGCATGAGAGTAATGTGAGGACTAGCTTTGTATTTGCTTAAAGCCAATTCTCTTTTGGTTGTCAAAAGCTTGACTGAGCATGTCACAGCTAGCAGTATTAAGGTAGAAACTGCTGTAGGTAGATAAGCCCAATATTCTTTTCATTAAAGGAAGTTGTAATAAACTCCTTTAGAAATAAACAAAAAAAACCCCTCTAAACCAACCAAACAAACCACCAAAATCCTTCAAGGTCTGCTACCCTGACAATAGGCAAAGAGAGCTCCTGGATGTCGCCATTGTTGGAAGATGCTTCCTGGTCTTCAAAGTCTTGTTATATGAATTCTCATATTTTAACATACTACTTTTGTGGAATCACATCTTCTTACCCAATTATCCCCTGAAATGCTGCATGTGGGATGTGCATGCTTGTTATTTAATCCCTGATAGCTGGACACCTTATCCTTTGGTAAGCAATTAGATTTTCAGTTGACCTTTAATTCAAAGAAGATTAGATTAAAATACAAATTAAATTATTTGCAGTATCCAAAATAGATAACATGGGCACTAATGTTTTTAGACTGGAGTGAAGAAGTAAGGGAAGCATTTCTACACAGAAGTAAAATTGGAAAGATTGCCCTCCCTGTACCTGCGTTCCTCTGACCTCCTGAGCTGCTTCCCTGACCCTCTCCCAGAGGCCTGAAGGGCTGGGGTGCATCTCCGAGAGCCAGCTCCTGTCTGTAAAACTGAAGCTCCTTCAGGAGGTCCCTTGAAGTCTTTCTTGCTTTCACTTTAAACTCTCTCTTCCTCAGAGGCTTACTGATCTTATAAAAGTGAGAGGTGCTTGAAACCCCTGACAAACAAAGGACTAGGACGCTTCTTTGGAGGTGCAAATACTGCTATACCAGACCAGAGGCTATGAACAGCAGTCTGATCAGTGAAACACACCTTCTGGCCTCTTCATCCTCACTTACCACTTGAGTGAATGTCTGTATCCATATTTACATTGAACATACAGGAATGATGCAAATACTTCGATGACATTAACAAAATGGGATTCTTACTAGCTCTTGGCTGAGACCAGATGTAGTTGTGGCAGTAATCTTGAGGATACCAGGTTTGGAAGGAGGAAAGTCAATCTCTAGGAGACAACATAACTTTCCACGCATAACATCAACAGGAAGGCAGTTTTTCCTAAGAAGTCACTCAAAAATAAATGTAAGATGTTTGACACTGAGTAGCAGTGCTGCAGTGTTAATGACTTTAAAAGGTTGTAGAAGAAAGTCTTGCAATGTACTATTAACCTTCCTTGTAATTTAATCGGTGAGTTTTGATAAGGCTTTTATTTCAGCCAGTTAAGAAAGTCTCCTAACAAGACTAAATAGAGAAATTGCTAATATCAACAAAGCTGCTGTTTTCTATCATGTCAAAGATAAATTTCCAGTACTTCCTGGCAAGGACATGAAAGCAAGCAATTATCTATATGAACCATGTGTTTTGGAATACAGGTGCTATGCTGGAAACACTTGAAAAAAATATAATTTCCTGCTATAACTGTTCCTATTCTAGTAAGCTTGTGAGAAATGTCCTTGATCCTCCAGTTCTTAAACAACGCACTTTTCCATCTTAGGTGGAAGTAAACGTTGGAAAAGTATAGTGATGAGGAAGAATTGGGAGGAACAAATAATTTAATGCTAGCATGGAGGCAAACCAGGGATTAGTGAAGCAGCAATGTTTTTGCTTTGCATTCTGTTTTTACTATACATTTCCTTTAATGTAAAGATGTCTGCAAATATGTAAACTGTTCAAAAATTATTTTAAGATGGAGATGTACATCATATGAACTACTTGCAAATAAACTTGAGCTTAATTTATTCTTCAGTATATTAATTCAGTTCTAATCACCGAATTCCACATGGCTGAGTTCAAAAGAAGATCATGCACCCCTGCTCCTTCCCTAAATTTTAATTTCTTCTTAGTTTGCTTCAAAAACTGAACTGCTTAGAAATACCCTACTTGACCTTTAAAACTACAGTGTCAGGGGAATCATGATAATTAGATGAAGCCATACAATTATTTGTCTAAAATGTCTGCATAAACATTGGAAGCCACATATGAGCAGTTTGTGAGAATGCTGTATCTTCACAGGCATGGGGTGCTGTTGTAAGCTGCATCTTCATTCATGGATTAATAGTGAATATATAACTGAATAGTGAAATATAACTGAAGATGTTTGCAGAATAACATGCTTTTTTCTAGTGGAAGTTGATTCCACTTTTACTGATGAAGTCTGAAAATAATTAGCTTTTCTTAGTTGGCTATGCCCTATATTCCTTCTACATAGTTGAGGCTTGGGAATAAACCTCTACCCAATAACATATTCCTTCCAAGTACATGTGGTCAGTTCCTCTTTCCCTCCCCCTAATGCACACCACTGTGAGACCATAGTTTTCCATAATGATACACCACTTCTCAGAGGACCAATGTTCATCATTTGCTGAACAATGTCTTCTGTAAAGGTAAATACATTGCGTGTTTTATACAGGAGAGCTACACCTACAGAATAATTTCAAATAGCAGCTGTGGTGCATTGTATTCGGCACGTAATAGCTACATTACAGCCATCTGAAATGGCAGTGAAAAATAGCAGCTAACCAACAGACTATGGTAGTTCGGAGCTGGTAGAAAAGTATCAGTGTAGGTTGGCATACTTACTGTGACAACATACAGTAACTTCTGTAAATAGCAAAGAACGTTTTTCTTTCTGTCAGTATAGAAGTAAACCAATAGAGAAAAATTAGTGTGCCTAATCCATTAATGCCATGGAAGCCATTTGCTAAGGGTGTTAGCATTTTCTAAGCACTTGCTAAATTTTAAATGTGTAACTAGTGGGACCTAGGAGGATAACAGGAGCTAAAGAAAATACGCAAGACTTAAGCTTTTCTTTTCTCTTTTTCTTTTTTAAAAGAAATAAGAATAATTAATAATTTGGATAAAATACACATCTTGGTGCTCAACACAGTTCAAATTTAAATACAGTTTGGTTAAATACTTCAACAGTTTTGTGCTATTAGAATAAATGTAACGTGTTCCAGGAAGGACTGTCTCCTCCTAATGACTTCTGCTACTTTGAAGGAGTTACCCCAGAAGACATAATATGTTGCTGGGCTGCAGTGATAATATTGATTTTGCGTTAAAGAATTTTAACTTTGATAAATTTTACCCTGCAGAATAATTTAAATGAGTAAGAAAACAACAAAATATATTGTCTTAAATTGTCAGAGTTGACCAGTAAATTTATGCTTTAGTGTTTGGAGAGCTTCTTCAAGTCACTTTCAAGGAAAGAATTCTTCCTTGGGTTGATTAATTTTAAATTGTCTCAAATTAGTTTAAAAATATAAGACCTCTCCAAATCACTAGTCAGTGTCAAAAAATTTATATTTTCTGGCTACAGAGCTTCCTAATGAGTGTCTAGGGAGCAGTCACTGCTTACGGGGTTATTGTCAAAGTCTTAAAGCACAGACAATCCTAATGAGAATGTGTATGGTTCTTTTCGTTTATCAATAGGCAGATGGCTATTTTCTCTTACTTTAGATTTTTCTTCTCATGGATGGAAGAATCGTGGCCCCTCTTACTGTAAATGTGTGTAGGGAAGGTTGTGGAACAGTGATAAATACTTGTCCTAGGGAGACCTTGGCCTTCGAACACAAATGTGGGTGTGAAGGATAGAAATGAGCCAAGAACAGTTTCTGTAACCTTTTGATAATTCACTAGCTACTCGTCCTCATTAAAACATTTAGGAAATGTGTATAGATGGACTCGGCTATAATTCTGAATTGAAACAAGAATGAAAGACAGAAGAAAAAAGTCAAATGCAACTAAATGTAGTCTCCTGAATGTGTAATTTAAAAACTGGAGAGTAGTGAGCTACAATTACCCACATTAGATTGCCCAATGACCTGCTAATTAACTACTTTCCTTATTGAAGGCAAAGATCCCCTGGAGCAGGCTCAAAAATCTTGTCTCTGGTAGTAATGAAGAGTGGATATGGATACAGGAGAAGGTTTATACTTAACTGTGTATGCTATGAGAGATGCTGTCATTTTTGTGTTCTCTTAGTAAGTGAAAAAAACCAACAGTTCAACTCTAGGAAAGTCATGCACTAGATCTAGGAAAGAGAGGAAATCTTTTCTTCTGTGTTAGTAAAGTTGAATTAAGGAAATTAGTAATACAGTTTCATCATTCCCCGTGAATTTGTGAGCATACCTTCATGCTAGTCAAGCTCTTAAAAATACTTCTAGAGTCTTTCTGAGTTTGAATATTTTATTAAGGACTGCAGTTGCAACAGGGAAGGCCAAGTTTTGAGTTGAACTAGACATGATGTAAAGACTTCTGCAGAAATAGAGAGTAAAATGAAAAAAAGACATGGTTTTGTGTTGTTCAAAAACATGTCTACTCAGCTTTAGTTTCATTGCTACACTACCTGTTGCAGAACATAAATAACTCTTGGTGTGTTACTTGTGTTAGAAAAGATTTTCCTATCAGTAGAAACAGACTACTGTGTTGAAGGGGAGTCAAGGGACAGCTGTTGTCCTGCTGCTCCTATGGAGATCTTTCCTCCCACCCGCAGAGAGGATGGCAGCTGTTTGCAGAATAAGCCTCCACAGAAGGTAACAGAGTCCAATTGTGGCAGTAATTTTGAGACAGTAAAAGTCATTAATTTTTTTTTTTAAATCAAATTCTTCAGAAAGAAAATGCTGGCTGCCTTTTGGGTAGGTTGCCTTTCACATTTATGGCTTCTTTCCTTATTACAAACAGCAGGTGGCTTATCAAACATATCGCCCCTGAAATATGAACTGGGTTTGGAGTAGGATTGTGATTGCTTGAGGAAGAAACCTGCCAGACATTCCAGCATTGATCTTTGGGCTAATATGAAGTTTGCTTGAGCCTACTTGCCCTTTCTGGTTGAATAGGTGGGGGAGCACATAGAGCCTCTATTATGCTGGGGTTACAGTCTGTGAGTTTTATACAAATAATTATCAATTATGTACAGAAAACAATTCAGCAAAGAAAAAAAAAAAAAACCAAGAAAAAAACCCCACAAACAAAAAACTTTATAGCTTGAGAATGATTCAGACTACAGCATAAGCCGGTTTTGACTCATTGCACAACAAATATGATACTGAGACTGTCAAAATGTACAAAGAGTTTTCACAAGCCCATTTTTAATACTAGCAAGACAGATCGGGGGGGTCAGTATAAAATCAGTCGGTGATGCATGGCTAAGATTTGGTTTTGTAGGATATGTGAGCAGTGTATTGAAGAATGTTCAAGACTTGCATGTGGCAATTAACTAGATCTTCCTTAGTTGAATTACGTAAACTGATGCTTTAGGGTTTTCTCCAAACCAAATTTTGACAGAATCGTTTTTTGTAGCTTTATAACTGTGCTACTCAAAGGCTGTATTTTGAAATCCTTTACTCGGGTAAATCACTCACTGCGCACAGATCTGTGAACAGAAGACAGTGAAACTGGCCCTTACAAAACCAAAGCTGTCCTCTCATGCTCATTTATTTAGACTTACCAAAATCTGAATAAAAGGTTATGTATTTGGCATCAGCTGAAAATGCTCTGATTACAAAGGCATATCATTTTTTTTATGGATGATGTGAACATTTTTCGTGTGTATGAGTCAGGGGGAAAAATGTGTTAGATGCTGTAAGTGTTGAGAAAATCTGGTTTTAAATATTTAGAAATTAAATATAAATAGATATCATTGAGAGCAAAATATGCTTGTGATTTGATTCATTTTAATCATCGAATAGTGAAATGTACTGGATCAGGTGTAGCTATATATAACTGTATATATATACATACACACTTCAGTGTATATTTCTAGAGCTCATGCTATGTATATGTATATGCTATATATAAACCCAGAAAGACCTCTGAAGTGTTAAAATATTCTGTAAGTGGTAGACTTTCCCTTTCTGAAAAAGCCTATTTGAAGTGTAACCTTACAATAGTAGAGAGGTCACTACAGTCTGTAAACTCTGGATAGCAATTCATGAAGACGGTGAGTTGCTAAGCTGCATTCAGAAAAAGTTACCTTCTGCTGTTCTTACACAAGACCAGAGGGGTGCCACCAGCAGCAAAACCAGGGTTGGGAAGACACAGCACTACCTACATGATGAATACTACTGCTCCTCTGGCCTGAGCATGCTGCCTGGACATGGAAGGCTTCCAAGAAACTGTGAAAAACTAGTTGCCACCTCTCCCACAGGGTGCCAACAAGGAGGTGAGAAGCTCATCAAGTGCAGGATGGGCAGAAGGAGCACAGAAGTAGGATATGAAATCAGTTTGTAACTGCTTCATTGGGAGCCTTCAGTGATACTAGTATCAGGTTCAGCTGAGGTAGTCTGAAGCAGCTCCAGCAAAACCTCGTCCTTTGGCATATTACCTTTTTAAAGGAATTCTAGATTCTGGTTCTGACTTCCTTTTTTCCTTTTTTTTTTTTCCTCAGAAAGAGTATGCTGATTTGCAGATCAGATTCTTCGTTAGATCATAGATTCATTTAGATTAAAGGCACTATGTTAAACATTCACATTAGAGAATTTAGGTGAAAAATTAGAAATATTTGTGCCTAAGAGTTACATTGTGATGTTAACATTGAATACAGCAGGCTTAGTACCGTCGTCTTCTAAGCATAGTTCCAGGGAAACATGTTTCAGACTTAGCTCTGAATCATAATTCCTCTTCCCCCATCCTCCTTCTAGTCTTAAAGGGCAAGATAAAACTGTAGCACTTGCAAAATGGATTTTTGTAGGAACACTTCTTGCTTTTTTTCCTTTTTAAATATCAGACGTGTTTCAATGAAAACACTTTTCATATTCATACTTGGTTACACAAACATTTTTCTAACTAGCTAACTCATTAAAGTGTTTTCAGGTGTGCACACATCTTGTTCTCATTTATGCCTATTTAAATGGGCTGCTGACCTGTTCCACCACAGTTCTCCTGTTGCTCTCCTGCACTGATCAGCTGCCAAAAAAGCCAAAGCACTGCACAGCTCTTGCCCTGTCAGGCTGTTTGGAAATACTGAGACTTTCTGCCCTTTTTATTCACCTAGGTGAGTCTTCAGAAGTACTGTATGTCTTGCTTGAGCACGCTCTCTTTGATTCCCACACCTGTTTCTTATCTCATCATCTATGCATGTTTTTCTATTTTCTCTGTGGTTTGTATCTAGAATGAATCACTGAATGTGCAAGGCGTGTTTCATCTTCTTTGCCTCAGTAGCACCAGCTAAATCAGTCATATTCTCTATAATACTTCTAGATCACTGATATTTCTCTTGTATGTATAAAAATAACACAAAGTGATCTTAGAAATGTGACTGTTCTCTCTTCCCTGTCAATTTTTCGGTGCCTGTTAGAAAACACGTTGTGATTTCAGCCTTGGGTTTTATTTTTTTAATTCTGCTTATAAAATGAAGAGGAAAGACATTAAAATGATTTTCCCCGGAAGTATGTTGGCCTTCAAGCTGTTCTGAATGAAGGTTTTTATGCAGTAATGTGTTCTCACTCCTAGGGCATACAGGCCTCTACATTTACTAAATTTAAGCAGGTAGTGTTCAAAATCATGAGAAATCTGACTTGTTAATCCTGTAGTTCCTTTTAGAAGAGCTCTGTACTGGTCAGGGAAATTGGCACTACTGCTGTGTCCTGTGTAGGGGCTTTCCAACTGCTGCTTTTAAATGGTTCTCTTCCTTCCAGGGGTGTTGAAAGACTTTCTGCTATGAGCTCATCTCATGCCTGTTCAAAGGGCAAGGCTGATGTGTTTTAGAAATTCATGGACTTCTTGAAGAGTTCAGTCCCTGAGCATCTTCTGAATGAACGTGGCACTGCATATGCTACCCTGAACATGTATATTTATTTGACTTTTGTCATTTTGAGAATTTCTAAAATGCTTAGGATTTCCTATGATTTATGAATAAAACATGTGATTCTACATACGCAAGCTGTGCTGGGTATGTCAGTGGTGTGCTTTTGGGAGTACAGTATGGTTTCTGCTTCTGCAATTCAAATCTCTCATAAAGGCAAAGGGAGGGAGCAGAGAGAAGGGAAACAATACTGGCAATAGCAACCCTTCAGAAAAAGCTTAGATTTGCCTCCTGTGTTTAGAAATGTGTGTGAAGAAAAGGTATATAAATTTCTAAGTGCTTCTTTATTTCCAGCTCTGATGCCACTCTGTAGGACCTTGGGTATGTATAAAGATTGGGACAAGCAACACCTTATTACAGCTAACAGACAGTTTTTATCAGTAGAAATCTCAAATTAAAAACTGACCTCTGCTTTGTGGTTTTCATGCATTTACTCTTGAGATTAATGCTGATATTGTGATTAATTAATCAGAAAAGCATTTGCTTTTTACACATTTTCTTAATAAGTGCATGCTTCCTGCCCTTTACACCTAGGGTTCATGTTTCAGAAGAATGCAGTATGTTATAAGGGTTTTAAAGTGTTTAATATCTTTGTGATGTTAGTAATAGAACACTGAATTTTGGTGGCTCAAAGTTTTACAGAAGTGATCAAATTCCCAGAGAGGACTACATAACCTGTTGGACCATCTGCTGAGCAAGGGCCAGTTGTAGCCTACCCCATACCCCTCACTCGTACAGAACCACAGCTTTTCCTTCAGGCCTCGTGCAAGGCGAGACAACAGCAGTCCATTGACTTTTAATGTTAGACATCTATATGACAGTGCTTAAGTCATTTAATTTATTTCTCTGGCCATGCTATTTCAACATGAATTTTTTCAGGCTAGATGAAGTAGCCATAAAGCGTCTGGAGTGCAAAAGCAACACGCTACCTCTTCCTCAGGCAGATGTAGCACTCGAGCGTTCTCCCCTGCACGCGCTCCGGTAAGGACAGCTTAGTCCTTGTGTTCTAGGAGGGGCTTGTGTCCAGATTTTGAGATAAAATGGGAGTAGAGGGGAAAATCAACACTTCTGCTTGATTGTCTTAAAAAAATGAGAAGAGCTACAACTGTTTTATTGGGGTGGGTAAGCCGGTTTTGTTGTGGTCCTCTGATTAGCATAATTGTGTAACCACCCAAAAGCATTTCTGTTAACCTTAAAAAGTTTGCTCAAATGCTTGAACAAGTACATCTTGAAGTGCACTGCCAACTGGCTCCTCCTGGACAGAATTCCTCTGAAATCTTAGGCTAACTTTGACTTTGGTTGTGACAAAAGATTCTGTGGACTCAGTCACATAAACTACTTATCCCTAATCTCAGAAATGTGTGTTCTGATTAATTATTTCTAACAGAAGGCAAAAGACAGGAAACAAGAGTGATATACTTGTCATGCAAAGTGTTTAAAAAAAAAAAAGCAGGGAGACAAAAGAGCTGTCTTGCATTTATTTCACTCCACAGGTTCGCATTAGCGGGGACTTGGGAAAGTAGTTCAAGAAACGTGTTTGTGCAATGAAGACTGTTACCATAGCTGTTCGGGGGGGGACCGAGGTATTGCTGACTTGTTAAGCGGCTTTTACTCTTCAAAAGACAAAGCTGTGTGGAGCCTTTGAGAGCAGAATCCTAATGAGGTTGCTACACTAGCATTTGTTTTTTTTTTTTTCCCTCCTATCAATCCCAAACCTTTGTAACATGTTGCGATCTATTGAGAGATTAATTTAAAATGTGAAAGATGGATGGGGCAAAGGCAAGGTTCTGGGTGCTCTGCCCAGCTCCCTCATGGCCCTGTTGCACCAGTGGGTCAAGGAGAGCCACTGTCTGTTTCCACCGACTCCATTTCAGAGAAGGAGGTGTCTGGCTAGTGCTGTACATGTGAGGGATGCTGCTGATGATTTGTGGATATAGACATTCCGGTATTGATGTGACACTGGCAATAAAAATTAAACTGCGAAATGCATCAAATTAGTCTAGAAAACATTGAATATGTACGTTTATTGCTTAGAGAAATGAGAAATCCTTCATATTTTGGGCAATGTCAGTGTATCATTCTGATCATAGAGTTGCTATGATTTTTCTGAGTTGCAAATTGTAGTTACAGGCTCTCAAGGTAGTTGAGGTACTTTAAGGGCCCTAATTTTTTGTACGTCTGCTAATATCATCAGGATCTATAGTGGCAACACAACTGGGAAGCATTGGTAGTACAGGGAAAGATAGGAAGTAGGACACTTAAAGATGATCTTTTCTAGGGAAGCAAAGAACAAATTTTGCTTAGCCATATGGTTTAGTGATGGTTTTTGTCAGTGTTAGGCTGATGGTTGGACTAGATGATCTGAAAGGTCCCTTTCAACCTAGATGGTTCTATGATTCTATAATTTCTTAATTTCTTGTGTGTAGTTTCTTTGCTCTGAAAGACATGAGAAAAATATCATGCTCTCCTGGAATATACATGGACTATGGTATGACTTGCTGGATGGATGCTGTGATAGAACTGGAAATCTTGGCCTGCCCAACAGCAAGTATCACCATAACTCACGCTGCTTAGCTGCAGTGGCCTGTGTGTGGACTGAGGTGGATAACATTAATTTTTGTTGATGCAAGAATTGGGTAGGTAGTGCTGCAGGTACTTCTTATCCTCCTGCTACGTGATGGAAATAGATTAAATCTTCCTAGAGATTCAAATATTATAGTTTTTCAAAATAGGTTTAGAGGTCCTGCAATCTTCAAAGCTAAGTGGATGAAGTTTGGGATGGAGTAAACTGTACAAGAGCTAATATCTGGAAGGACACTCAAGCAATGTTAACACTAGCTTTCAAATAAAAACAATCTGATCATGTTGGTTAAGGAATTTTGACAGTAAATGTCGATAGCTCATATGCAAATGGAAGTGTCAGTTCTCATTGAAACCTTATGTGAGTAAACTCATCAATTATTTCATTGCTCTATGGTACATTAACTAAGGAAGCGTTGGTTTTATTTCAGGAGATCATCTAATAAAGTATCGCAGTTACATGCCAGCCAACATAGAGAAACCGTACAGAAGAAAACAGACTGAACTGCTACCTTAAGAGTGTTACATAGACAATATTTTTAGGTTTCTAGCTGGAGCCTCATCTAACCATACCTTTTACTTGAAAAAAAAAAAGTCCATTTAAGAGGATTCCACTATATATCTGAAAAGTAGCCTGCATTGCAGAATTTAATAGGATTATACTATTGATTCCATCTTTACAATGCTAGCTAGTGTTTGGTACTTGTGAACTGCAGACTATTATGCGACTGAACACAAGGGAAGAGGGATTAGTTTGTAAAAGAATAAGCAGCTTTCCCTTAAACTGACCTGAACCAAACATATATACTTGGTTTGGTCTCTGCTAGTAAATGCCAACTAACAAAACACCTGTGGGAGCACCTTCTAAAACCACGTATCTTCTAATAATCACTTGCTCAGTCTCCAAGTAGAAGGTAATCAAAGCTCTTGTGAGCTGGTATCTGTTGCTGTAATGCAGCTGTTTACAGTTGCTCCAGAAAATTCTACCTGTATGTCTTTAACCAAACAAAAGCTACTAAAAAGTTGTCTGAAAATCCATATCATGATACTAATGGTTCTCCTGATAACAGAAGGTACTTTCTACTGGTTTTTAACTTAATGAACTAAATGCCCAATTGAAATATCATTTCCATAGAAATGTATTTTTTGAAAGGTAACTCTTCCTAACTGAGAAAATAGTTTTAAGTACTAAATCACTTCTTACATACCAGCGCTATTTGTTTATTTTTACTATATTAGTGACCATAGTCACCCCTTTATGTTTGCAAAATCAATTTGTCTCTGAACTTTGTTACCCTTTGTGATGACAAATATTTCTATAGAATGGAATTTGTAAGACTTTGATAAAATAATCTGGGGGTTTGAAATGACTTTTATAAGGAGGAAGTCATCTGCTTTTTCTCCAGTTGCTCTCCCCCCCTTCTTTTCACTACTGAAATCTCTTTATCTCTGTCTTTAGTAGTGATAGTCTGCTGAGCTGTTACTTCCCATTAGTTTTAGATGGCTCTGCTTCCAGAAAGCAAATGGCCAGCTGTGAAAACACCAGTGCTGCGTAGAACTTGTTAGGGATGAACACCAGCAAAATGCTGAGATCCCAGAAAACAGAGATTATATGTCTCTGGGATAAACTTTATGTTTGTAGTTTTCCCTGACTCACAGTTCAGTGTAACCTGTTATCTGAAATGGTTATACTGTCGTCTTTAACTCCCGTTACTGGGGTAGGTGGCAACAAGTCACTTTTCTGTGGAACAGTTCTCCTCTGTTTTCCTCTTTTATTTTTGATAGTAAATTGGAGAAGGTGTGCAGAGTGGAAGAAAGAGACCTTCAGTACCTGACACTGTAATCCTTTGTGTTCAATTCTCTTTACATTTGAGGGCTGCAAGTGATGGTGGGTTTCAAACCTCCAAGAAATAAAGAACCAAAGACAGAAGAAGTTGCGTAAGATCATCAAGAATACAACGAAGTATGTGAAGAGCAAACACCTATCCCACTAGCTTTGTCTGAATGGTGTTCTCCCTCAGCTGGTAGATGCTGCTGTTATTAATTCACTACTGTATTAAATGGAGCACAGATTGCTTACAAGCCATGTACATTCAACCAGGCTCTGAATCAAAACCAACTTAATACTGATAAAGATTTCTAGACCTGAGGCATAAGGGTTGTGATCTTCTGTTTAGTCCAGCTTTTGGTTTAGTGATGGGGTTTGTTAGTGTTAGGTCAATGGTTGGACTCGATGGTCTGAAAGGTCTCTTCCAACTTATACAATTCTGTGATTCCATGAATATCAGTTTCTCTGTTTTTCTCTTTGGATCTGTCATGTCCTTATTCAGAACAAAACGTGATAACATGAGGTGAAAGTAAAAGCAAGCCAGTAACCTTTGTTGTAGTTGGTAGGGATTAAAGCTGTGTGAGATGTGAATGCTTCCATAAATCTCAGTGGAGGAATCATTTCTTCTTTGAAATTAAATGAACGTAGATGAGAAATTCCTATCTTTCATGCTACTTTTCAAATTAGTTCAAATACTAATTGAATAAATTTGAAACTCTTCACTGAGTAACCTTACCTGTGGCTGGCTTGTCAGTCCCATTTCTTGAATATATGCATGAGAAGAATGCTAGAAAACTCCATCCCCTTTGCACAGTAGCAGGGATAGCACTTCTACTATTGGGGTTTTTTTTGTTGGTGGTGGTTTTGTTTTGTTTTCTTAAGAAATAAGTCTATTTGCCCGATGATACATGTGCAGTTAATGTTGATGATTACTGCTGAAGCTAATGTGAATTGTAAGCATAAAGCCTCCCATCTCTTTTGAGCGAGAGGGACATAGTGGCAGGCAATGGCATTCAGACAAAGTTCTATGTCTCATCAGTCATGGGAGAAGGTAGGGGGGACAGTGTATCACTGCTAACTATAAAATATTTCTGGAAACAATATGTCTGAGTGCATGGGCTCAGGGAGGACACTGAAAAAACATCATGAAGTGTATCCTGTCCTTTATATGTTTCTGGTAATGCAAGTTGAATTTATTAGCAGTTTGTTGCTACAGTAAAAAGCATTCACAAGATTTACAGCTGAAACAATAGCTGTAGATGTTCAGTCTTGTCGTATTTATTGAAGGTTTTGTTGAGCTCATGGCATCCTTTGATTAATTGCCATCTGAGGCATATTTTGTAACAAGGACTGTGTCAGAGTTTTGTGTCACTGTATTTCATAAAGTTCTACTGGGTCTTTAGGGAGAGGGAGTGCAAAAACATTAACTTAACAGCGAGTGTGTGGGCAAGTGGTAAAAGTAATATCTAATTGACTGCTAGTGAGGATTTATACATTAAGAGAGCACCTCCTCAAGTAATGATGGGTTTTACATTTTACTTTAACACAGAGTAGCCATTATCTTATTGCTGGGATGAGTTTCCAGAGTGTGCGTTGTAACAGCCCTGAACTTTCTCAACCATTTAAAAAGAAGATGGAGGAGTATATTGTAGTCTGTAGTATTTTCCTTTCCTTTACAGTGGAGTGAAAAGGTAACAACATGTGCAAATCATGGTGAAAGAATAACATCGGGTTTAGTTCGCAAGAAATCTTGTGGTATTTGAAGATATGTTCTTGAAACATTGAGGGTCTTAATGTTTAGATGAGCTCCACAGAAGCATATTAGAAGATTAAGGTTAACTTTGTTGGAGCATATAAAATGCAATCTATTTATAAGATTTATTTGGGCTTTTTTTAAAGGCTACCAACTCCCATTTTATGGGTTTGGAAACATAATTTAACCTAGAACCTAAAGATTAAGCTAGGTCCTTGGTTTGTGCAAGTTGTCTCCATAAATATCTTCTGTGAGGACACAACAGCCTGATAGATCCGTTTCATTTTTATTGCTTTTATACAAGTGCCATTGATTTGATATTTACCAGGGAATAAAAAGTAGAAAATTGATGTAATTTTGCCACTAACTATTCATATAACATCTATTATAGGAATATATTTGCTGTATAGCTGATTCCACAACTCTTACTATTTCAAAGGCACTGGACTTCTATCTTTCTTTTGTCAAAAAATATCAAATTCAAGTTGGTTTTTCTTGAGTTCACCCATTTCAAAGTGCTAACCTTCTGACTTGTATGATTTTTCCATGGGAGTGAACATGACCCTTAATGATTTGTATCTTATTAACTCATTTGAATTGTGTGCTTAGCTTCAAGCTCCTTTCCTTCGGTATTTCTAATGGTGTTTGCCTTTATATTCTCTTGATCTGAAAATGTGAATACTAATCAGTTATCACTTCAGTTTAATATTTCAAAGCTTAAAATATATTGTTGACTAATTCCCTGGTATTTGAGACAGTTAATTTCTTCTGTCATTGTGATAAAAGAAATGTGATAGAAGAAATTAAGGCCAAAACTTAGGAAAGGAGGCTAAAATACTTGGGTTTAGTACTGTGTATTTGAAGCGTGTTGAATGAGTTAAAGCATGTGCAGTACTTACTGCTTCAAACAGCAAAGCTGGACACCTCTTTCCCCACACATTTGGAGCATCAAGGATTTGGTTGTGCATGAAATATTTCTACCTATCTATATGTATTTATAATAAACTGACACCAGAAGAGCAAAAACTAGGGCAGTGATGTACTGTACTCAGCACTGGTAAGCCCCCACCTTGAGTGCTGTGTCCAGTTTTGGGCCCCTCACTACAAGAAAGACACTGAGGTGCTGGAGCAAGTCCAGAGAAGGGCAATGAAGCTGGTGAGGGGTCTGGAGCACAAGTCTTATGAGGAGAGGCTGAGGGAGCTGGGGTTGTTCAGCCTGGAGAAAAGGAGGCTGAAGGAAACCTTATTACTCTCTACGGCTACCTGAAAGGAGGTTATGGAGAGGTGGGGGTTGGTCTCTTCTCCCAAGTCACAGGGAATAGGATGAAGGGAAACGGCCTCAAGGTGCGTCAGGGGAAGTTTAGGATGAATATTAGGAAAGATGCCTTCACTGAAAGGGTTACCAAGCATTGGAACAGGATGCCCAGGGAAGTGGTTGAGTCACCATCCCTGGAGGTATTTAAAAGATGGATAGACATAGTGCTTAGAGACGCGGTTTAGTGATGGTTTTTGTCAGTGTTAGGTTGATGGCTGGACTAGATGATCTGAAAGGACCCGAGGCAACCTAGGCAATTCTATGATTGTATGAAACCTGAGACGATACTAATTTGACCATACACGTAAAGATGGTATGCCCTTTCCAGAATCCAGAAGTTAATATCCAAAGTTAGGTGTTTTCTTCATCCTTGTCTGTTGCTGGAGGATTAGATAGATAGGGTTTTGAATAGATATTTCTGATAATAGCAATCACTCAGCTGGCTGAACCCCAGGGGGAAATGAAACCCCAACACTTCTGGAGGGTGTCCGTTCCTGTGGTGCTGCACCTCTCCTCTCCTTCTGCCTGTGGGTTTTTTTGGTTTTGATTTTTTTTATTTTTTTTTTTTAAATCTAATGATGGTGGAAGAGAAGTTGCCCAAAACAAGAATACTGTTATTAAGAGGGGCTAGAGAGTAGAAAAGACCTAAAACTGGGAAACTGCAACTGCTCTCGGGCCTGGTATCAGGGGCGGGGGCTGCTGGGCAGCCCCTGTGAGGGCCTGCCCTCAGCCGGACACAGCCGGCTCCAACTGACCCACCACAGGGCCCGGCCCAGCCCCTCAGGGGAGGAGATGGAAGATTCTGGAGTGACATTGAGCCTGGGAAGAAGGAGGGAAGGTGGTTTCAGTTTTGTTTTTGTTTCTCACTCTGTTCTTAATTGGCAATAGATTAAATTAATCTTCCCCAAGATGAGCCTGTGAATGATCTCCCTGTCCTTTTCCACACCCTCCAGCTTTTTTAATCTTATTTTTTCCCTGCTGAGGAGGGGGTAAAAAATTTTTTTTTTTTTAAAACCAGCATCAAACAAGCAAAAAAAAAAAATCCCACAACTCCAAACAAACAAAAAAAGCTACTACTGAAAATGTAAAGAAACATAACAAGAGCGATGGCAATCATTTGTATTTCCTTTCCAGAGGGAAATGAAAATGGTGTTTTTTAGAAATGTCAAATAAAATGCCTCCAGCATTTTAAATAAGGCTTTTCAAAATCAGGATTTTATACTAGTTTCTCCTTTTTTAAAAAAGAAAAGCTGCAACAATTATTACAAATTAAATATTAAAGAGCAGTAATTTTTATTGCATTGCCTGCATTAGCAATGTAATAATTTCTTTTGAAGAATGCCATTTTGTCTGGTAAATATTTAGTCCCTATGCTTATACAAATCCAAACTGCCTTTATCTGAAATCAGCTGGGCAGCTGAAGTCAGTAAATTGTTGATGCAACTGATAAATGGTGTGTAATTCTTTAGGCATCCTATTACAAATCCCTCTCTAAATAAAGCAAAGCAAAGGACACTCAGTGATGTAGATCCTGTGAATCGTCTGTGTCATTTTGGGGCTTGGTGTGAGATTCACAGGAGTCACTAACTTCCATTTTGATTGCCAAACAGAGCGTAGATACCCAAAAGCAGGAGTTTGGTATCCTTCCAGCTGCTGTTAGGACAGGGAGAGAACATGAGTAATGCTGTAACTGTAGTTTCGTCATCTTCTTTCTTTTCCTTGTCTGTCGTTGAGTCACTTGCACAGTCCTCCTTGCTCCGCTTCCAACCCCAGGTCCCAGGAAGGCCATAAGCACGTGGCTGCTCCCGAATACTGAGGCAGCACCCATGTGGGAGGGGGATCTCTGCCATGGGATGACTGTCAATGGACTCCTGTCTTGTGCTGCTATCTGTATAGGCTTTACCAGTTAGGCATCCCTGTATTTAAACTGTGTGAAGGCTTCCGTTTGTACATGCTTATCCAATCATGCAGGTGAGTTAGATCAAGGAAGAACAATTTAGGAAAGCAGCCAGGTAACCACAGCCCTGCTGATGCTGGTCTACCCTGCTCTTTGCTTAAAATAAAGTCCTTCCTCTGAGAGTAAAAGTCCTGGGAGCCGTTCTTCTGGATAAAGATGTATTTAAGTTTTCAACTTAAAGGAAAAGACAGAACAGAAAAGAGATTTGTAGTGCAGAGTAATGGGAGGGTAAGAGAGGATTCTTTCCACCCACGGAAAGGTGCAGACTGCCAGTGGTGGTAGAGACAGCTTAAGCAGGAGCTTACATCTCTGTTGTAGGAGACATGAATGTTGTCCTGTATCTGTGGAACCAGTTGTTTTAGTCTATTGGTTTGGTTTTACCCTGTGCCTCCCTCTGGTTTCTCTGCTATTCTATGTTTAAAGGGTCAGATGAGTAGTTCTATTGTAGTGTTGCTTTTGAAAATGGGGGGACAAAAATGGTCTATCACTATCTTGACAGTCTAAAATTGCTTATCTTCAGAATTTCTTCCAGTCCTGCATTCATTATTGAAGCATTTTCGAGAGAGAGTTGCAAGTTGTTGTAGCCCCATGAGTTAGATCTGGTTATGCTTTGCTGGTTTGGAGAAGATTGTGTGCTGAGTAGCTTTTGTGTTCTTGTTCTTTCACTCTGCCATTCATGAGTGAATATTCATGGATCGTTTCCTTTCAAATATTTACTGGGTTGTCTGTTTTCATATGTTAAGTCTTTGTATGAAATAAGCAAGATAATTTTGAGAAAGCATTTTAATTAGAGCCTTAGAAGCTATAAATATTTCACTATTTAATAAAATAGTGCTGCAAGATGTAAATGATTAAATGGAACATGTTTCAGATACTTTAAATTGTATAACTTAAAATTATGCATGCTTTCACACTTCCAGATGGGACAAAACCTTGATATATTGCAACCCATATTTGTTGTTTCTCAGTGACTGATTTTTTTTTTTTTCTCTTTTTTTCTCCTGTGTGATATTGTAGGAAGTGGTTCTCCTTTGCTGAAAGGTAAAATGAAAAGATGAAGCTTTTGGGAACAGAGGTAGGCAACTTGTTTTACATTTTTATCTTCATTTTATGGATTACTGATGTAAAGAATGAATCAGTCTCTTTAATTATCTTAGAAGATCATAAAGAAATCATAATTGATAAAGAAGCTGATAGTGTGAAGCATCAGGGTCAGGTAATATGATTTAGGAGCATTGTGAATACAAGTCAAGTCTCGTTGTAGTTCCCCTTACTGAAAAGGTCAAGAGTGATTTTTGTTTAAAATTCTGAATGTTTTCTATTTGAATAATGAACAAGGGAAATTGAAAGTATAAAAAAAATTTGGTTAAAGCATTTGGTAAATGTTTTCCTTTAGTGATGCAGAAAGGTTTGTGTTGCAAGAACAATGCTATTTTCTGAGTTTATTTACATCTGCACTCAATTTCTGGTGCTTTCCTTTCTGAAACACAAAGCTCAAGATGCATTACTGCGCTGCAAGAGTCTCATCAAAATTGAACTCAGCTATGTATTTGCATTTTAGAAGTCTGGGAAGGAGGGTCACACGTTTACAATAAGTACAAAGCAATTTGATATTCTTTTTTGTCCCTGAGAACAGGGCAGACTGCATGAATGGTTTTGATAGTTTTTTCATGAAAATCTTATGTGAAACCAAACTGCAGACCTTGCTTTGAAGCAAAGTCAGCAATGAGGGGACATAGATTTCCAGTTAACAATGAGAATATGAAATGAGTGACAATACAAATAAAGGTAGGGGAAAAAAAAGTTAATTGTGCAAAGCAGATAAATACATAAGTAAGAATAATTTGTGACTTGGGATTCTAAGCGCTGCTTATGGCCTCCTTGTGTTCTTGGGAATTTGATTTTACTTTCTATGCTACTGAAACAGGAGATCAATTGATATTAATTGATTAGTGCTTTTCTGTGGTACTTTTTCTGTTTTGGGGTAGTTTTATTTTTTCTTTTTAAATTTGATGGACCATTTGCTTGCAAAAAACCCAAACTGAACCCCGATATTGTGTTCCCTGCTGGAGGCTCTAAAATAACCTGGGGCTGTTTCCTCTTGGAATGAAATGTATATGTTGCAGTTATGGTTTGATAATACAGCTCTGTAGCTAATGTTCAGATGTTATTTGCTGCTCTTGCTGTCATCTTGTATGCAAGATGACAAAGGTAAAAATGAAACGATATGGATTCTTTGACATCACATGTGATTTCTCAACTGGTATTTTGACATTAACTTCTATAATTACTAGTGGATATTAAATAAGAAACGGCTTTACCATCAGGAATTGTGAAATAAATATTGTGTCCACTATTTATAACATTACCTGAGAGCCAACTAAAAAAAAAAAAAAGAAACTTTTTTTTCATTAGAAAGAAACTTTCATTCAAAAGAAACTTAGTTTTCATTTTAAAAGCAAAATAGCCTTTTTCTTAACTCATGTTTTTAATATCTATTAAATATTGTAACAGTATGAGGTTTAAAAATATTGTGAATATAGAATAAAATGTCATATATATGCCTTGCTTAAATTATACTTTAATAGATGTTGGCAGTTGAATAGTTGAACACCAAAGAATAGACTTTTCTGTCCTAATCCACTACATTTGAGTCTGGGAAAAAAAAATTAATTGGTAGATTGAGTATTATAAAGAACAGCTGCTAAATACCTGCACTTCATCTCTGGGCAGCTCAGTGTTCAGAGAGAGAGGCAGACTGAATTACACACAGAAGTATAAGGTAATTGTGGGGATATTACAAAGAGAATCATAAGACAGATGGCAGCACTTACCTGCACCTGCTTTGGACAGATGAGCAGCCTTTCTTTTGAATGTTTCTATTTCTTTAGAGAAAGATATCTGGAAGTTCAATTATGGGTGACATTTTTTTAATGCTAGGTGTTATGAGACACAGACATTTTAATAATTCCAGTGAGGTCATCAGAACTGTGTGCTTGCATCAGCTGAATACAATTTAAATATTTAAAATCAGAAACCCTTGCTAATCTCTTTGATAGGTTTTTGATTGTCCAACACATTGTAGTACTTACCCAAATTATTACAGTGCTATTGTCCCATGCATTGGTTTATATTGGCTTGGAATAATTATCAGTTTATATTTTAAAACCCTAAATCTGTTGAGTTGTCGCCAGCAGAAGGAGGAGGAGCATAGAACAGATTGGAAAGCCTTTGCCATAACTGTAGGATAGGTAAAAATAAATAAATAGGATAAGGCAGAAAATATAGGGCTGAAGTCATAATGAGTCATAATCATGCAAGTGAACAGATGCCCTGCAATCAATATAAGAAGAGATGGGTATTTAATTAGAAACATAAAATAGTTTCAGCTAAAAATAACATCTGTAAATTTGTTTTGTGATACCACAGCAGCAGGTGTTGTTACGTGGTAGTAACACTGTTTTGGTAAAGTATTTTGCAAAAGCCAGATTGTGACAGCACTACTTCACCTGACAAGTGCCCCACTCCAACAGCGGTCCTATTAGCTTCACTTGAATTCATGGTATGTTTCCTGTGAATTCCTGTGAAGGGAATACTTCGGTCCTGGTTTAGTGGCCAACCCAGCCCTAAACCACAACAACTTGTTGCAGTACGAACTTCAGAAATCCAGTTGAATATTAGATGTGTCAACTAGAAATGACAAGACTAAGAGCTTGCAGGCCCTTAGGTGTTTTTACTTTAAATATGGTTATTACTGTCCCACAGAATGGGTAGAGTCAACTTGAACCTCAAATGAAATGCATCTAACCCATTTTCAGTTTAGGAAAAATAAAACCAGACAGATTTTTGTCTTAACAATATTTCCTGTCACTTTTGTCCTGACACTCCTGTCATATTATTCATGTGAAAATTTTAAAATGTAGCCTTTTGTTTCCTGATTAGAAACTTCCATTCTTTGCTTGTGGGAATAGAATACATCCAAATGACAAAGAAGGGTGGTGAAACACTGGAACAGGCTGCTCAGGGAGGTGGTAGGTGCCTCATCCCTGAAATCATTCAAGGTCAGGTTGGACAGGGCTCCGAGCAACCTGATCTAGTGGAAGATGTCTCTGCTCAATGCAGGGGGTTTTGACTAGATGACCTCTAAAGGTCCTGTCCAACCCAAGCGATTCTATGATTCTGTAATGGCTTGATCTGCCACACTAGTGATATTGAGCATACTTCTGTGAAGTCAATATACAGATCACTGGAAGCTGCAGAAACTCGGTCAACCTTACTTGTGTATTTTGTTTGCCTTGACAAACCAGATGATGGAGAATTCTGTCCTTGATTTTGAAAGAAGGAGAATACAAGTTTAGTGAAGTAATTTCCTTTCCTAATCAGGTACATGTGATTTCCTTTTAAGCTCTGTAACATCATTGAAGAGACTGTGGTGGATTTGGATTTCAGCTGATGTGTGGTAGATCATAAGCCTCTATTAAATGATGAGATGGTGAAGCATAGTGGTAAACTAGTAGGACTGGCTTGCAGATTGAGGAGTAGAGAAGTGAGGTGATAAAAGGAGCTTTGAGAGAACATGTGGCTGCAGCAAAGAGGCAAAGCTGGTGTTTTGCCATGCTGTTTGCTCCAGAGGAGTTTAGGAATGTGCTAAAGCAGCATTTTGCCTTCTCCTGCAAGAAGTCTCAAACTGCAGTATCAATAATAGGAGTTTGAGACTAAAACAAGAAAATGAACTGTAACATATCTAAGGTTAGCATAGTATTACCTAAGAGTCCTTGGGAAATTAAGAAATGAAATGGCTGAGCAAATGATTGTGTAGCATAACCTAGTACTAAATCAGCCTTGATATCAAGGGAATAAAAGGGTGGTAACTGCAAATCCTACTTTGCATTCTGATCCTACACAAGGTAAGGTTCCTGTTAAAATCTCACAAAATGTGCTGGAAACTGGGCTGGCAACCCTGGTAAATAATCCGGGAGAAAAGGGGTAAATAACAACATGATGTTTAAGTACACAGATGTTCAGTCAGCTTTATATTTGACTTTCTGAAGAATGCTCATATGACGTGACTGAAAGGCATGCAGAACTATAGTATTCATAAATGCAAAGTAATGCACTTAAGGACAAGATAAAACAGCTGCGTCGACATATATGCAATGTTGGGCTCTAATTTAGTTCTCAGTGCTTAGGAAAGACAGCTTGGAGTTATATTAAAGAACCAGAATAGGCCCAGAATGGGAAAGAACAGAGGTGTGGAAGAGGAGAGAGTCTAAAAAGAAAGATGAAACTGATTCTTCAAATGAAGGAAAAAACGAGAGGTGAAATATGATGGAGACTTTTGAAATCATGAGAGTATTGAAAAGGTGAATAGGGAGTGATTGCTCACTGTTTCTGACAATGCCAGTTCTGAGAGGTGCCCAATGCCATTATTCAAGCAGCAGCTCTAAAGTATAAAATAATATCCCTCTTCCTCCTTTGAGAGAAGTTAGTAATTTAAACTTATGGCTTCTAGGGGTAGGGAGGCCAAGAGAATAAGAAAAAAAAAATGTGGAGAATCCAGTGTCCATTAGTGGCTGTAAAACGTCTTCCCTAAAAAAGTGATTGTCAGATGCTTGTATGGTATTGCAGGGAAGGATCTTTCTCCTGATGTATACTGAGTGTCACGCTTCTTACGCTCTTCCCTTGAACACTTGTGAATGCCTTGTTGTTAGAGGTCAGGTAACAGGGTAAGCAGACCTTTGCTCTGATGACATATAAAGGTTTCTCCACTCATATATTTTAACTATATCTTAACACTTTGGCATCCTGAAGAACAAATGCAACAGAGAACAATTTCTTCCTTAATCAGGGGAGCTTTCAGAGTTAAAACTGATAGGAAGCTGTTGCTCAAGTCCACTGTTTGAAGGAAAGTAAGGCCTAGTCTTCAGCAGTAGTCATGGATCTGGTCTTTTTGGCTCTCTACTGATACCCTGCTCTGTAAATGCCTGAATTCCCTTGGTAACTGCATATGCAGTGGAATCCCTGGGACAAAATGGAGCAGAAGCTGAAATTAAAGCTCTGCAAATTGCCTGGCAAAGGTAGGGACCTTGTTTACTGACTTCGAATGCTTAAACCCGGCAGCACTGAGCATCTCCTATCCAAAAGAAATTGATTCACAGTGAGCCTGAACCATGCTGGTTATGACAGAGCAACTCACTGGGATCAGCGTGTAAGCACATCAGATTTCGGAAGGTACTGCAGTGTTAGGTCTAGGCACCAACAAAACTTTCCAGAACCAGGAGAGTGCCCTGTCATCTAAATGTCGGTTCAGTGCCCGATGTCATTTGTGGCTTTATCCCTGTACACTAAATAAATGTCTTCCTCTAATTCTCTAGCTTTAACCCTGTCTCAAGATATATTGAAAGAATCTCAAGATACATGAAAGAATCTCTCAAGGCTATTCCTCTTTTTTTTTTTTTTCTTGTCCTCAATGATAATTCAGAATACATGAACAATAATCCATTTGATTGCATCCAAGCCTGAAATTTATTTTCATTTACACTTATGTTATTTCTCTTGTCTGTGGGTGGATTTCTTGGCTGGTTATAACACTTCCCCCCCAAACCCCCCAAAGCTTTTCCCAAGCATTCTATAAATGCTTAACACTGAAGCAATCAAACAGCTCTCAATTGTTGTATGCAGATAGTATATCTGCAGAAATAAGGCATACATAGGGATGGGCTATATATAGATCTTTTTCTGATGTTTTGTTGCATTTAAACCAGTGCTGCTGCTCAAGCCAGGTTTAACCTTTTTGTCCCAGGAATCAAATTCTACATGCCTCTAAGCTACTTTCCAAATAAAGCTGGAGATTCCGAAGTGGGAGCCTACCTCCCTGAACAGAGGCTTGAAAAGTCACTTGTGATATTTGTTTTGTCTTGGATCACAGTAAAAGTTTGAGCTGATAACTGGAAAAGTTTTTAAAAATTACCTCTCTGCCACTTCTGTCTTCAGTAGGATGGCTTGTCAGTGAACTTCAAAATAAGAACCTTTCTTAAACGTCCCATGTTCTCTGCTTGGCAGAGACCTGTTTGCATCTGTTAATATACATCTGCTGTCATTCTGCCCAGCTGTATTTGAGAAACGGCTTTTCTGTAGTCTTCCCCACAGCTCTTCCCAAACATCTGTAACAATCCCATGAATTCGTCTGATGACTGTATTATTAGGACAGGGAATTGCTTGGAGTAGTCAAAGGTAACTTTTAGAATGAAATGGTGTTCTCGGTGTTAAACCAGTAGAAAACTGTAGTGACATCAGGGATATCAAGACTATTAATATAACCTGGATTTACATTGGAATAAAAGCAAATCCACTTTTTGGTTCTAAAATTTGTTAACTCTGACTGTAAACACAGGAGTTTTTAACCATTTAATTACTTTTTGTAGACCCTTCTCTCTCTGTATATAATTCATGTGTTTACATATCACTTATTAATTCTTTTTTTAAATAAGTTTATATTAATAGCTTTGATTGAGGTAAATTAAAATTTTTTATGCAATTTATGTAATATTCTCCTGGACCTTGTGGTTTACTGTTGTAACATTTACAAAGTCTGTTTTTCTGACCTTATACTCTAACTCAGGCTTTTGTCTAGAGGCCTATAGAATAAATGTTAAGCACAGGTTTATGCTAATATGCACATTAGTTTGCAAGCTAAATGTTAAGGCAATACTTCAAAAGGAAAAAGTAGAATAAAAGGAAATATCATCATGATGGAAAAACTGAACAAACATATACAGTATAATACATCAGTTTTGTTTTGCTTTGCCTAATTGTACTAAAGACATGTAACCTTTAATATATAGACTCTTACTATTCTTCGGCTTCAGTAAGAATGTTACTTTGTAGTATTCTTTCATTGACCAATCTTCTGATAATGGTAATAAGATGACTACATTTCTTTATACTTCAGAACTAGATAACTAGAGAATACTTTTTAATGGATGGAAGGTATACAGGAAAAAAATCTTTTAAGTAATTAATCATATTTATTTACTGATGAAAAGGAAGTAAAATAGTTAAAATACATGTTGTTTTTTTTTTAAATAAGATTTGCTTTTGTATAATATATAATGATGTTTTTGCAACACATACTGCAAATGTGGCCTGTAAAGTGCTAACAAGATTTTGAAAAACAGTTTTCCACTTGTCACGCAGTGGTCTTATAGTGTATAGCTGAAAACATCAACGCAGTAACCAAAAAGGGATGTTCATGTTCCCTGATGTCATTCTGGTTATTAAGAGCAGATGCCAATGTGTGTATTTGTCCCCGTGTCCATCTCTTCATCCTCAGCTTGTCCTTTACCATGGCTGGTAAAAGCTTCTCAGAACCTTTAGTTGAGAGTATACATTTGTTTTCCTCTTTTAGTACTGACAGAAAAAAAGTAATATTATGCGTTTATTAATACGTGCTAAATCCTTAGCTTATTTTAGGTGTAAACCTACAAAATCAATCATGCAGCAGATCTTGCTTTTTTGTTATGTGCTGTGGGAGTCAGGCTGAATGACTAGAGGAGGTAAAGAGGTAGGATTAAATTGTACGCATCTTTCTTCCTACCCCTCAAGCTATTCTTGTTTGTATGGTCATAGGCCTATTAATTTGTAACAGAATGCTGTCCTAAGCTGTAGTATTTAATAGAATATGATTACATTACAAGCTGAGAAGAAATTAAAAAAAAATAAAATAGAAGATTTAGTCACATGTTGCTGAAAGGTGTAACTGAAAACACAATGAATATGTTTGTATTCTGCATTTTAAAACCAGCTGCCAGTTTGAAGAATCTTCAAATTAACTGTGATGTGAATATTCACTGGAAATACATTGAGAAATGTCAGTATGTTCAGTAATTTATTAACTGTATCTACCTCTAGAAATCTAATTTCTTCTGCAGAAAGCAATTATACAAAAAGTACTAAATATACTTTATATAATAAGTATATGATTTATTCCAAATGTTTTGTCTTCGATCTCCTATATATGTTGAACAATGATCATAATGCAATTAATATAAACAATGTATTTGTAAACACAAAAATTATGGAAGTTTCAGAATTAGAACTGTTCAGGCAATGGATTTAAGCAAACATTTTAAAGCATGTACTTACCTTTTAAGATTGTAGTTTAGCCAAGGATTATTACTAGCTGAAACTTTGCACTGCATTCTTAAAACCTATTGTTTCCTGCCTATAAAGTTAGTCATTAAAGTAAAATTCTGAGGTGTTCACAGGCAGACTGAAGAGTACATTAGAAAAGTATTTGGTCTATAAGGATAACTTATTTTCTTTTTTCTTAATTTTCTACCAGGTAGCTTCGAGGTAGTGAGATCATTATGTCTAACATAGGAGCTGAATAGAACTTGTATGTGTTCCAGATATAGGGATCATACCCTGTACAAGGGTATAGGGTGAATGCAAGGATAGTATCTTTTATCAGTGCACAAGTGAGCATCTGCCATTTCATACAAGCAAATGAGATGTTTCACACAGTATATGGAGCATGTAATATGCTACAAAACCAAGCTTTGCTACTTTGTAGTATTTACTGTTTGAAAATAAAGTGGTTAACATAAAGAGAAGTTTAATTGCAATACTTAGTTCTCAGTATCTCAAACACTTTAAAAATGAGCAATATTTTGCTAGTTACTGTTTGTCTATCTTTAAAGTTTCTTCACAGCTATGTGATTGGACATCTTGCTGATACATACAAGAATCTTGTTTTACTCTTTTTTGTTTGTTTTGTGTTGTTTTTTATTTTAATCCTCTTGATTCTTGGGTACAGTCAGCTATTATCCCAGGATGTTTTGACTTGCATCCAATCTGTGGAAGCCCTTTTACTCAAAAGAATATAGTAGGCCTAAGAAAGGGGTTTTGCATCTAGGAATGCATGAAAAAAGTGGGGATTCACTTCTGTACTGAGAGAACACGCTGAAAGGAGGAAGGAGAACCGAACCTCTTGTGTGTCGATGCTATGTACCAGTTACCTGATAAACTCTGCTCCTGGTTTATTTATTATTCCTGAATAAAAAGGAAAGATAAAAATACAAAATGAGTACTTGTCTGGGACTTCAGGTTCATATTTTTCTGTGTGCCGAACTAAATTGCCCATGAATGACAATTCTAAAATAAGAAAGGAAATGCTTTTTTTATCTATGCTAAAATAAGATTTAGTTTTTGGTATATTTCCATTTTTCAACTACATTTATAACTTTCATCATATAATTCAATTTCACTAACCTTTTTTTAATTTTAGCAATAAGTTTTTTACTGGCTAAACTTTTCAATTATTGGTGACAATGTGGCTTAGGATTATTCAGTGTTGCATGTTATTTTTAGATGCTGTTTTCATTCTGCTGATTAATACGTTTTACCATAAAGAGACTAGATTGTACTTTATCTTGAAACCGCGTCATCAGGAAGCATTTTAGTGAGGTCATGCTTGCTTTCTGTAAAGACTATTTATACAACAGCTTGCTTCAAGCTTCTCTTTCCTTCCTACTAGAACACGCAACCTCTGTTCTGCATTACGTACGGGTTGGTAGACTTTCCCCATCTGCTCCTCTGACACAGCTTCCTTATTCCTTTCTTGCTAGGCAGATTTAGAAACTGCAAGCATTGGAGTCTTATCCCAGGCTGCGCTGGTTGGTGATGATCTCCTTTCATTTAAACCTTTAAGCCAGGTTTTGTTTCGTTTATTTTTTTCCTCTGTCTTTCATTCTACCAAGAGGTTCAGAGGTTGCACTCCTTGTTTCCTCATGCTAGGAGAGAGGCAGGTAGGAAGATGTATCTGTGAGGATTTTTTTTTTTTTGGAGGGTACTTCTCCTGAGCTAATCTCGATATTGAAACCTGGGGAGGGGAAAGCTAATTACAGATCGCCCTAATGATTTCTTCTCTTGTATTAAAAAAAAAAAAAATCAGTTGTCTTCAGATACATAGATATCATTAAGATATCAGTTGCCAATGTACATTGATGTTCCTAAGCAAATATTAGGGGCAAATCACATCTCCTGTGCTAGCGTGTATTAGGAATGTTTTTCGTTCAATGGCATAGCCGACTATTTTCTTACTTCAGTAATTTTGAAGTTTACAGAACAAATGAGACTAGAAAGATGAGCGTCCTGCATCAGACTTTTCCCAGTGGTTCTGGGTCTTAAATGTGCTCATCCATCTCATGACTGAAGCTGGCAGTAATAAAACTGTTTAGGTGGAATCCCAGTGAAATTAGAAAGAGGGAGATTTAGACTTGACCAGATCAGTGAAATGTTTATAATTCTGTCTGCTGATAATATTTTGCTGAATAAATTTCTGTAGGAAAAATTCAAATTTTCTTCATCTCTTTCTATATGTGTTTTTTTGTTTTTTAAAATCACTGACTTAATGGCTCAATCGTGAAGGAACTTTATGCCTTGTCATCCAATAACTAGTGAAATAAATGCACATTAAAAGCATTTGGTATAATGCTATGAACTGCAATATTTCTGGAGTTTCCACAAGGGTTTTTTTCCCCCAGTAGGTATAATCCATAGTTGTTGTAGCCTACCTCCACATTCTCTACTGTTCTTATAACATAAAGTTGCAGTAGCTTTATATTCTGTAGTGTATTTAATTCCATCTGGGACAACTAAAAATTACTTGAAAAAAATTTTCTTCCAGAATTTATTGGCAATTTGAAATTTTATGTCTGTGTAGAGCTTCTAAAGGTTTCTTTGAGCTTGTTTTTGACTGATAACATCAAATAAGGAGGAAAAAGTCCTGTGTTTTAGCAGTTATAATAGAGATCCACGATCCCGTTAACCTGAATTTAGGAAAAGCATTGAGGACTTTTTAGCTGTGCACCTGTGGAACACATTCTTTTTGCTTTACTGTGTGTGTAAACATGCTATATAATCTTATAATAATCCTATGTAAAAATCACTTCTTTTCTTGATTTGTGTGGGAATGCTGAGGATTTTGTGCTATAAGGCTTCCTAAATCTGGTAAAGATGTCTTCATAAACAAAATGTTATTTCAAAACTGACTTGACTTGCAAAGTAGTATTGTAACTTCTGTGTATCTCTGAATATTCCACTTTCTGTTCCACTGGAAAGTTTCTAATGTTTCTCTAGCTGTTTTAGGATTTCTTTATCTGAAACATGCAACTTTTCCAAAGCAGTTTCAATTACCAAATATGATTTTTCAAAATATCATTAATTCTGAAATTAAAATGATTTTATTTTTTGCTAATGCATTAGTGTTCTAGAGAAGATTTATAATTTTATCTTCAGTCTTCTGGCAAATGCTGGGATGGCACAATCTGAAATAGGGTTACAAAAACTGTATTTTCCGTTAGCCAAATGTGATTATATTTATTTGCAAAAATGAAATCTATTGAATATTTACAAGCAGAGAGAGAACAGAGACTGAAGAACAGCAAGGCAAATTTTTAAAGGATTTCAGCGGTTGAGTCCAATTACAACTTCCTAATAAAATCATACTTTGTATTGTCAATATATGTAAATGATTCAGGATCATTTGCATAATTACAAATTATATGTCCTTTTTTGAGGGAACTGTTTTGGCTCCCTGAAATGAAACTTTAATAAGTGTATTTCTGCAAAATAGAGACATGTTAAAGTGAAACTGTCTTTTTGGATCCCTAAATTGTTCTCCTGAGTGCTACCAGGCATACTAAAAAAAGAGTGAATTTTATTCGCAAACAGATCATTAGGAAGGGTTGGCTTGTCTTACTTCTAGATATAAGGAATGCCCTGTCTTTGTACTGCATGTGAATGACTTCCATTATAAGCAACCTTCTGTGGTGGATTTGAGAAGTGAAAAGAACAAGTAACTTTTTCTTGAAATACTTAAAGATTGAGAAGTACAGAAATAAACTGCATTGCTGCAACATTGGGTCGTTGCTTCTCAGATAAAAATTGGTGTGTTTGTTTTTTTCCCCTAAAATAATGTAGTTTTCTTCTATCTAAAAGATTAGGGGAAAATACCTCAGATTGATGGAAGTGCCTGTACTTAACATGTTATTGAAGGAAGTTATTGTTCCAGTAATAGGCAACTTAAAGTATCTCTGAATTAAAGGAGTTCCAGAAGGAGCTTTGAGAGAAAATATAGAAAATCATGATGTGTGTGATTGAGGAAAATTTTTATGTGAAACTTAGTAAGAAGATATGTTTTCTTCCCTGAGAATGTTTCAGTACAAAAAGAAATGGCAGATTTCTTAGAAGACACTAAGTAAAACTCCCAATGCTTATGTGCAGATTATTTATTATATCCACTATTTCTGGGTCTTGTAAGTATGGTGAAACAAGTTAAATTCTGAGGGTAGGGATGAAAGAATCAAGATCTATCCAGATTCTGTCACCTTTATTGGTTTGAGTATCATGGGAGTCATTGCAATAGACCTTAGTGTTGTGGTTAATGAAATACATATAATGGAGTGTTAAAAGGGTAATGCTTTCTAAAAAAAAAAAAAAAGGTGTGATTCTCTAGTTCCTTTCACTTTAAAAGCAGTAACTCCACGTGGGGAAAATAAGCACATCAAAATGTTCAAGTCAGGGGTACCAGGGGAAAAAATGTTTGGGTGTGCTTTTCAGGTGAATGTGCTGGCAGCAGGTGGGTTAGTAGAAGCAGTGTGCTACCTGGCATTGCACCCGAATACCACCCTTTGAATCTCCTATTTCAAATTCCAGAGAAATCCTTTGATTTGGTGAACGTAAAAATAGGGAGTGTGGATTTGTATTTCTTTTTGTTAAAATGTTCATAGTGTGTTTAGTTTATCTGCAGAAGTGTAGTAATATTTGCTAATAATTTCATGTTACATGTTTTTCCTGGGTGTTGTGCATATTGAAGTTAGTTTCCTTTCTTTGCTTCTTTCATCATATGAATGGATCGTGGGTACATATATTTTCCATTTCATCTGAAGTTGGCTACCCCATCAAATGTGAGGATACCAAGGGTCTTGCTGGCTTAGCAGTGCTTTAGGTTCGTTCATTACAGTAATAATAGCTTAGTCCGTATTTTTCTTGAACAAAACCCTTGTAAATAATTTATACTGAGCAAAACTTCAGCTCCAGAAAAAAAGTGTAATATTTTCCAGTAACAGCACTGGCAGATAAAGGAATTCTTATGTGGTTAGGATATTAGCTTAGGTAAAAGCTTGTTATTTTCACAGATGGTTACAATATTGCTGAATTTTTTCTGATAATTACTCATGCATAAATTTGTTAAGCATATGTCAGGGAGGATAGTTGTTTTTTTAGTACTTGTATATTTGTCCTCCATTGTTAAGGACAACAGAGGATATATGGTTGTGATAGGGAGGCATTTTGCAGTGGAAAAATTCAATTTTCTTGGTATATCTTTGCTTGGTATATACATTATGTGATTTATAACAAATTATATGACAAGTATAGCTACTAGCTTGACTGCTGTTTTTAAAAAAAAATTACAGCTCATTAATCAATATTCATTTTCCATATAAAAGCATTATTATTTTTAGGCATCTAAAGGCCATGAATACCCAAGAGTCAACACATATTATTAAAACTGTTGAGTATCACACTCATTCGTTTCAGTTTAAAGGCTGACAAAAAATTTCCTCTGGAATAACTGGATCAGAATTCAGTGTGCCTGTTTGCAACAACAGAACGCCCTAATAATAAAGTGCAAGGCTATGTAATAGAAACGAATGAAGTGTAAAATAAAATAATAGAAGAACATGACAAGCTAAATGCTTTCTGCAATGCAGTATTCTTGGAAGTGAGTACATCATTTGAAAAAAAAAATAGTTACCTTCACATTTGCTAATTTTACATAGGAGATATTTCTGATTTATCTACCTGTGTGAACAATACTTCGTTGTTTGTCTGGTTTATCAGATCTTTGGATCTAAAGTTGAGGGTTTAGTAGCCACGATAGCTGCTGTGGAATAGATGTTACCTCAAATATGCAGTAGTTCAGGACTAAATATTTTGTTCTCTATCTTTTAATGTATTTGCTATATAGTCTGCAGTGATTTACACAGTTTCAACAGAGGCATAAAATCACTGTAAAATTGCAACTTGCCTTCTTATTTGAAGTACTCTGGAAGTGCAGCACACCTGTTTCTGTACTGTGCCACATTCAGGGAGGAGCTTAAATCTGCAGAGGTGAGACCACAAAAACACAGTAGGCTAAGAAACAATGAAGGGAATGCTATGTAAGTTGGAAAGCAGCAACAAACCACACTTTGCTTTGCTTTACTAGTACTATTTGCTGTTCTCTCTTTATATCCAGTTAAATTCTGGTCAGCCTGCACAATTAGGCTACAATTAAGGAAATGAGGCAATCTTAATAAGTGAACAGAACACATGCCCTGAAGCTCTGCACACTTCGTTTGTGCTGATCCTTCCAGGGAAGGCAGTCAGCGGTGGCACTTGGACTGCCACTTCCAATTGAAAATTTTGTACTTCCAAACATTTTCAGTCCCAGAACAGTACAGAGCGTAACACACATGACATTCACAGGGTCACGTTTACCCTTCCTGGCGGCACTGGGCATCCACCTATTGCAGACAGATGAGAGAACTGCCAAAGCAGTAGAATTGCAACTGGAAGGTGCAGGGGGCGACGGAGGTTTCAGAAGTTTCCCATACTTCGGCTTTAAGATCCTCTGTGAATGAACAATGATTCAGATCAGTTCTGATGAAAACTAAATTGGTTTGCCATCCATAGCAATTTTCTTATCCTTCTCCCCTGTCTCTTTGCCCTCTCCGAAATGACGAGCTGTTGGTTACACAGCATTGTGCCTGGGCCTGAGATAGTGGGGATTCCTTTCCTAATAGCCACAGGTGGTCATCTTATAAGACCGAGATTTGATTACCCATATCATTGGCTTAGCTCACATAGCTGCAAATGCTATTAAAGGTAATAAAATTATCCAACCCTTACATCACTGTGCTGTGGGCAAAGGATATTGTTCTCAGCAATCACCATTTACGTCTAACCATTTAACACTGGTGAAGCTATGCTAATGGCTTTCTATGACATTTTCGAAAGGACAGCCATTAGATCAAATGAGGAGATATCTACCTAGCAAAATGTAACATTCAAATATTTATGAAGAAATAGAATTACCAAGTTTGTCATCAATGACATTGGTAAACAAGGCTGTTCAGGGCTTAGGTGCAGAAACAGATCTCTTGCCCTTTCTTTTCCCAGCCTAATAATTCACTGCTGTGGACTGAAACTCAGGCTGATGTTGTGATTGGATATGAAGGGCGATATAGTTTGTAAGGCTTTAAATCGGTAGAAGAGTGAAGTGAAATTACAAATGGGTAGACAAGATAGGCGAGAAAGTTAGACCATTCACTGCTTTAATTACAAAGAAAGAAGAGGGCTTTATGATCTGTTTTATGGACCATTCATATCAGCCCTGGGATATGTGATGATTCTGCTAGGGGTGCACATCACCACCAGGGAAAGGTGCAGCAATGACCCTGTCATATCGTTGCCTGGAGTCATGCATTACCTGTTCTCAGCTATTGCTCACTCCCTTTGAATAAAAATTGTTTTCTATAATTTTTTATTTTTTAAATTGCAAAAGACATAAAGTCCAAGCCATTGCCTTTCCAGTGATACTTCTTTTCCTCCCTAGCTAAATAAGGTAAACATATTTGGTTAAATCATACTACTTATGTGATGCAGAGTGTTCATTCTATTTATTTCATGCTCTCTGCAAAACCTAACATCCAGTGTATGTTTGTCAAATATTAAATAATTCTTGTATATTATAGAGTAGTGTTTTAGATCAACAAAGGTTTGCTATTGTATATTAGTATAGATAATTGAAATATTTAAGAGTAAATAAGTGGCATAAGTAGCAATCTTCGACCTTACATAAAAATCTAATTTTATCTGTACTAGGCGTTCAGGATCAGAGTTTGATTTGGAGTCTCATCCTACAAACTTTTGTTCATTTGACTTCAACCACAAAAACCTTTCAGTCATTATTTAATCTTTGGCACTAGTAGTCCTGCTATGGTCAGCCTGTATTCATAGAAACTAGAGTTAATGCTAGGGGCGAAAGTTTTCAAAAATTACTTTTTAAGTGTTAGTGAAGTGACTCTGGAAAATAATTATCACTATATCTATTTGTAACCTTTAAAATACTTAGATTATATAAATATAAAGCCATAAAACATGGCTGTTAACACCATGACTTCTAAGTATATAGGATAATGTAATTGGAAGGTCAAAGTGAAGATCTCGTCTTGTAAATACTTACATGAATAATCTTTGCTTGTTAATTATTCTTTTTAGGTGAGCAGGGCATTTCATTGAGTATTGCTCATTGGAATAAGCAGTGCAGGATCAGACCTTCAGTGCTGAGCAATAAATGGGAACTCTATAATGTTGCTCTGATAATTTTTTTTTTAATCTGTTCTTCCTGATGATCTGGTTAGTTCCCAAAACAGCTGGGGTGGAAATCAGTCCAATTCCAAAAGACAATGGAAATTTGCTTCAATTGCAAGGTACCGTAATTGGTTGTAGTATCAAGTTGAACATTGCACACTGAAAAGCAACTGATTCATGATCCATGGGAAACGATTCCGCCCCACCGGCTGTTTTAATGTGGAATTTCACTGTCAATAAAATATAAATCTACTGTCTACAAGGCTGCTCAGTTTTATATCTATTTTTCTAACAACTTGAGTCTTCCAGGTGAGGATTTCATTAATTTCAAATGTTCAAATCTTGGCATATTAATTTGAGTCTTCTATATACCCAAATGGCTGAAAAAGCATGCTATCTCCTACTGTTTTCAATCTAGGAATCTGACTTGTTCAGAAACTTTGGTCATGTTTGAAGGCCACAAGGGTAAATAAAGTGTGAAGGGGAATTTTTTTTCTGCTCCTGGAATGTTGGGATTAAGGAAAAAGCAGAATTACTTGTTCAGTATCCAAATGAGAGGTTTGTGCTTGCTAAATCCTAATGAAAGGTATCAAAATTCATATGTTGCTCCAGCTGTATAATGCAAAAATAATTTGAAGATTTTGCTGGCTTTATCCTGAGGTAAGCTATGAATCTGGATTTTGCTTTCAGTTGCATGGGTACTGTATCACAGAAACTCGGTCTAAATCTGCAGTTGTAAAATGACTGTGAATGGTCACATTTATATTTTAGGTTTGCGAAACAATTAACTCTGGGGTTCTTAGGAAAAGCAATCATCAAACCTTCTCCCCTCAGCCTGGTCCAACAATCTTTATCTTGGCTGAGTTAAAATATTTGAGGGGTAATTACGTAGATCACCTTCAAATGTGTAAAGGTCTGGTTCACAGTTGTGCACGTGGTATTTCATTATTTGGTTAACATTTGTGCATAAATCTTTTAGGTTTTAATTACTGTGCTGAACTGATATCTAGATTCATAGGGTAATACTGTGTTTCACAACTTTCATCATGATGCATTTAAGCAGTGGAATCACAACATCTGAAACTTTATGCTATCTGCTGACTGCTCATATATATATAAACAAAACAAATCTTCAGAGGGACACGGGGTTTTCTGTATACATGCACATACTAAAGTTGTCCCATAATGTTTTGTGTATGTATTGCTTTATAGCTTGGGTTTGCTTCTTTCTGGATGGCTGCAGCCACAGGAGAGTGGCTCCATTCATTGGTAACTTGAGGAATAGTGCGGTCCTTGTCTGCCGCGTACTGCATACAGCAACATGAGATGCAGTCATGGGCATTTATCTGGGCAAAGATTACTGAATGTATATAGCTGTAAATGCAGATACAAAAAAAAAAATTTTTTTTCCCATTTTTCAGTGAGTTTAGGCCTGTTCCCCATAATACCAATTATTTCCCCAGGTTTAATATAATTTAAAACACAATAGAAAAAGCTTAGAGAAAATATATTACTGGCTAAGTGGAGTTACTGGCTTGTAGCATATATGCTACAAGCCAGTAACTTGCCATATGAATATATATAGCATACATTTGGGGATGGGGGGAAGACCTTATTCCAGTGCTGGCTTGTGCTGATTTCATATGAGTTGACACAAGATGTTTGATCTCAACCCCTTGAGATTATGTGCTATAACTTTTGGGAGGCTGCAATGACATCATCACTCTTTAGATGTGAGAACAGAAGAACTTACAATATATCTCAAAATTCCAAAATGAAAATGTCTTACAATATATCTCAAAATTCCAAAATGAAAATGTCTGTTTAGGATGACTTGTTTAGTATCTCATAGTCATAGCTTTGTTCCACTACAAACATTATGGCTATCAAAACTTCTAATGATGAAGTCCTCCCTTCCCTTCCTCCTGCAAAGGAAACACAATGACTGTTTTAGCTCAAACCATGCAAATGGATATCTGACTGAATTAAACATTTTCATTATAGCGATAGTCAACACTTCAGCGTGTTTAATACTGCTTTTTATTTCACTGATCAGCTGATGAATTAAAACTATTGCACTCTTTCAGCATCAGACTCATGCATGGAATTAAAGACAGCATAATAATTAGGCACAGCTCCTTGTACTAAATGTGTGTCTATATCACATGCTGGCATCATCTGAGATTTAAAAGGTCACTAACTTTGGTATGTTTTTCCATTACATATGAACAGCACCATTCTTTCTTGTATAAATATAAGAGATAGTGTATTTATATACCCTAACCCTAAGCTTGAAACGTTTGATCAGTGCCAATTCTGTAATCAACAGCATTTAACTCCTTGTTTATGTGTCTTGTCTTAATTTTGCTGAAAGAATAGATTGCCTCGGTGCCCTTCTCTTTGAAGTGCACTGAAAGTGTAACACAAGTAGCTTTCTATGGGAAGTACCACCATATTTTTTCTGTTGTTGTTGGTTTTGTTTCCCAAATCTCTGAAAGTTGTCTATTTGTTAATTATGTTTTTTCCTAAAGTGTTTGAACACTTTGATTTGAGGCATCTTGGTATCCTTGTTTGGACTAGTGAGATTTCATTTCTGAGCTGGACCACCAAAGAGAAGACCTGCTTAGAACAGGGAGGCTTTGAGTGCTGCAGCTGCTGCGGGTCTTAGATCAAGTGGGAACCTTGGAGGAAAGAAAAATATTTAATAAAATTGGACTGCAGTAGCGTTCAAGAGGTTCAGGAATCATTGTACATGCTCCAGCAAGTCTAGGAAAAATATGATCAGGGATCAGCCTGGTTATAGTTAAACCAGTAGGAAAGCTAGAAAGGATGACTTTTTTTTCTTTTATTCTAGTGTAACTCATATTAGGGTCTCACTAAAATAACTCAGGCAATATTCAAATATCATAAGTGACCCGTGAAAAGTGTTTAGTGAAATTAAATATATATTGGATTTCTTAAAACATTGCTCCCAGTTTCTTCTGAAGTCCTCCAAGTATGAGTACTCTGCCAGAAATGACAATTCAGAATAAAGTGTTACTCTGTTTAAAACTGATGTGTTCAATAAGCATCTTTTTTAAAAGGCTCCATACCTCTAAGCTCTTAATGATTATTGAATCATTAGTCTAATGTATCTCAAGGGTCTTGTTGTAGAAAATTACAGATAAAATACCCACTTCCCACAACATTAATGGTTTGGTAAATAGTAGCTTCCTTGCAAAAACTTCTTTAGATTTGTCCAAACTGCACTTGTTATAAATTGTTTCATTGTCAGAATTAATGGTATCCTAATCTAAAAGATGTCAAGTAGGGGGGAGTAAAGACTATGCCAATTTGTGGAATTTCAGTTAAATTCAGTATTTTTCTAGAGGGATGTTTAATTCCTTCTTTGCTCTGTGTTTAAATATTACCATTTCAAGCACAGCTTTCCTTAACTCTTAAAGTAAATTTTAGCTATCGGCAATCTTGTTACTGGTTTTAAAGAGTGGTTATTTGCAGATTGTTTAGATCTAAGTAATGTGAAGTTTCAGGCAGGTCTGATGATCACGGCTAACTATATTGTCACTCGAGGCGATAATAATTCACTACGAGTTGTCAGTCTTGAAATGAATGAGGCCCTTCACATTTTAAAGTTATTTCAGGTTCCTTGTGAATTGTAGGCAAACAATTCTGCACCAAACCATGTGCGCTTTCAAAGTTTGCATTTGCATAGAAAAGGAAACAGGACTGAGGGAGCTGAACAGTTTCTTTGCGTGTGCATGATGTCAGCAGAATAGCAAACTTTGTTCCTAATTTTATTTTCAGACTCTTGTTCTGTGAGATCGCTAGAATCTTGGTTTTGTTGTACTGAAGAAATAAGCATAGCTAAATTGACAAAATGTGATTAAAAAGTGGCTGGTAATGTAGAGAATGCCAAACCATGCTTAAATTATGTGGTATTTTTCTATATGGTACAGTGGTTTGCACTTTAACAGTACCCTATATACAGTCCCATACATAGATTTTCATCGTTACATTTTTTTCCTAGGATACATAGATTTTTATCATTACATTAAAAAGGGTTGTTGAGTACTTAGTTTTTAGGAAGTGCTACAATTAAGGTGCACTACTAGAAGATATCAACTGTACATTGATTATATGTAGGCTGGCACTGTATATAATTACAAAGCTGTGTTTATGGAATCTTCCAATGAACAACAAAGAGAACCAGAATATCAAATATCACTCAGTAGGTAGGTATCAATCTATTTGGAAAAATAAAAGAAAAAATGGACTGCACTAGGTCTTCATAACTTCCAATTGTTCTTTTACAGCCATTCCTGGCTTTCTTTTGGGAGCAAAAACTTGCCGATAAAAGGTCAGGTTCTTTATCTGTTGAGATCAGTGGCAGGCTGTCCACTTCTTTCAGTACACAGTGAATTATGTCTGATTTCCACAGCTAAGAATGGCATAAAAATGTAGCAACTTTTGTGGCCATCTCCCAGACCATGAGAAACATGGAGCACCTTGGCAAAAGCATCACTCTGTGGCAAAAAATAATAAAAATAATGAAGTAACTGGAGGAAAGCAGACCAGAAAAGAAGATAAGGTTTCTTGGGGAATAGTTACTATTTGTCTTAGAGCAGAGATGAAGAAATCCAGAGTTAATTCTGGTTGGTTGATAACAGGAAAGAACAGCCTTGACATGAACAGTACAGTCTGTGCTCTACATATGAAAAACATGTTTCTTACAACTCAGCTTGCTCGTTATGCTGTTGCTGCTAATGAAACATAAGAGTGCTTTGTTACAGGAATATGCCACAATTTCTATTTTTTCCGGTTGCAGAAGAGAGGATAGTATTTAGCACTGGGCCTTAATCTTGGGTGAAGGACTGCAGGGAGGTACAGAACGGTTCTGAGGTAGGGAAACATCTACCCTGATTTAAAGCAAAAGGGTATGTGTACGTGCACAGACTTCCACCAAAAGCTGACATTTGTATGCCTCAATATTGAGATTTATTTTTCCACTCGTATAAATATTGGCCTACAGCTTAACCACAGTCAATATTCACCTCTGGAATCAAGAAATTTTTAGTGGCCATAAAAAAACTGATATTATTGCTTCTTAATGCACTAGTCAGGGCTGCATATCAAAATAGTATGGCACTGGTACTTGCCAAACTTTAATTTCCAATTAAAGTGCTTCTGATAGAGGACTACATACATGCCAAGTAACCAAATTGTAATTTTGTTCTTATATCTTATGTTGAAATATTTAATTTAACTTTTGTCACTAATGAATCTGTGGATATTTTGGGAAGGATCCTTTGTTTACAAGGGAGATAAGCAATGTGGTCTGAAAAAGATTTTTGTTTTGGTTTTGTTGTTCCCTTAGCCTAAAAAGAATTGAGAATGAAAGTATACAGTTCCTTTTCATAAATGCAAAAACATAACAATTACATACCCAATTATTTAGTAAAGATTAGGCTTTAAAAAAAAAATCTTTTGTCTTATAGTTTGTCAAAGAAGCTGTAAGATGAAATATGATCAAGAGCATTCATAATTTGAAACCTACTGAACATTGAATGCTTTGATTTATAATTGATGCTTCAGATACATTATAAGTGTGAAAACTTCAGATAACTATGGTAGTTTACACACAGACATAAAGGACTATGCACTAAAAGCTCTGTTTTAATGGACCTGATCCTGTCAAATTATCAGCATGCAAGAAATATTACTTCTAAATATTGAGTTCTATTTTACCCTATGATGAAATACTCTGAGGATAACACAGCTTCTTGAAAAAGTCATTTTTTCTAAAAAAGGCTTGTTGTCTTTCATAATTAAACCATCAATGCCATTCCTTGTAGATCTACAATAAAGTAGATCCCATTTTATCACCCAATATACCCCTGTGAACTTAGTGACAGTAATTGTTCCATGGGCATATGACAGAAAAATTTGGGGATGAGAATAGTAAGAGTTATGGTGTTTGTGCTGGCATTTCACTTTTTGTTTTATTTAGGGAATTAAAGCTGAAATACCCATTTTCTCAAATGTAAGATGAGCAATTCCTTTAAAGAGGTACATTCATAGATGAGAACAAAGGTTATGAAGAGAGAATTGAATCCTTGACAATGTGGGGAGATGGGACCACTGGTGCACCTGTCAAGGGTCAGGTGGGAAGTGGGGCCTCCCAGTAGCAAGGTGTTGAAAAGATCAAAGGAGCTGCACATAAGAAGGCAGCAGATTCATCACCACATTGTATGTTTTGGAGAGGGAACTGCAGGCATAACTAAGGCAGTTCAAGAGGGCAGGCGGGTACTCATTGCTGAAAACTCCAAATTCAGTGCTGAGTACTAATTAGTACTCGGCATGGCTTGGCATTCTGCTGTCTGTGTTTTTGAAGATTTCCTCAAAACTTATATTCAAAGGATGGAGAAGCTTCAATAAAAAAAAAAAGCTTTTGATTTCTAGTTTAGTTTAAAACTCAGCCTTTTACAATGTTACTGAAAATGAAGAGCAGATTTCTAATAAAGGAACTAATTATTATTAAAATTCTGGTGTCAGCAGAACACTTCATCCTCACAGACAGAAATGAAATAGTCGTTCGCAGATATTTATTCTAAGTTTCCAATAAGTACTTGGCAAAAATTCAATAATGTTCATTAAGTACATAAATGGAAATATTAAAAATAAAGATTTTTCCCTTGTGATTTATTATATCACATTTTTGAAAAGCAAAGTTGAAGAAAGAAGTCGTTATCTGGCAAAAAAGGTAGTACAGAAATGTTAATTAAATTGTATAGTCATAAGTAAGCCAGTGAACAAGAAAAGAGCTTCCCTGCTTAGAATTGGAGGCCATATTTATTCTGGCTGGTTGCTTAAAGACATGAAAAGATTGTCTTTAAATAAAGCATAAAGAGCAATATAGTTAGATACTTTTCTTTTTTGGATTATACCAAATGAGCAAAAAGAATCTTTAGAAAAGCCAATTAGGACGCCTGTCATAATTAAGAAGTTGGAAACAAGCATAGGCAGGTGTTTGCAGACAAGTCTGAAGCACAGATTACATTACGGAGTAATTACACAGAAGGCAAGGTTGTGCACAAGGAGCCATCATCCCTCTGGACTGATAGGAGGGAATGTCCATGAGAAAGTCCCTGCGCTCTGCTCGAGCTGCTTTCCCCCGGTGCAGAAGCTTATTCTGGAAGGAATCAAGGAGGGATTATGGCTGTGGGCATTGAGGCCAGCCCTCCTCTCTGCCTGCCAGGCTTGCACTGGAAGAGTGTAATTCGTGAGTTATTGGATGTTCATCGGGGAACATGTTCCTCAGTGCTTTGAATACAGGACGTTTCTGCTTTCTGCCCATCTATGGCTGGGCTTGAAGCCAGAATCCTTTCTTGTTCATGCTTGAAAAAGAGTTTACCTGTTTTATTTTGTTCTACATATTCCTAGATTTTGAGGGCTGTGTTTCTTCTGTGAGTCTGACACCTTGAGTATTTATTTGCATTGTTCAAAAGAGCATGTGAACATTTTAGATCTGCTAACAAAACCAAAAAAACCAAACCAAACAAAAAAAAAAAAAACCCACATTTTATTTCTGTAGCTCATGATCAAATTATGTACCTCTTTTAAAAGTGCATTCTCATCAGTGTAATGAGTCTACTCTATTTCTGAATACAACTGCAACACCCCCAGCCCCAAATTGCTTAATTCAATGCAGTTTCTAAGTAGCACTGAGCTGTAGTTTAGGAAAAAGGAAAAAAAAAAAAGAAAAAAAAAAAGAAAAAAAAACCCAAAGCAACCCACAATACCGCTCTTTATTTTATACTTCAAAATGATTATTTACTTTTAAACGGTTATATTAAAAGGACTCCTAAGAAGGGTTTTCATCTGCTTCTGGACACCTGGTTAACATTAAGAACAGTTTACCAAAGAGTTTTGTGTTGGAATAAGGAACTTACTATGAGAATTTAGTCAAATATTTTACCAGCCTTCTGTGGATAGTTCAGCTGCACAGATTAATGTTCCTCAGCAGGATTATGGTCGATCTCTCTGAGAAGGTATGCAGCTTTCTTTTTTCACATCACAAGGTTTTGTAGCACTTTTTAATAATGAAAGTTCCTCTTCTCTGTCGAAGGTGCGGCTTCATACAGCTGGAGCTTTCAGATCAGCATCATTTATTGGCAATGGTAGCTGGTGCTGTGGTTTTAATAAAACCAGCATCAGAGGATTGTGTTCTGCAGCATATTTTGTTAAGTAAAATTGTATAGGTGTATTCTGCACAGGCTTTTGTTTTCTAAAACTTGACATTTGTAGAAGTGATTTGAATAGTTTGAATGAGCTTACTGATCTATTCACAAGGACTTGTTGTCTCCTCTAATGTGAGGGATATGTTTGATAAATCTAATATGAAGTAACTTTCATCCTTAGGAATCTAGTGCAGTTGGGTTTTTTTCTGTGTTGGACCAAGGGACTGTGTACCATTGTTCTTGCTCATTTTTGAACACCTGTTAGAAAAAAAGATAAAGGGGTCAAATTCCTCTTTTTTAGTTGTTTTTGCATACCTAAGTAGATAGCATTAGCTTTTAATACATAGAATTGACGCCAATTTTGGCCATTTTATTCCTGAAACTAGGGCTGTGGACAAAGCTGGAAATTGGCACCTGAGTACACAATGGCATACTTCCCTCTGTGGTAGTGATTGTAGTGGTTGTAAAAGGAAGTTTTCAGGGATATTTCATTTGGCAGAAAAACTTTGGAAATTTTTTGAAAAAACCAGAAAAATTTTCGTTCTTTGAACAACTTAAGGGTTATTTTAATTTGGGTGGTGGGGAATGTCCCGTTAACCAGCAGATGTGTTTTATATGATTGCGAGAGCTTTTTTTCCTCCTTTCTTTCCAGCGCACACACAGATACTGAGGAATGTTTTGTATAAATAACAATTATTAATTTCCAATTAATTATGTGGAGGAGGACAGAAGAGAGACAGAAGCATGTGTTTTGTAGGCATTCTGAATGTATTGTGAAGTTGGCTGGTTGGGATTGAACTGTGCTGTTGCTGTGAAAACTGAAGGACAGAAAGTCATAGGTCCTGAACTCAATTGCATGCGAGTTAACGGACCTAGATGCACCCGCCACTGTGACACAAAGTTGGCGCATGTTCTTTTATAAATAGAAAACATAGCTCTATATATAGCTCTATAAATAGAGCTAATGAAGTGTCACAAATGATTCATAAAATGAAATAAGAGTATAAAGGTATTTAAAAACAGCTGTAAAAGTCTTCAGAGATTTTCTATGACACTTCAAACTCTTCTTTGTTTTTTGTTTCTATAGATAAAGAGAATAAAATTGTACATGCTTTTAACTATTGTTATGTAATTAAAACAAAAAAAACCCAATGGACTACAGCTAATTTTTGTGTGGATAATCAAAATATATACAGCCAAGGTAAATTTAAAATAAGGTGAGTTCACCTTTTGTTATTTTCATTTTCTAGTCTACTTTGATCATATCACTGTACTACTTAAACTCTTCTTTCTACCTTAAAAGGCCATCATTCTGCAAAACTTGCTCAAGGCCTGACTGTTTCTGATTATTCATGACTTCCTCAAACATTCTCCATTTTTAAGAGACACTGCTAATGTTTGTTCCTTTACTTCCCAGGGAGTTGAAGGTATTTTCAAAAATTGTCTAGATAAAACCTAAATGTCAGCTTCTCCAAGGCAGTTAAGTACCAAGTTCAGTGGGAGTTAAGTGACATATAGACGACATAAACACCTTTAGAGATATGGGCTTAAGTGCCTTTTCATATCTCAAGGTAAAAAAGAGTAAAAGGCCTTATATTATATTATTTGTGTTTCATAAACACAGTTGTTCTTTCAGTATGATGATTACAAGTCTATAGAGCGTGTTAGATTTTTTTTTTTTTGCAGTTGCAGCACAAAACTATAATATATCTCTTCCTCAAATAATCATGGTCAAAAAGCCCCTGAATCACATGTGCTGTACTTCAGGTGACCTCTGTTGGGATGGTGCGTTCTTTGTGCTTGTTTGTGGGCACAGATGTGGTTAGGGGTGGAAGGAACTTTTTCCCCTTCCTACCCTGCTGCGTTAGCCAGCTGTGATATAGCACATTTTCTGAGGAAGTGTACTGTAACCACAGTGAGGAAGGCTTGGTTCACTGGCAAGTAGTCATTTTCTTTGTCCCTTCCCCTGGCTACTTTTTGGGGACCTTGTACAATCGAATACCCTGTCTCTGCCTGCAACAAAAAGACCACAGATCCTTTATCTGTATTGAGAGCTCTTCTGGCCTGAGTCACCCCTTGGTTGGCACAGTGTCTAACACAGCAGGGTCTTGATCCCGGAGTATAACATTAAGCATTCTTTCCTAAAGAAAGGTACCAAGGTCTAATGTGGCACAATCCTGAACTATTTCTGCTCAGAGGGGCCTTACAGTTGCAGCACAACAAAGAACAAGTAGCATTTAGCATAGTTGTAGGCTATACTGAAGAGTCCAACAATTCAGTATTTGGCTTTGACATCATTTTTCTAAATAGGTGAAGTGACAGCAAACATCTTCAAAGCGTTTTGCTTTAAATTCACCCTTTTCTGCTGATTTTTAGGTGGGTGCCAGGAAAGGGATATAGCAATCTACCTCTTGGGATTAATGTTATATCACATCTGTCTGCCTAATGCAGAGGAATCTCTGGTAATGTCAAGTGCCTGACACTTCAAAGGAAGCTAGAAGTCACCAGCAGAGATATTTATAGAGCCCTTCTATGGGGAAGTGTCTTAACATCTCCACATCAGTAGCTGCCTTGGATCTGAAGCAGGACAAATAATTCTGTGTCATTATCCATTCCAGTGCCTCATTCCTCTTCTTTTTTGATTCTGATTGTTGGTCACATAAAACACACAGAAAGGCATTACTTGTAGGCAAGGTGACTCAAACAGTGTCACATGTCAGTCACCACAGAGAAAATCCAAGTGTAAGAGAACAAGAGAGGCAGACAAGCAGGGAAGGGCAAAGCAGGTACCCTGCAGGGCAGGAGCCAGATGCCTCTGCCTCAGTACAGCGGGCCTTGAACTTCAGTTGTGTGATTGAACTGTGCCTGGCTGTCCAGGTCCAAACCAGGCAGCGGGGAGCTCTCAGCATGCTGCTTTTCCGAACGTCTCCAGGCAGGCACAGGGTCCTGTGCTGCTTGGAGCGCTGCCAGGCAGGGTTAAGTGACGAGGGATAGGAATAAACACATCTAAAGGTTACAGTTCTCTGCTCCATGCTGGGGAAATGTCTTGGGAGCAGGAGACATTCACAGGGGCCTGGTGGGTACTGTCTTGTCAAACTGCCTCAGAGGACAGGACGAGTGTGTAGAGTTCACAATGGAGAAAAGGCAAGGGATTATTTACAGCATTTCTGTTACTTGTGCTGCTCAAGGCATAGCTGCGCTGTGCAGGGCTGTACGAGGTGAAGAAAGGCAGGTTAGCTCCAAGGTCTCAAGGGCTGGAGCATTGTAGATACAGTACTATGATACTAGTCTCTTGTACAGGAGTTTAGTGGAATACTTAGCTCAAATAGCATTTCAGGGAGTTCTCAGCACTGCTGTGAGATGGGTACAGCTGGCTCTGTGCCACCCTCTCTGTTGTGTATGAGCTCCCCTGTTGAGACCAGGCAGGAGGCGTCCTTTCCAGTATGGGTTTCTCGGCTTAGTTGCATGGCTTGCTCTGGACTTCGCATAAAGCAACAGCTAAGCAAGGTGGGAGTCTTTTTAGTTTGGGACCAAGCCCAATGTCAAGCAGGAAACTAACATGACAAGGCAAAAGCGCCCTTAAAATTGTGGGTGAGTTTTACACAGAGGAGGATGCCTACTGTTGCCCTCTTGCAGTGGTGCAGCACAGCCTCTATGCAGCTGCAAGAAGCCTGGAATTTGGAGCAGTGCCAGCCCTGCCATAGCACAGTCAGGGAATTCAAGTCCGCATGCATCCCTCTATCCAGATGTTCTCTTGCTTTACTTGCATTGAAATATAGAAGGTGCAATATAAAATGTATCTCACTGCTGATGTAGATTTAGCACAATATCAAAATTTATTCTAGTATTTGGTTGCTTGGTGGGCATTTTTGAATTATTTTTGAAAAAATAATATCATGCTGAGACTATTATATATCAAAAAACAGGATAATTCTGGATTCATGTTTATATCAATTGAGAAAGAAGTCAGCTTCTACCACAGTGTTACGATGCAGTGCAGTTGTATTCAATCTTTGAGAGTCTGCATGTGCCCACATTACTGCTACAGCTCTTCCTGCTTATTTTCTTCTGGACTGGCTGCAGAATTTGGTAGTGTGAAAGTAGCAGTGATACTACCCTGTAATCAAGATACCGTGTGCTGCGTGATTTTTTTCACTGGATCATGCCACTTTCACAGTCTACAATTTGTCCTTAGTCTGAAGGTTATTTATCATCCACCTTTGACTTCCAGAAGAGTGTTTTATCTTGGATTTTTTTTACCCAAGTAAAATAAAAGGCCATCTTAATGAGGTTTTTTTTCTCTTCCATATGTAGATAGAGGTTTATATTTATTTTTTTCCTAAGAAAAACAAAATTTTTTGTTTTGCAATAATAGTTCCTGGAAATTGCACTATCCAATAGTAGTATTTTCTGCATTAGCTAAAGCAAATTAAATGTTTACTTTTTCTTACATAAGACAAAGTACAAATAGTTACAACTATGTAAATTTAGAACAAAATCAGTCTTCTTACTGCTGAATTCGCAGCTTGGCTCATGTGAAGGAGAAGCAGTTTTGGTTTTTGTACTCATACACGAGTGAACAGTAACATGCAAACAGAATCTCTGCCTTGAAGTGAGGCGAGGAGTACTGAATCTTTAGTATTTAGGTGTCTTGTATCATATTGTCTCCTCTAAGGAGAAAGGCTTGTAAACTTTATTCTCTTCTTTGCCTGCTGAAGTTGTAGCTTTCAGGTTTTGATTACTTTCAGTACTGATGGAATTCATTATTTTGTCTTTAAATGAATTTGTATGGTCTCCCTCTTGTCTCATCTGAGGGTCTGTACCATTTCTTTATGGCTGAGATAAAAACATAAGCTTTGCTTGAAGATAACCCTTATTTTAGAAGCGTCATCATTAAACAGTTTGTCCTTTTTAGCTTTGCTTGCTTAAATGATGCAATTTGGCATCCTTGCTAAGGAAAAAAAGTACTTCTGTTTAAAACCAAAACTCCAAAATGAAATTTAACTCCTTGTGACCCACTTTGTCGCTTTGAAATAAATTTCTTGGGCTTCATCAATACAGATTTTTCAGATTAATTAGTTGCTGTTGTCTTTATCTTCTGGAAAGAACCTGGGTTTCCAGTTTGGTGGCTGAACACAGAGTAGAGATGAGTGATTGCGTGGTGGCGTTGTGCTGGATCTTACAGGCCATCATTTCTAGCAGACTCGGACACTGTTGTCTTGCCATACTAAATTGTGTGCTAGCTACAGTTAATGCAGCAAATTGGGAAAAGTAGGGTTGAAATCTGCTTCCCTTAGAGAAAAATTCTACAGACTGGTGCCTGAAATACAATTAGATAAATTATTTAATGTTACACTGGAAACTGTTTCTTCGAACTAAACGATAATGTTGCATTTTAATCTTCTTTAATGCCTTTGCTGTCTATGTTTAATGTTTAAGTAGTTTATTGAGACAAAGGTTGTCTTCTGAGGTGACTAGCCAAAACACTGACACTTCTAAAGATGTCTTTCAAGCCAAAATATGGGTGTTTCTCTTGTATGGTGAGTCTATCTTCTCAATTTGGAGTTTAACAATCTCACTTCAGATGGATCAAGATCAAGGATATGTTTTGGTCAAATCACTGTAATACTCTGGAAAAAATTGCTCACTTTAGAGTAATCCTGAAAACATGAATACAAATAAGGCAGGACTAAGCAACAATTTAAAATCCAGCCTGTTTTTTTTGAACTGGAAAAAGCAAGAACATGCATAGTTGCTTATGGTGGTGGTACGCTGCGATGGTTTAGTAATCAGGCTTTTGTAAAAAAAGTACTAATGTTCGTATTTTCCTGAACCAGGGTCAACAAATATGTAAACATTAGCATCTATACAGAGCTCTATTACAAAATAGACTGACTTTTCCTGTCTGATTTGCTTTCTGCTGAATTACTGTTTGTAAGGTCAGCATACAAAAATCCTCATGCATGATACATTCATTTAATATGTCTTTATTGCTGAAATTGGCCTACATTCCTTAATTCTTTTGGGTATCAGAAAGTATCCTCAATAAAATTCTTCTCTCCTTGTGTCTAAAAGAAACAAATTCTGAGGTTCTCTTGTTTAACAACTGTGCAACCTCTTGCATCAAGATTAAACACTTTGTTTTGTCCCCAGGCAGTTGTATATTTATTACTCTTGAGGCAGTGGTATTTGAAATAAATAGAATTGAAAGATCCTGAGAAATGGTTTCTGAAACACATATATTGAGTTATTCTCTCCTATGTGAGCAGAAAATGTTTCTGATGCTTCTCCCTGCACCCTTGCAAGGGAAAATAGCTGAAATAAAAATATCACACAATGGGGTGGTGAATAGGAAAGCAGCATTTTTTTCCTTAGTCACTGAGGCTTTTTCCTGCATATTCTCCTGAAAATAATTAAGTTATTTTTATTGAATGTATTACTATTCACTAAAGATAACATAGGTAAGGCCATAATGAAGGACAATAGGAAAAGGTTCTCTCCTGTTCTGCCTCAAAAGGTACACTGTGAAAACAAAAAATAATCCACGGCTTGCAAATAGTCTTAAAAACTTCTCAAAATTCAGACATATTTTTGCCTGACGACAGGGTTTATTCCTCCTCCCTGTTAAAAAAAACAGATGCTCACCAAGAGAAAAAGTTCTTTTGTGTTATAAGGGAAACAATTTCCATGTAGCTTTTGTGTGTGTGTACGCATATTCATAAAATATGGATTAGCAGCACTAGGTATTCAGCTAAGTAAATATTCATAAAATAAAGGTGGAATTGATATGCATTTCCCAATAGAGAGTAATAAGCATATTTTGATTTTTTAGTAAGAAATCAAACTAAGGGGAGAGAAGGCACTTTCTTTTGTCTGGGCATTTTTTATTCCTCATTCTTACTGTGTTGATCCTGCTGGCAAAGATATTCTTTACTGACATTTTGAATATACAATATTGCTTATGTTAAATGTACAGGAATCAGGATTTTTGCTTAAAACATGAAATAAAAAAGAATCCAAAATGTCTTTTTTTTTTTTTCTTTGCATTCTCGCTTGTGTCTTTGGGGTACATTAAAGTTGCATGTTTAAGCTTGTCTTTATAACTATGAGAGGTAGATATGCTTTTCTTTTTTTAAAAATAAAATCTGAAATTGTCAGAACTGTAGGAGCTGGAGCCTTGTCAGTAATACTTGCTAACAAGTATTAGAAGACTCAATAAATAAATAAAGGATGACCCAAAATATTTGTTTATTGTTGCCTTTGCAACACTGACTGAAACTTCTAATTAATTTTGCATAGTTATTGTCACTCACTGTATAATGGCTTTTTTGCCATCTCTTATAGATGATTTGCTACTAACCTCTGATTTACACTGGAATAAGGAAATGAGGTATATATATTGCAGAGGTCTGAACTGTATAATAACAGGTATGCCTGAGAGCTTCCTTTGCAGTACACTTGATGATTTAGAGTAATAAAATGGAATCGTTTTTGAATAAATTGAAAATTAAGTGAATGTTCTAAAGCTTTAGCTGAGAGACCTCAAGAATGGCTCAAGCAGTTGGTTGAATCAGGGGAAAAAGTACATGTTATCCAAGTAGGCAAAGGTTTAATAAAAATCAACTCCTTGAAGTAAAACAGAATAGAAAGAGATTTTTGCCGTTGTTTTTATTTAATGTCTAATTAAACAGTTGGCTTAGGCTTCTGGGTTTCAGAAACAAAATGTTTAAATCCCAAAATTGAAGAATAGGTGTTCCTAGAATTAATATTTGATATGATCATTTGGAATGTGTATTAGTCTTTGGCTGCAGTGCTCTTTGTTCCTGTTGGAGCTGTATTTGTTAAACACTGTATCATCCCCCCCTTGTGTTTTACTGCTTTGCTTGGGTCAGTTGTATCTGGCAGTTCTCTTTCGGAGCTGAGGGGAAAGATGGGCTTAATCATACATGTATGGAGCAGACAGCTCACATCCTCATCCCTCTCTTCCATTTCGTTGTTTCATTCTTTGAACATAAACAGTTCTTTCCAATAGCAGCCATATTTTGGATAGTCAGGAAACAAGAGGTCTTTGTTCTACTTTTTTTGTGAACTTTACCTGATATATTAATGCATGGGATAGGTACGTTTGGTAGTGTAATTTCAGTGTGTTCATTGCCAATAAGGAAAATAAAAATAAAACCATCTTTGGCACCTGGCACGAAGCTAGGGTGAGCCTGTAAATAAATGTTGTGTATTTTAAAAGAGATTTTATTTTTTAGAGCTGTTAGAGGAAAGGAGGATATGACCATTGTCACGTAGTTTGAGAATCTTGTCCAAATTACATCATCCTACAGGTGTCAACTGGATGCCACTGATCATTTCCGCACACTGAATAAATTAAAACCACCATAAAGTATGGCAGCAATCGCCATTAACACGGCTTGTCGATACCTGCTTGTTGAAGTCTATTATTTAAAATCATTCCTTTGGCTTTGTCAATGTTTATACAGGGCAGCATCATTAATGTTGACTTAGGGTTCTCTCTGTGTTCCATAACTAGAATACAGAACATTTCTATCGATTTCTTAGCCACACTCTTCTGCTTTACTATCGCTAAATGAATTTTGATTCATAAAAGAAAAACCCTGGGAGTCAAATGTCAGCTATTATCCAATATATTGCTCTCCCCTGCAACTAAAATAGTCTGCATCTCATCTTGAAAATATAATGTATATAAGTCTTCTCTGAAAGAATTTCAATAAAATATTGATGTGAAGTACTTTTTTGTTTTGCATGATAAGGTGTTTTGAAGATATGGACAAGGGCACAAAACAAAGCCTGGAGTCATCCTGTATCATGCTTTGTATTTTGTGAGCTTTTTCACTCAGCATTAATAGCCACAAAATGTGGGATTATTTTTTTGTGTGTTTAATAAGAAAATAGTTTGCGGTATTGTCTCAAGTGGTCTGTCTTAGTTGATTTTGTGCTGGGAGTTATGATCAAGACAAACAAAGCCTAAAACCAAACAAAACCAGTATTTGTACACACTACTTTGAATATCCTGTTGTTTACTTCCTTCACATTCAGGTGCCCTGCTTTTAAAGAATGTGTTTCTACACAATGCATTTTGGTTTTTTTTCTCCTAAGTGTATAGATAATAATATGAGTAATTAGAATATCTTGTTTTGTTTAAAAGCAAGGTTGTGATTCTATGAACAATCTGGTATGAATTGCTTTTTGTGGTACCTCCCAACCTAAGAAAAGGTAAGTAAAGGTACCTTGTAATAGGAAGGCTGATGCCACCTGGAAAATTTGGACACCATAAGAGTGAGAAAAATATTAGTTTCTAGGGACATACACACTTGTAAACAGACACGTTGGAATGGATGTGATTTTTTTTTATTATTATTTTTACTCAAACAGAAGGCACAAAAAATTGTAATCCCAGGGCACTTAGGATTCTCTGGGGACAGGTCATGATGATACAGGGTAGTATATCTGTATATTTTTACCAGAAGTACTATGTGCTCATTTCTTCTCCCTTAGTGATGTTATACTGGCCATTGGCCCACAGCAAAGAGAGACTTCAGAGATGTTAACAAACAGGTACCCGTAATGACAATAAATTCCTAATGCAGAAATGTGACATTCAGAACATCCAGAACAAAAAAAAACCCTGCAACTGCCTCAAGAGTCAATAGCAGATTTAAGAGGTTTATGGCAAGAGCGTACAGAATTGAAGTTAGAAGTGGGATATAAAGGATGAAATTCAGCTTTGAACTATAGTAGTGGCTGTGGCATGGCTGGTTATCAGGGCTATGCTGTCTGCTCCCCCGGGACAGTGAGGTGGTTGTTTCACTGAGTTATACAGGGACTTCCCATCCAGTCTCTGCAGAGCTGAGGCAATGGATTGAGAGGACACAATGGGCCAACTTGAAACAAGGTGATCAATTGAATTCCCAGGCCCCACGACAGCTAAGTACTTGGTGTGGTGAAGGAGCACTCCAGGTGGGAATTCTGGACTGTCCTGCCAATTCTCCTGGGCAGCTCCTGCTGTGCCTGGACCAGTGGACAGGCTCTCCCTGTGTGCTGGGTGGGGAACTGGGCTGCTGCAGCAGGTTCTCCAGGTGGTTCCTCCTGCAGAATCAACCAAATTATACATAGATGAGGCACCTCTAAGTAGGCAGTTGAAACAGTTCTTTCAAATGCAGAACTGGCTATGTAGAACAGTCTGTTTGCATTGTTAAGATAGGATGTATTTTGTATGTTGTTTAAGATGACCAATAGTGATGGATGATGCCTGTTTTGGAGTGGTCGCACAGGACCAGCAGCCAGCTGGATTATAAGAGATGAAGATAACAGCAATTTGGGGAATCTAACCCAATCCAGCTGAAGGTGCTGCTGAGAGAAGGCCGATTCCCCTAGTGAGCATTTACCCTTTGCAGTGTTGTGTGTATTTTTTAAACAAATGCCATGTCCATGAGTGACTGTGCAACTTTTTTGGAATGTGAGAATGAAAAAGAAATCAGGCGACTATACTTCATTCTTTTAATTCTTTTTCAGAAAGCAAAGGCAAAATGTGTGATTTCTATGGAACAAATGAAAAAATGGTGATCACTAGCATTACAGTGAATATCAAATGAATATATAATAACAGAACATTAGGAAACAATTAGAAAAAGTGCCTAGACATTATTAATTCATGTGCTATTCATTGTACCAACATTGATCATGTAAAGTAAGTGTGGTGTTAGTTACATTTTAATCATTCAGTGTTGGAGAAGGACTAATTTTTTTTTTTAATAGATATGAGAAGGATCCAGTTTTAGAAAAAATCATGGAATGTCCAATCTAATCCACAGCATTTTCATAGGGAAATGTGTGACTGTTGATATTGGTAGGACAGTGAAGAAAATTGCAGCAATCATCCATGTTCAGACCTTTACAGGGAAAGTAGACCTACTGTTACCCTCACAAGAGCTTGTTTCAACTATGGGATAGGTGTGCTGTGAAACATGGCCTCCTTCCTCACCCATCCAGGTTAGGGCTTGGCCAGACTGAGCCTTCAGTCCCTTCCAGCCCTTGGGTCTCTCTTGTAAACCAGTAAGAGTACTGGGAAACGAGAGCAATAGGTGGTCTTCCCAATGGACTCGGAGTCAGTGAGGGCCATGCTTGCCATGGATACAAGTGGAGAATAAAGGAAGGAGGACGGGCTGCTTCCATCTCCCTTCTACACTTGTCCTCCACTGTGGAAAAGTTTGTAGGGGCTTATGCTCACCTCTGAAAATAAGAAGTTGCACATTTCTCCTTAGAAAGTCATCTCTGACCTTGCATAGGCGTATAACCCAGAGGCAATCTGGAAGTTTGGTGACTCCTTTGTAGGAAAAGTTCTGTTGCTTGAGCTGAGGCTGTATGCAAATAAGAAGCTTGGGGAGTGTGCAGCCTGATGGAGCTGTCATAAATTAGAGAAGCAGTTACTGACATTCTTCGTAGTCAAGCTGCCCAACTCCAAGCTCGTTTGGATTTCTTTCAAGTGGCTTTCTGTTTGTTCTCTCTTCTTCCCTTCTGCAGGCAAAGAACCTCACAAATGCCTCCAAATGGAGAGGTGGTTCTCTAGGGACTTCTCTGCTACCCAAGTGCAGTTCTATGAGCTTTTCTTCTTGAACCGGGACCCTCACAGGTGGTGACTTGGCAGGTGTGCTTTAGAAATGGCACGTCTCTCCTCATTCTGCATTTTGCTGTAGCTTGTGGTTTAGGAGACCTCAGATCGGTCATAATGATACAGTCAGAAAATAGCAAGACAGCTGAAAGATCGGAATTGGTAAGCTAAATCTGGCATGATTTAAGTGGTAATTTCACTTTAAATGAATAGTGTTTAGGAAAAGCCTAAGAACATGTATCCAGATGAGTGTAACAAAACCTATTTTGCTTTTTATCTTGGTACTTCTCTCGTTACTTTGTTGCATATTAGAGGACGGTAAAGATCAACTTGTAAACTATAGTAACATATGCTTACTTAGAATTGTATCATATTTACTCTGATATATTGCATTTTGTATAGCCTCTGAGTTTGGTTTATTTGTGTTATTCCAGGACAAGAGTAACCCGTATTTTCTGTGGGTGAATTGGGTGGTTTAAATTCTCAGAAGCAGCAACGTGTTCTTGCTTCAATAGTGGTCTCCAAATGGATGCTTTTTATTCTATTATCTTCCTTAGTTTTATATAGTATTGATGAAATTGAAAATCAGTGACCTGACAAAAACAAAATAATATGGCATGAAAATTGCTACCATGATTTCATACTGTGTTAATGCAAGGATGTCATTCCTGCTTCAGAATAATAACAGTGTTTTGCCTCTGAACTTACGGCATCTCCTTCTCCCCTCGTCCCTTTCCCCCTTTCTCCCCTTCCCCCCCTCTCCCCCCGCCTTTTAATTTTTTTTAAAGAGAGCTGATGCCAGAGTGAAATTCTCTTTAATCACATCTCTTGGCAGTTTTTTAGAGAATAGCCACAGTTAATCATTTTTTTAAGTAGCCAGTGGAACCTCTCTATTCCATATGGATATGAAGAAACATAGGGTACATAGTGTACATAGTGAACTGCTGTGGTTCAGCCAGGAAGAATCAGGCATAACAATCACCATAACATGGTTGAATGTAGAATTTGGGAATTTTTTTAATTCTTCCTCAAAGGAGAACCAAGGCCCAGGCTGCCTGGTGGTGCCCTCTGAATTCTCACAGGGCACTGATGGTCCTGGAACATGCAGAAGTGATATTTGCACTCTGTTCTCAAATGTACTGCTGTGCCCAGTGAACAGCCCAAAAGCTTAAACCAATTCCTGTTGTCCTGCAGGTGCCAGGAAAGATTTGAGGAAAGAAAGTAAATTCAGATTAAGGTGCTCCCTGAATTTGCAATGGTGTGACCAAGTTTTGCTTTCAGACAGCTTAATGGATTACAGAACCCTTTATCTAAACTTCCTAACTTGTTAATGATTGTAGAACCTACCAAATTTGCTTTAAAATTTGTAAATTTTATATCAAAGGTGAGAAGGTAATTGGCAAACTTTGCCATGTAGGAAGAATGTCTTCCAGATCCCAGGTACTTGTTCAACCTCTGCAATGAGAAAGACTTACCTGTTCAGATAGGGAGGGAGCACCTGCAGAGTCCCAAGTTAAAGGCCAGCATCAGCAACAACTCCACTTCATTTTGGCTGTCTCTCTACTCTTTCATGGCTTGCGGGAGAGGTTGAGCCTGGCTGTTACGTGTGTGCAGAATGAAATAACCATCTCTAGCATACCTCATGGAGGAGATGGAAAGGGATGGGAAGGAAACAGAACACTACACTCCTCATGCTCTACCTCACTGACTCATCTCAAGAATACTCTATAGAGGTCATTTAAAAAAAAAAACAACCAAAACCAATATATAGTTTCTTGCATTTAGTTATTAAATTAAACTAAATTCTTGCATCTTGCAGGTGAAGGGCTGCTGATGTAAAGTCTCTCTGCATATATACTTGCTTTATATTTAAAGCATTGACTCCCAGTACCTGAGACCTGAATTGAGTCAGAATCTCTTCTCACATGCAAGGAGTTTCTTTAACCTCATCTGTCTTGGTTATTTTAGGCAGAAAATAATTTATGATTCAGTGGCCCAGAGAGAAAATGCATGTGAGCATAAGGTTTAATGGTTTGTATTCACCTGAGGGCTCCAGTTTCCATGCTAAGGACAGCTTCAGCTCTAATGTCAGCTTTTGACATGGGGATTTGAAGTTCCCTTTCCAGCTAAGGTGGCTGATAGGCTGCAGAATTCTCCTGTTCAGCATTGTCCTCTATAATTTCATAGCCTCCATGGGGAGAATGGAAGATGCCCGGATGGGTATGGTAACCTACCTCTTAATAGACAGGTAGGAAGGCAGGGTTGAATTCTCCTGGCATAGGAAATAATTCAAGCAGTCTGGAAGAGTACTCTGGCTATTTGTTAATTGTTTCATGGGGGTCAATAAGAGGTACCTTATCCCGTGGCTGTAATTAAAAAAACAAGGACAAACTCTGAAAGAGGTAACATTGGTCACTTATTGGTTAGGGCAGAATTTTTTGTGAACTCATGCTTCTCTCTCAGATGTTTTTTATGAATAAACTCTAAAGATTTTTTTTTTGTTCTGAATAGGCTAGACGTTCTCACCAGCTTGGTTGTCATTCTGTCATGTTGTCTTCTTAGAGAGAGTGATTTTGAAAATTTTCAATCTCTGTCTGATAGTGCTGGGACAAATATAAAGCAGACGATTAAAGGAAAAAATTTGCTGAATTAATTTTATTTTGTTACCAAGTGTTTGAAATCCATTGCTAACTCCTGCCTGCCTTTTAGGGTGCAGGAAGCTGTCTGTGCTTTGTGCTGCTAATAATTTGCTGTCTGTTTCAGTTTTAGGTTTGTTTCTTAAACTGTTCTTCTCTGTTGCCGCTTTTTTCCTGTTTGTTTGCAGTTTTCACATCTTTTGTTTGTTCTCATCCCCTGCTGCTTGTACTTCATTGTGGCCATCTACGTTTTTTGCTATAAACTGCCCATCTGATGGCTTTCCTGCTGATTTTACTCGATTGCTAGAGCTCTGGCATTAGCTGCATTGAGCACTGGAGCACTGTCCATCAGCTCTGCACTGTCTGGTGGGAGGCCAGGTGCTCCAGCCATTCAGCTCCAATGCCTGATCTAGTCCATTAACCAGCAATGTTGGAGGGATCCTCTGAGACTGGCTGGTACCAACCAGACTTCAGATGAAAGGAATTTTTTGGTCTGTTCTTTCATATATATGCCAGAGTATTCTCTAAGTGTGGTTATTTTGTTACTTAGATTTTGTTGTTATAGCAAACAGGAGATTGCTGTAACTTATGAAGATACCTATGTATCGGAATGTCATATAAGAGCCTTGCTTGCATTGGTTTTTTTCCTAAATATGATGGTGTCTTTTTTTTTTTTTTAATGAACAGTATTTTTCACTGCAGATAGAATAAGTTTTCTATGAATATGCTCTGTTCATAATTACTTGTTCTGACAAACAGATTTTTATTGCTGATAGAAGCATGAGGCAAAAAAAGAAGTATAGAGTTTAACATTCTTTATTATAGAATTCAAGTTTACCATAAAAATCAAACCCTGTAATTGAACTACATAAATTGATTTATATCCTTTGGGGGGGCATCCATTCATCCATGCATCTTCTTGAATTTTTTCAAAATATGTTTTAGCATAAGGATATGTACAGGATGGGGGTTAACATGGAGATAAAAGTCAAAAGATGTGGTTTATATAATATGCTTGCTAATATATTTAATCAATGTAGTTGTGTTTTATGGATATGTAGGAAACAAGAATTCCCCTCATACTGTATGAAGACAAATTAATAGTATTCGACAAAACAGTGTAAACAGAGTATGAAGAAGGGGACAGAACAAAAAGAATGATAAATGCAGTGATTGCAGGTATAATACCAGTACACTTGGACATTGGTTTTTGTAGTTTCTTTTTTTCTTCTTTTTATCAAGGGAGAGGTCTTTTTCAGGGCTTAAGGAGTTTTGAGTTTTTAAATATTTTCATGGGATTTCTAGGGGATGATTTTTTAGTCTTGTAAGAGGCAGGAAGGGAGACCATGAAAGGAAAAGGCACAGTGAGTAGAGGAAGAGGAAGAACTGGAAGATGGTGCAGGAAAAACATGATGAGTAGGAGTGAGAGTAGGGGCACAAGGGTCAGATGTGTTGCCAAATGGAAAAATGGCCCGAGAGAAAACCTTAGAAAGCAGGGTGGTTGTAGCACTGGTGCTAGGTTTCAGTTTGTGTTTCCTTTTCCTGGAGGCAGTTTCTTTGTTTGCGGAAACGAGGATCTCCCAAATATTTTTATTATCTCAGCACACAGTACAAAAGGTTTTGTGGTGGGAGTGGGAGGGAAATACCCCACAGGTTCTGTTCTTTACAAGAAAGTGCAGGGTCAGGGACAAAAAAGATAGTTCACGTTTTCTTCCTTTTCTGCTAAGGAATTCTTAAAACTCCCTCTGTATCTCTGCAGTGCATCTAAAATAGAAAGTCATGTTCATACCTCCCCAGTTTTTGAGAAATCAAGCCTACAGACAGATGCAGGCTTCAGCTCCATAGTTAGATCATGTTTGTTTTTCTTGCTGAGGATTCCTGATAGTTTTCTTCCTGATAATTTACAATTCTTCCACTCTAGGGATCCAAAAAGAGGAACTTTTCTAATGCCAGAGAAACTGCTAATAAAATTCACATTTAAAAATAGGTGAGGAACAGAGAAATAGTTAACCAGTTCCAAAGGGAAGAACTGGTGATGTTTTAATTTAGTCTGTTTGTCTCTGTATAAATTGTCTTTCCATTCAAATGGAAGAATACATTGTATTCAAATGCATTGTGAATGGAATGGGTAAATTTTGCATTTGGGAGAACATTCAGATAAAAAGAAGATATGTATTTTTAAATTAGCTTAATTCATTATTGAAACAGTATGTCTTGACATGCGGTGGTTGTTTGTCCTTGATACCCTAGATTGTGACTGGATATCCTCCTAAAAGAATCAGAAATTGAACCAGAACGTTTTGGTTTGATACAGAAATTCTCAGAATTTAGGGGAATTTTACAGACTTGAGGTCAGCCTAAAAATGTATTTATACTTTCTGTCTTTTTAATTGTTGAAGGCATGCTGTGGAACAGCTTTCCAAGTCACTTGTAACAATTAAATTAGGCCACTGGGTCCCTAAATCAAGTGCTCCAGGCTGGAGTGGAGGCAGAGGCTGCCCTTGTGCTCCTGAGCTCGGGAGCATTCCCCTGCGGCGCAGGCATTGCTGTCTGTGGCACCCTGCATCAGCTCCAAGGTAAACTGCCCGCATAGCCAAGGGGAGACTTTTATCCCCTGTGCTGCTTTAGGGGCTATATCAACTGGTGCTTTCCAAGAATGTGCACCGATGGTTTTCCAAAAACCTTCCAGAGACGGGGATTGATCTACAGTATATGCCACCTCCTCGTGGTAATCCCTATGGATAGGTGCTTCTTTGCATTACTGGTGCTACTTCTCTTGCTTTTATTAAATACGGTGTTCAGAGAAGCTTAATCCGGAAACCATCCACGTGCTCCCCAGGAACAGGAATGTCAATTTGGGCACTTACTGATCTGGGATTTAAATATCAAGGAGAAAATTTTTCCTACTTATGATCAGGAAGTACCTTGCAGTAATTCTTTGTAGATGCAGACTGGTCACAGTAAATGGCAAAGAAGTAAATCTGCTCCAGGTATTTACATTTTGCTTTAGGTTGCAGGAAATTGCCACAATTCTACTTCTTTATTACATAGCTTGCTCTTGTTAATTGTTGTACAATTACTGAATTAAGAAGTTAGATGGAATTATAAAAAGCAGTATATAATAGATACCAGTATGAATTAGTATAGTGCAAAGTGCTTATCTCAGCAGGTGTTTGTTAATGGATACATCTGCTTTGTTGCTGTTGGAATACATGTGTAGTGATACAATGCTTTGTGAAACACATATTAGTACTTACTTTTATGAAAATAAAAATACAAGTTATTTTACTCTGATTTATTCCATTTTAGGAATTAGAGAAATTAAGCTTCCTTCTCTTTTAATTATATCTTGCAGAGAAACTGTAATCTCTTAATCTCTATAAAGCTTCTCTCTTTTAGTTTGCCCATTGGCATTTGCTGACATGGAGCCTTCAGAGCCTGCAGTAGGAACCGTGCTCCACAGCTCAGAGGGGTGCACTCACAAAGCAAAGGCCAAATTTTGCCTACATATGTGCAGCTTGCTTTGACTTCGGGGCAGGCGATCTGTACTTGGGCTACACAATAAATTGATTTGTCAGTTCAGTGACCGACTTAAAAATAAATAAATTAAAATGGTTCCAGTTGACAAGAAACAGATCTCTCCCTTCCTTCCCCCCACCCCTTTTTTCCAGCTAATCAAAGCAACATGCTTTATTCAACCAAAAATGCATTTGCAGGCATTTTAGATGAAAGCAACAGCTAGATTTACAGGAGGATATAGCTGCTCTCACAAAGCAGGTGCTGCAGTTTTCTTTTGTATGTTGAATCAGAAACAGTTCCAATCTGTACTGATTTTAAGGAGATGTACTTCCCCCCCACCCCCAACTTGGAAGAAAACGCCCTAACTGTGGAGCTATATGCTATTACAGAATGTCACGCTTTTCTATTGGAACAGCTCCGCTATGTATAAAATGCTTAAGCATCTATTTTGGTCAGCAATACAAAAAGTAACTCTATAGCCTGCTGCTTAGAACACTCTCTGGGGATGCCCAGGGTCTTTTATTAATGAATATTTAAGTGCTTAATAGGAAAAATGAGAGACTGAGGGGGCCCTAGCTCACGATACCTTTATTATTTTGTGTGTATTTTCCTATATGCTTGTTTTGTTTCAGAGAGAGATTAGATTTGAATCTGAGCCTCTGACAGCCCCATTCTAATTGCTGGGCTGAAAGGCGAGAAAGCTCTTTTTCATGCAAAATACAGTGAAATGAAAAATTGTAAAAATATTGTGGAAAATTAAGAAGTAGCCACTTTGAAATTAGTAAGTTGCTCTCTGTGACTACCTGAAAGGAGGATGTAGCGAGGTAGGGGGTCAGTCTCTTTTTCCAGGTAACAGGTGATAGAATGAGGGGAAATGGCCTTAAGTTTCTCCAGGGGAGGTTTAGATTGGATATTAGGAAAATGTCGATGTGGCACTTGTGGTTTAGTGGTGGACTTGTCAGTGTTAGGTTTATGGTTGGACTTGATGATCTTAAAGGTCTTTTCCAACCTAAATGATTCCATGAACTAATCATTGGCATGGGGGGGGATTTTTGTTTGTTTTTTATTATTTAGTGGAAGTTACTCAGTGTGATTGCTCCACAACTCTTTTTGGAGGAAGAAGTATTTTCTCTCAAAATAATTAATCCAAACCTGGAAGATAGATTTTTATCTCTTAGTCCAAAGTCTAGTGTACAAAGACATTGGTGTGCAGTCAAGCACGAGAGTTCTTACCAGGCTGAAGTGAGAGCATCACTTCACATGGGTGAAGGTGTAGGCATTTTTCCTATCTTATTTCACCTTATTTGTATGTGCCATGTGGTGGGGAGTATGATGGAAGTTAGGATCCTTGCAGAAGGGACATCAAAACCTGGCAAAAAAGGAAAAGGGTTGCAGCCAGAACCAGGGGATGCTTGGCATTTCTTTCTGTAATTCTCATAGAAACCTGCTCAAGCATTAAGACAACCCAAAGGAAATGATTGGAGCTCAGGAAAATACCATGCCGTGTGATTCAGTCAGCCCTGTTATAAATGAAACACATTTACTTTTGCTGTCGTATGAGTCTCATCATACTTTATCAATTATTCTATATTGCACAGTCTCAGATGCTTACTGCTATTAGCAGCATGTAGCATGTTGCTGTAAACCTGTCACATTTTAAAAGAGAAAACCTATAGGTGATGTATGGGAAAAGCATTGCTGTTTGACAAAAAATGTAAAAAGTTTTGTGGACTTGCCTTGATTTTCCTTTTCCTTGAGTTTAGAAAGGAAAATAAATGTAGCTACTAGTCTAAGAGTTTAATATACTTGAAATGTATGGTGAAACTTTTTTTTGGTCATGACAGTTACATTATTCTGCATTATTGTAGGTTTAGCATGACGAAATACTCATTTTTGCAGAATTCTGTACTGCACTTATGTATCTAGAAGCTATTTTCCCTTTTAAATGCAGTAAGTGGACTTACTACAGCTCTTAAAGTAATCCTCTTGTAAAAATTTGTGAAAACTAGCTCCTGAAAATATTCTTGAAACTGAATTTGATAGCTAAAGACAATGATATAGTTGATCGTACAGAGGCATTAATCTTTTATCCATTCCTTTGCTGAAAGAAGTCAGTGCAAAATGTTACCTTACAAGTGATCTGATTGAAGTCTATGGACAAACTGTCGTTATTTTAGTAAGGTAGGTATTTACTGTGCCAGATATTAAGAGTGCCTGAAAAATTGTGAAAGGGATTCTTAAAAGGAGAGGCTGTCAGTTTATTAGTGGCAGAAGGAACTCAAAGGGAAAACATTCCATTTGATTCCTCCAAGGCGGCCACTGGGAAATTTTAATCACCTTGCTTTATTTTATTTTCAGTTTGAATGCAGTATTCAGTACAGGATGTGTTTAAAAACATGAGTGCAGAGAAGTACTTAAACTCAGTACTAGACAAGTAGTAATTTTAAAATTAAATCTTAAATTCCTGAAAATAAAATCAATTTTGTTTTTTAAAATAGCTTCTGAACTTTCCTGTTTAACATGGATATTTCACCACTCAATTTGGACAGTTTTCCTTTGTGTGACAGTTAATTTAAATTTTGTGCTTCTGTTCTAGCATAATTTTCCCAATCTTTTCAGGTGAGTGGCCTCTCACCTGAAGCCACAAGCCACTTGCTTACACTTGCTGATGAAATCTAATGAGAACACCCTGAGTAATTTATCTGGTTACATTTTTTTGGAAGTTGAAGATCTAATATTTGTCCTTGAAAGGCAGTGGTGCAGAGAAGAGTATGGTTGGTTGGATGAAGGGAGAGCAGCAGATGTCATCTACCTTGACTTCAGCAAGGCTTTTGACACTGTCTCCCATAACATCCTCAT
>JAOXNO010000033.1:10700977-10724778 GCA_028565335.1 Limnodromus scolopaceus
TAACATGCTCTAGCTCTGGGCAATCCTGCTTCAGCAGGGGAGTTGGACTAGATGATCTCTATGGTCCCTTCCAACCCAAAAAATTCAGTGAAATTCAGTGCAATCATTGGTGATGTTCAGCTATTCATGACAGTGGTAGCGCTTCATTATGTGAGGCTGTGGTGCCAGCCTTCGGTTTTTTGTAAGCTGCCTTGGAATGGTTCTGTCCGCTTACACTGGGTGAAAAATGGCTCAAAACAGTTTGAAGATTTTAAGGTGCTGCTTCTTTGAGTTGGTTTGTCCCCTGTGGTCCCAACTCCTTTTCCTCCCTTATAGAAGGATCAGAGGGAGGAGCAGCTTAGGAATTCATTTGAGAGCAGCACTTCAGGTAGCTCTTGACTCTACCCCAGTAATGTGTATTTAGGAACACATGTTAAATTTCTGTCATTCTCTGAGCAGAAAAATAGAAGAAAGCTGGTTAGCTTTTTGTAAATGTCATTTTTAAAGCATACTGTCTGCCTCAGAGTCATGCAAAATCTCAGTGATTCCCCACTATGAATAGGGTTATCTAAAAATTACCTTAAATGTTGAAATATACTCCTTCCAATTTTGTCTCCAATTTTTGAGAAATGTACTTTATTCTGCTAACTATGTTTCCTTCCATACTTGGTAGGTCACCTTTTTTATAATCTTTATTTATGATCATTTGCAAATACTCAGTAGACTAATTAAGATTTCTGAAGGTTTAACCTCATCTTATAAAGTAGATCCTGAGACTTGCCTCAATGTTAGCTCAGTAGGGTACAGGGGAAGCATTCCAGGAAAGATTGTGTAATGTTGCCAAGCTGGGCTTTGCTGTTGAGATTACTTATTCTATAGAGTCTAGGTCAATGTGAATGGGACAGAGGAGATTCCTTGGGAAAGCGTTTTCATCACACAGCATTAAAAGGAATTTTAACATCTGAATTTAAAAGAAGTTGTATTGATTGTATTTTATTTAATTGTTCTATAAACTGTGAAAGATAGCTACAGTTTCAATTAATTGCCAAACAAAATCAAGTTACTGACTTTGCTTAAAACTGGGCACGTTGTAACGGTTCTGCATCAGCAGAGAACATTTCCCTGTTTTTATGTAAAGGAAACATGTTTCTGAAATAATAAGCTAACCAGAATTACAGAAGTATTAGGGGAACCCTCTCACCCTGGTATTTTCAAATGAGATAGCAGGACAGTTGTAGCAGCTGAGTTCAGCTGGATTTTACTCCCCTTGATGTGACGATGTGATGCCATCAAACAGTGCTAGCTTCTGATGCTGTATCTTTTATTTTATAAAAATGAGAAAAATTAAAAATGCCACTAATCTTGCTTTATGGAACTATTGCTGTTACTTCTTCAGATTTTGCACCCTAGCTCTTGAATACATGTTATTTTCTTAGAAGGGAATTTGAAGCTCTTCTATTTATTTATTAAGTGTTATTATTATTAATTATTATATTAATAAGTGTTATTTATTACTTCATACCTTTTGATACTGTCTCTTCACTGCATTAAATCCTCAGTGATTTCTAGCTGTTTTTAAATATTCCTGTGGTCGTGAACACAAGTGTGGTGCCCTGCTGTGCAAGGGTTCCCTCCCGCCTTGCGTTCTTGAGTGAAGGACAAGAAATTTGGCTTCCTTCAGGCAGGGCATGCAGCAGAGGAGGACAGCTGAGAGCTGGATGACAGTGGTACCAGCTCTCGCTGGGCTTTTGCCAAAGTCGCTGGGTTACTTGGCCGGGAGGTGGCTCACTGCAGAGCTCGAGCTTGCCCACGCTGGTTGGCACTGGGCAGAGAGAGATGGAGATCTTTATCCTGATGCAGTACCCAAAAAATGAGAGAGGGGAGCTAGTGTAGATTTGGGGTTTCACTGGTCGTCCAGATAGTGGATGTGATCGGCCTGTGTTTGGGCCAAACACACAGTGTAGATGTATCCCAGAGCAAGGATTTGTGCCAAAATTACGCCCTTGCCTATAACATTGACCAGACTTAAAAAATAAATATATAAATTAAAATGAAAAAAAAAAAAACTAAAAGAAAGAAGGAAGGGAAGAAAGAAATCCTCTTTTATTGTATAATAATGAAGAGCTGTATCAAAATCCATAAATTAGGCACAACTTTAAAATCACATATAATTTCAATTACAGCCATCTGTTTCTCCTTAGGAAGAATGAAGTGAGGTCAACAACTAAACATTTTACAACCATAAAGATTCTGGGATGCTTTTTAAGCTATATACATATGTGATTTGTAAGAAACCTATTTATATGTAAAATTTCTCATTTGAACATTCATTCCTTTTATCATGCAAACACCAAGTTTTTTGGAAGCTACAGGCTTCGAAATGAAGTGAATACACATATTTCAGCCTAATGTTACTGCTCTAATTTTTTTTTTTCATTTTAACCCTCTGATATTTCTATCATCATGAAGAAAAATATCTCCATACCTTTAATTTTCAAATGTGTAGACAGTAGAGAATAGATGCGGCATAGATTTTCCTCAAGACAAGTGTGTAAAAGGTTTCTTAGCCCTTTGACAAAAATAAAAATTAAAACCTTAACAGAGGTTTTTGAGAGAAGATGGGCAAGAGAGGAATGTGACACGCTGGAACTCAAGGTAGAAAATGATTTAAATCTTTTAATTATATGTAATCATTTATTTGAGTGGCACGTACCTTTCCTTCTCTCACACAGACACAGTACTGTTCACAGCATTGAACTCTGAATGTCTTCTGTGACCCTGACAAGGGTTATGTCCAAGATGTGGCATATGTGAATTTTAGAAGTGATTTTAATAAAGCTGATGACTTTACTGATAAGGTTTTTAGTCATACAAAATAGTGTTGAAATATATTTTACATTCATCCTTAATGTATGATATAATGTATTCACCCTCCTTGTGCATGCAGACTTTTTGAATTCCTCAAATATGAAGAGGTGAGCAAAGACTTAAGTAAGCTCGTCCTACAATAAATCAAACGAAAATGAAAGCAGAATCGCTTTGAATACTTAATCATAAAGCCTTCATGCACAAAATATAAAGCAAAACACTGACCTAAATGGTTAATAGCAGGAAAAGTCTGTTAATACCTGTTGTATAAACCCCTAATCTTTACAGTTGTTAACAGGAACTGGAGTGCATGCATAAAAGAATGCTCTTCACAGCAATGCTGTTATCCACATCAATCAAGATAATCCCACAGTAAAACCTTGCTAAAGAGGAAATGTGGCATGTTTGGATAATGTCAATGATTACAAAACATGTCCCAGAAAATGCCATGCAAAGCAAGTTTAATTATTAATGCACACTTTCCTAGCCCTTTTCAGCTGAAAATCTCAAATTATTTACGTGGACCTCAAGGGCTGAACTCCGATTTCAGTTCCAGATGTGAAACAAATAGAAGTTCATGTGTTTTTGAAAACAAAGTGCAATTCTGACCTGTAAAACTTCACATCTGCTTTTTCAAAATATATTAATACTCAGTCTACACAAGGGTAAATTGAGTCACAGAACTGGGAAATGATTTGTTGCATGTGAAGGTAGTGAACCAGTGCACATAATAAACCTCACTATCTCCTATTACCACTTCCTTCTTCCTGGCTCAAGGAAACACACTGCTGGTTCAAATTCACTCTGTCTCAGGCTGACAATGTATTTGATCATAACTCATCAGAGAGGGCAATTTTATGCTTTAGGCCACGCTATAAATTAAGTCCCTGGAAGAATTTCATTGGGTGTATAGTATGTTCTGGCGAAATCATTGAAAAAGGCAGAATTACACACTAAACCTCTGTGAACAATTGTGCCCTTATTTTCTGCACTAGATTAATTGTAATTGAATATGATTCGCACTTGCAGGTTGGCACTCTTCAACTGCTAATCGCTTGGAAAAATAAAGCACGTAGCGCTCTCAAATGCTGTTCCCCTGTTGTTTCTCAGGAGAATCAAAGAATTCGCTCCTCTCATGTACTTATGAGAAAGGTGGTATTAAAAAAAAAATGTAAGTGAAACAGAATTATCTCAGCTAATTTTAGATGATTACCGTTTAAAAGTCTGGATCTCAGCTGGTTCTTGTGATTTCACTAGACTTAAGTATATTGTCCTATGAAATGCCTTTTTCTCTTCACTGACTGTAGCAGGGATCTAGTAATGCAGACTCAAATGACTATGTTGTAGCTATCTGAAGTTAGTGAGATGAATCTCACCTGAAGTTAAATTGAACAAGTCGTCCTTCTGCAGAGTTTAGCAGAGCTGGCACTTTTTGAACTAGCTGGAGCAGTGCAGCAGTTAAACCTACAAAAACCAACGGGCAAGGAAGAAGCACAAAGGCAAGCGTGAACGTGTAGTAAGAGTAAAGTTCACGCTAACACAGAAAAATTGCACAAAAGCCTGTGTTTCAATGAGGAGGTGATTCGGGTTCCCAAATGGAACATGGCAAAGTTATAATTACATTTGATCAGAACAGTCACAATGTCAGATAAAGGTTCATTATTCGATAAGCTCTCAGTTCGGTTCAACTGCATAAGATGTGTGAATTTAAGGAAACAACTGAAAGCCTGGATAATCAGTTAGGTAGTCTTAATAACTTAGCAAGGAAGAGTAAGGAAACACATCCTTAATGAAGGGTTGCCTGGAAAGACAACACATAGGAAAGGGGTGTGTGTGTGTGTGTTTCATCTTTAATGTTCAAAGCTGAAGAAATAGGTTATCTCTGATGACCTCTTTCCTGGAACAAAAGACACAAATTAAGAAATTACTTTATAATAATTTAAAATAAAAAAATAAAATATATTTGCTACAGAAATAAGCATCCTACCAGTAGAGCTTCCGAACTCTGATTAAACAGTTTAATTGTTTTAATTAAAAAAATAAAAAACAACTGAAACTAACTGTGACTTCAAATTTGTACGGTGCTTTAAGCACAAAACAGAGGAAAATATGATTCTGGCAGGAAACTGAGATGTAGGAATACTGCTCTCCCTTTGTAAGCTGTTTACTCTCTTTATGTTGAACATTTATGAATATTATGTGCTTAGATGGTCACAGAAGGATGTAGGAGCCCCCATACCTTCAGGAACATCCAAAATCTGGGGTTTTGTTTGTCTGGGGATGCATTGATCACATACAAGCACTTCTAGTTAGTGGTAGTGGACATGAAAGGTAAATCATGTGTTGTGCTCTACTTTGGATAACCTTGTTGATTTGGATTTTTTCTATACTAGTGCACCGAACAATGCCAGACCAGGGCATGTTTACTGGCTGCAGGGCCACCAGGCAGCATCTGGCCATACATTTAAACACTCTCAGCATCCAAAAGGTGGATCCAAAGGCTGCATCCGGACTGCCCATGGGGAACTAACTAACTAACACACTGCACCCCAGACAGTACTGTCCGGAGAATGCCAGCTCTCCTGTGCCAAACGGGTGGCAAGGGCTACTTTAATGGTTTAATAAACTGCAGAGAGAGAAAATCTTGTGAGTGGGACTGTTCTTTGGCACCTCAGTGAACTGGAATAGCTATAGCACTGATGAACTAGGATTTCTGATAGTGTCCCTCATTCAAAGATACTTTAGGAAACTAAGCTATTACAAAATGAGAGGAAATGTTTTTACTCAAGTGTCACTGTTTCTTAGTCATAGTAATTGTCAGTTGTGGTGATTAATGACTGGATTAAAGGTGAGATAGAAGTTTATGAATAATTGGAGTTTTTACTATAGATGGATATTACCAAATAGATGAGGATGTGCCTGTTCCAAGAAACAGAGGACACGAAGGATACAAGAAATAGAGGGATAACAGAGAGATCAATAAAAACGTGTCATTTTTATATGTTCATAGACACAAAGGTGTCTATGAACAACAGTTTACTTAGGAAAGAAGAGAACTTGTGTCTGTTTTCAAGGAACAGATCTAAAACAATCAAAAGGATTATTTTTTTTTCATAAAATTTGTAATTAAATTGTGGAACTTGATGCCAGATAAATGGATACTTCATGGCGGATAGGCACTTCAGGAAATCCTTGACCTTCTGACTGCCAGAAGCAGTGATGTTGGCTAAGAAGGAATAGTCTATCCTTACCTTGTTTCTCCCATGTCCTCTAAGCATCAGCAGTTGGAGGCAGGGTTTAGCCATCTCAGTTTAATCCTGCATAGCAGTTTCTATTTTTCTGTACTCTGGATCATGTGTGTGGAGAGCATAAAGGGAATGGGCCACATTTGTGACAGCATTTTATTCGTTTCCTTTATCATCTGCTTGTCAGCAGCCTTGAGATGCTTTTAGTACTCAACAGAGCAAAGGAAGCATTGCAAGAGGCATTGGAGGGGAAGTTATGACTCTGAAGCATTTGTTTGCCTCATTATGCTAATTCCTTCATTATCTCTGGGGTAGTGCATCATCTTGTTCCAGGTGAATTTAGATAACTCCTACATTCAGCCCTTAATTCCGTTGTTCTTGGGTCCTCAGTCTGTAAAACTGGGATGCTGTCATGAGAGGTAATGATGGCAAATACACCATCTGTGAGATTCTCAGCTTCTATTACAGTAAAGGCCATCAAATGAGGTAGAAGAATTCTCCATAAGATGGGTTTCTAGATACTGTGTCATAATACATAATCAGGGAATAAATCGTGCAGTCCAGCATTTATACACTCAGACACCACAAGCAAAGAACTTCAGGTTTCATACCTTGGAACCTAAGTAAGTGCAGCTGGACCGATGCTGCTGACACAGCGAGGCTTTGTAACTCACACATTACTGCAAACCAAGGATATTTGTCGCCTCTGCATTTTTGACCACTGTAATTTTTATTCAGGAACATGTGAACTGTATGAAGGTGGGAACCTTGTGCTTCAGTTTCGCCAGTTACAAAGTAAAAATAATTTTCATTTTGCAGAATGTTGTGATTGTTCAAGTTACTTTGAGATTTATAGATCAAAGGCATCATAAAAGCACAAAGTATTTCTGTGTTCAGTAGATACAGCATCAAGGATCTGTAAAAAGGTGCACAGATAGTCAAAAGGAAAAATAGAGTTTTGAGCAATCGTGTATGTAATTTCTATAGACAAATGCCATTAGCCTGTGAGGCAAAAGCATTGCCAAATTATTAAACTAATTACAGATATTAAAACCAATGTCTTCAAACCCTCTGTTGCCTTTTTTCTTCCTTTGAAGGCTTTTTATTATTTTTTATTACTGTGGACACCTATAAAAACTTTTAATTTGAATAATTTAGAACTTTGAATTTAATTTTATTATATTTCTTTTCATGTTACTGCAGTGTTGTCTTTGGGGTTTTAATTGATTTTTTTTTTGTTGTTGTCAAACACTTTGAAACTTCTGAAACGAACTGCATGAAAAGAATAAATAATGACATAGTCATAAGAAAAAAAACAGCAATATTTTATTAAAGAGAATCTTTCACAGAATTAAATTCTGTGATTTTAGTATTTTCTGAGCAATTACAAAAGCATTAGTACCAGGTTCTTACAAAAGTAACATATCTGTATCTATAGAGCAGGCGTGGAAAATGCTGCAAATACATGCCTTTGATCTAAATGACAGAAATAAATTTGCTAAGGACACGGTAACATTAAGCATCTTTAAACTGACCCATATTGCTTGAAGTGCAGGTAGAATATTTCTCCTTTTGATCAGGCCATTTGATTTAAAGTATAAGTGAAATTAAGTTACGTGCGTAATACATGTAATATAATTTGGCACATTGACTCTTACAGATGTAGGTTAATATTTTATTTGCATATATCCCCTAGTTTTTTTCCTGTTCTGCAGTTAAATTTATCACGAGTCTGCAGGCATGACTTGCTGCTAGACATGGACACGAACAATTAAGTTTTCAGGCAGAACTACAGTGAGAGACTCCACTCCGGCTGCGTGTGCTAAGCCTTTCGGTAGCTGCATTGATAAGGTGGAAAGAAGTTTGTGTGTGAGAAATCTGAAGTGAAGATGCAAATCTCATACTTGGCTGGTATTTTGTTATCTAAGAATACGTTGATCCTGAGGGGCATCAGAGTAGCTTTGCTTTCAGGGTAGGAGAGTGCTTCTGTTTCTTCTCTTTTCAAAGTATCCTAAATCTTTTGGTAGAATTAATACTTTATTGTCATTAGGGGAGCTCAAACAAATTTGTTAATGTTGTGATTAAAGTTACCATTTCATAAGGTTTTAAACATTTTTTTACAAAGTGTTCATTAATATTCAAGGGTTTTTTTAGAAAGTCATAGATTTGTGTCTAACATTCAATCAGACATTTTAGTTGCTTTTCATAGTTTGGAAGTTTGAGATGTGCTTTCTAGTTTGAAGCAGTCATAAATGTCTTCAACATTATGATAAAATAAGAATATAAAAATAATATCAGACTAGCTTTCATTTTCTCTCCACATATCCAAAGGTTCTAGGATTTTAAATTAAATTACATATAAAAATAATGGAAATATGCATTCAGGTTTTTTAGTTAATCGTCAAGCTACTGTAATTGATTTTCAGCAGGGGCTGCTCTGTTCGCTCCTTGTTTGAATAGTATAGCAGTTGGGCATCTAGATTCCTACAGAGTTATAATATTTTAAACTCCCTGGGGAAAGGAGGCAGACTAAGCAGTACAGACTAGTGTGTGAAATCTGATGTGTTTGAAGATGATGCCTCCATCATCTGACCTTTCAGCTGATCTCTTCTGAACTACATCTTACCTGTTGAGATGCCCAGCATGTAGAGCTCCTGCTCTAACACTGACAGATTCTGGAGCTTTCCATTTTCCAATTTTGTCAGAGCACTCACTGTACCTTATTCTAGGTTTGAGCTTAAGCACATACCTTAGGAAGTTTGTCTTTTTCAGGCTTTTTGTGTAGCCTGCAGAGACTGGGAAGCTCCTCTAGGGGATCATTCAGAACAGGAGTTTCTTGTGACCAACTGACTAAAGAGCATAGTGAGTCCAACTTCATACTTGACTAAATAGCTAAGTTGGGTTCTGTTCAGAGAATTATTCTGGCAGCAATTCCAGTGCTAACTAGGCTGTAGAGCTGCAGGACTGTTACTTTTCTCCACCTCTCCCCCCATTGTTTGTGCGTACGGGGTGCTGTGTCTAGGTGCAATCGTAAATTTTGTAGGCCGGCCATGTTAGAAATTTTTGCAAACACTCACGATTAAGAGGATACAGCCTTTATTTTAACAATTATAAGGTCCTCATTAGCCTAATGAAGCCATGGCAGCATATCTACAGGGATGGTGCTACAGTAGTGTCAACATGAGTTTGTTGTGAGAATATTTTGAATTATTTCTGATTAACAATATGCAGTCCCCAGGGAAACAAAAAACTAATATTAGAGATACAAAACTTGCACAAAATTACATTGCTGAGAGAATACCAGAATGATCCAGGAGGAGACTCTTCTATAAGACTTGATTTGTAATTATGGATCATAAGATACTATCTGTCCTCGGTTGTTAAATACATAATTCATGAATAGAGCTTGAGTAAGTTTTTCAACCAATAAAAACTACACTGAAATCAGAATTTAGGGGATTATCAGCACGATGAATTTGATGAACAGTTATGGCTTTTCCGTCTTCTTCTATTTTGATAGGAGAGGCAGAAAGTTATCAACTGGAAAAAAACGTAGTTGTATTTCCACCTGTAATTCCACCCACCACCTAGGAATATGCAGTTAGATACAAAGCTTAGAGTAAGCAAAATTTAGGCGGTATTTAATTTAACAGACATGATAATCTGAAATCTCATCATGTTTGACCTGAAATAACTTACTTAAAGTTGCCATTCTGTTTAAGCCAAACACGTTTTGTGTTCTCTGCTTATGTGTATTTACAGAAGAAAAGCAAGACAACAGAAACCAAGGAAGCAAAGCTTCCAAATATGCAAGGTCTTTGAAAATTTGAGGCAAATCTTACAGTGCTTTTTCACAATGAAGTATTTGCTTAATGCTTTTTCACAGGCTGAAAGAACTTTTCATACTGGTTTTATCAGTTTTCGGTAGACAGAGATATTCCAAAGACCTCAGTTCTTGCTCAAAGTTTGTTGTCACATCGCATGCATGCAACAGAGAGATAAAATTCTAACAATAAATGGTCTCCGTCCTTGTTTACTTTTTTAAGCAAAACTGGTATAAAGTGTATTGCTTGTTCAGAAAAGCCTCTGTTATGAGATTAATGAAAGAGATATCAGCTGCAGGGTTAACGATTTCCTTAATGATCAACAAACTGTTTACAGTGATCTGGGAAGGAGGATGTGGATGGTGAAGCCAATGAATTAAAAACTTCAAAAAAGTTTTCAAAAAGTTTGTTGAAATTCATAAACTTTTTTTTCTTGGCATTTTCTGAGAAGCATTGAATGTAAAAAATGTTTCATTTCATAAGCTAAAATACCATAAATATTAACTGATTAGACTTGTCAAAAATTAACTGATTAAAATCTTGCTTTACAGTCTCAAATCAATAAGTCACATGTCAAACAGAGTTTGACAATGCAAATCTAATTCTAAATTTTTCTGTAAGAATCAAGTAAATGACAAAAGAAGGGTGAAATGGCAGGCAATAGGTGGGTCTCTCTTCATATTTAAGATTGAATGGTTTGAATATTTCCTGAAAGTCTTCAGAAGTTTTCTGAAAAGTTTCAGATGTCGAAATAGAAACACCTGAAGGCCTATTATCAAAATAATACCCTCTGTAGTCTGTGAACTTGGCAAAGGAGGAATGACTTGTCTCCAATGACATGGAGCTGATGGTTTCTACTGGCAGCCAGTGACTTGTGTGACATGACTAGATAATGAGGGCTTTTATAAACTCCTCTGCCTATTTAAGGGCCTAAAAATGAATTTTGGATCACAGGCCAAGATTCAGGGCCAGGCACCCGGAGACAGATTCTCTGCTATTTTTAAGAACCCTTGAGACTGCAACTAGGGATGGTATTTATGCACACTCTTTGCTTAAGTGGTAAAATCTTATGTTCTTTTTAGTGAACAAGGGGATAGTTATTCCTGTAATTTTAATATAAGCTTAGAAAATGTAACTGACAATGAAAACCTCAGTGAACTGTCCTGGAGATGACAGGTATTCATTAAATAATAACCACTCTTTGTAGCACGAGGAACCTTAGCAATGGACAATGAAGCCGTTCTGCCAGGTAGAACAAACCCCCTCCCCTGGTAAAAAGGCCTTCCAATTTAAATTCTCAACATGACACAACAGTTGGATAAAGAAGGTGAGAGAGCAGGTAAAATGCTATAGGGGTTCTTTTTGGTAGTATTTCATATTCTTTAACTAGTGGCACGCAAATCTTCAAGAGTATTCTGCAAATTTTAAAATATGAGAGTGATTTAAAAAGCAATCTGGTCATGGATTTCAAAGAGAAACTCAGCCTGTTGGATTCATTGTATTGATGTGAGATCAAGTAAAAAAATCAAGTTCTAATGTATTAACTGAGCAAATATTTCATTCTGACTAATCACGAGTACTGTTTTACAAACATTAAAAAAGCTTGCTAAAGCCATGTCATTCATTATTACCATTAAAAATATTGGTATTATTTCTTTGGAATAATTACAAACATAGCAATTATTCATAAGATAAATGGGTAGGATTAAAAATAAGCACGTACAAAGCTATTCATCAATTAAATAAATCAGCCCATGCTATGAAAACTCCATGAAAAGATACCTTAGAGATTTAGTTAATATCAAGGCACTAATTATTACAGGAACGTTGATTGTTTGGACATGGTGAGAAGGAAATCTTAGAAGTATTGTCTAGATAAGACTAGAGGCTTATTTTCTTTTTAAAATACAGGGAAAATAGTATGCACAACAAGACGTTCAGGGTTGGGTTTGATTTTTTTTTTTTAGAGTGATTCTAATATATCTGTGTGAAAAGCCAGATTATCCTGCGTACAGACATAGGATGAAATTGTGTGTGTGTTTTGCTTTCCCCCCCACCCCTCCCCAAAAAAAAAACCCAACAAAAACACCTCCACCACCCTTTAGTCTTTAAGTGTTGCATTTTGTGGTTCTGTTTAGGCTATTTCTTACCTAAAATTCTGGTGGGTTTGGAGAGAAAAGAGCTGCAGGTCTTTTCCACTGAGAGCATCAGAGATAAATAGCTACTGCTGTAGGCATTGAAGTGATGTTCAGATGTCCAGAGACCAAGTCAGCTTTAGGAAAAGATTGCAGGATGGCTGAAATAGTATGTTGCGGAGCTTGAGAAAGCAAACCATTATTATTAGCCTGGGTGAGCCCGCAATACCAGAGTGATCAGACCACATTTAGCACTTTAAGCAGTACTGTGCCTTGCCAGCATATCAGATATGTTCTTTCAAATACGCTGGGGAGACTGATGCCATGAGTGACCCCATGCAACAGCGAGATGAACAGACAGGTACCTGAGGAGGAGCCAAGAGCCCCTGCCACCTGCCTACACAGCGTGACCTGTGTACCCGTGGGTGCTGCTGGTGGCCTGGCAGGGGCCTCTTTGTCCCCCAACACTCTGCAGCTGCTTTCTGTTCTTCATGTGTGCCCCAGACCTGAGGTATCTCTGTACCATGTGAATGAGTCTCCCCAAGACTCCCTGGACACGCTGGCTGCTGAGAAGCTCCCAGAGACCAAATCTCTTGCACTGAGCAGCCTATGAATAGAGTTACATATTCACTGAAAATGAAAACCAGCTCACTTGTCTGAGCAAACAGAAGACTAAGCTGGAAAGTCAGAGAGCTTACTTTGCTTTTTCAGATTATCCTCATTATCATTGCAGGGTTAGTAAATTATAAATATCTACCCATTAGAAGAGGAAAAGTTGTACTTGAAACAGGAGCTCTGTTCTTTCTGCTGGGCTTGCTATTATTTTATTATTTCTAACCCTGTAAATCGTAGTATTTCAAAGGTAAAATGTGTTCATAGTTCATGTAACTTTACAAAGCAGGAGCTCTGCTGCTACATCTAAACAGCAGTACACGAGCAACTCCTGTTTTACAGGGCTGAGCATGTACTCCACTGCACACAGCCTCCAGACTGAAAAAGACCAAAATTTAAGATGGAAACGTGTCACTTCCCCTTTTCCATTCACAATTTTCATGGGAATGAGAGACAGCTGCTTAACCTGGAAGGCCCATGGTGTGCGTGTTTGAGGGAGCAGGGCTGTGGGGAGTGCTGACGAGCTTTACTTCCCTGCGGTCTGTGCATTGGCAAAGTGTCTGCCATGAAGTATGTGTTCTCTGAAAGGACTGCAAAGTTACCGATATATGTCTAAACAGGGCTATAAATAGAAAAGCAGGTCTGGTAGTGTGTGCAAGCTTTATTTGGCAAAAAAACAAAAGGGACTGAGAACAAAAAGAGCTTTTCACTGCCTCAAGCCTGACGTTGGCCAGGGTCCAGACAGCTCCCTAATGCTGGCTGAAATTAGAGCTGTGTGAAGTCTGCCCTAAGTTGTGTCTGGTTGTCTATGGCCCTGGACTGCTCTTCTAAGAGTTACAGATCATCCAGATTTGGGAGTGTCCATCTCATTTCACTTGGCATCATTCCTTACATTGGTGGCTAAGAGACTTTATGATGTAAGAGTCATTTTGAGATCCTAGACAATCTGGAGCAGTGCCCATGAATTTAGCTTTTTCAGTGAGAAAATCGTTCAGTTTGCGATGCTAAACTTGGACTTTCTTTTGCATCTTAATACTATTGCACCTTTAATAATACTGACTTAAAATATGTAATGGGGAGGAGTTAGCTGTTATTTTCCATAAATATATAACCTTTTTAAATTATACATTCACATAAAGATATTTTTTTAAAGAAGTCCTTTCCTTTTTTTATCTAAGGGACCTTTGTTGATGCCTGATAATCTAAGTAACCAGAGAAACAGCAGGTGAAAAATTATCTTATGTGATGAAAAGGTATGAAAAAGTGTTCTGGGAAACAGAACTTGATTATTTGCAAATCTGGAGCTACAAAATATATCTTAAGAATATACAACTCTCAGAATAGATTGGAGCAGCCTCAAGTCTGAGGGACAAATCAAGACCCTACCTGCTGCAAAGACTGACTTTAGGCCATATTTGTCTTTATGTGTTCTGTAATATACCTAAATTCACTGCTGTATAATCAGAGTGATTTGAGTTTTGAGTGCTGAAAAAAAAAAAAAAAAAAAAGATAAAACCTCTGCATCTTATATTTGCTTACTTTACGTTTTCAGTTTTCCTTGTGACAAGAGATAACTACATAAAATGTCATAGTAGCAGAACACAAGCATACTGTTGTGTGATGGGATCACAGTCAGCAGTCTTGGCTGTACGGTTTTGAATCTGCGTACAACTCAAAACATGAGTTTATTAGGAATCATCAGTCCCAGTTTATGCAAAGAACAGACAGTTCCTTTCTGGTGGCGTCTGCTTGCTAGTCTGTTACACAGCTGGGTACAGCTGAAGAACAAGTAGGAGACAAATTAGGAAGTTTGATTCTTGAAGTAACTGGAAATATCCAAGCAGAAATATGCTCCAAATCACAGGCTATTAACAAGAGAATAGGAGGTACAAAGTACATTTATCTGAGAAGTACAGTTCTTTAAGATAGCTCCTGCATCTTTTGAAAGGAGCATGCGAGTCTCTCAACTTCTCTGGAGATCTGTTTTGCTGCTAACAATGGCATGCATTTGTGTGAAGGCTGAAGGATTCTTCCAGGTTCTCAGTTCAGCAGAGTTGGCCACTATATTCTGCTTCATCCATTCACCTTACTCCAAAAATCTCACAACGTCCTGCCCACTGCCCCCCCAAGAACTAAGATTTTGGTATCCATTTAACTTCGTTACATCCTAATGTCTGGTTACATCCTAATAACCTTATCATTTGTACACTTGCTTGTACAACTTTTACTTAGTGTTTATCATATCTGCCTGCGAGCTGTTCTGTTGACCTCTTAGGAGCTAGCTCGTAAATAAGCTGTTGACAATATAAAATTGTGTGTGCTCTAGGAGTGCTTTGCTCTACTGTGTATAAGGGCACACTATATAGATAGCTGTGATGTGGATGTTTAAATGGTGATATTTCTCACCTTTTTTATATCTGTTAGCACATTGCAAGATGTTCCCATAGAAATCGAGGGTTCCTTCACTTAAAACATGGAATTAACTTACTTTTTGCTACTATAGAAATGGTGACAAAAATATTAGAAATACATACTGCTGTCAATGGTAAGAGTAAAGAGTTATGAAAGAAGAGGAGAAATCCTAACAACTCTTCCAGTTCCACTTCTGCCAATCCATCAGTATTTCCTGTACTGCATTTTATAGTGCCTTGTCAGAGTAGTGACTTCCATCAAAGATTTTTCACTAATCCAGAAGAACTCATTATCAGAAAAAATTTCTTCTCCCTTTTCACTCTGCTGCTCTTAACTGTACTTTTGGGGTACCATTCCCAATTAAATAATAATTGTCTTTCCAGTTTTGCATTCTGCCCTCTACAAAAATCCAACTGCTGTCAATTTGTGTTGCATTCTTAAGATTTCCTCCAGCGTCTACTTCTCTGTGATTCAGATATGAATCAATTTTTTCAACAGCATTATGGTATTCCGGGATGTTTTGCCACAAAAAGAATCCGTAAAGGATTCCCCAATGTAGGGGATCATCCTTATAGAAGGCCTAAACAACTGAGTAAGTTGTATGGGGTTGAAACGCATCTTTGTTTCTTGCTAGAGCAGCACCTTGTATCCGTCACTTACTGAATGTAACTTTGATCAGCTGTAAAGCTATTCTGAGTTTCTCGTTATGTTCCCAGGCAACCAGACTGCTATTTTACTCTTATATTTTCACTAATTCTTTGGATTATGTTTCTTTCCAGACTTGTGTTCACAGAACATACAAAGCTAACGTCTGCTAAGTATTTCATATACACACAGTTCATTTTCCATACATTTTTTCTTAAAACAAGATGTGGATTCTGAAGCTGGTGCTGTGGGAACATTTTTATTGTATGACAAGCCCCTTCTTTAAAGACAATATTTAATTTTTATGCTACACATTTATTTTGCAAAGCGATTTTTCCTGTTTCTCTTCAGAATCCTTTGTGCATTGTAAGTGGTAATTTGAGTGACTCCTGGGAAATTATTTTTCCATTTCTGCAGAATTAGTAATATTGATGACTCTGAAAGTCCATCAATAGTCTGATGATAATGCTACGTTTTCTGTCAAACAACACAATATCCATATCACGAGGTCAGAAAGAAGGCAAGTCTTAGAACAATATAGATTTTCTCTTTAATGGATTATATCTTCGGTTCCTCATTTCATTGCCCTGTTTCAAAAAGTGGAGGAGTAACGCAGTAACACATACTGTTGTGTTTTCCTAATAGCATAAGTTCCTAAACTTCCTCCTTCAGAAAAGCCAGATATAGTATCTAGGGTAGAAGTTAAAACTAACTCCGTGTGAGAAAACCAAGGCACTTGACCCGAAGGCTATCCCTAACTAATCTCCTGAATAATCCCATAATAAACAGTAGTTCTGTAAAGTATGCTGTATAAAAAGTACAAACAGATAAGTTAGAACATAGCTAGTTTACATGTGTTGTGCACAATGTTTTATTGACATTTTACTGTTGCAGTATGTCTGGAAACCTTGAAAGAAAGAAAGGAAAATACAATTTAGTTCTGATCAGAGAGATCCTAACATTTTAATAGGGTCATGAGACCATTTGCAATCAAGCAGCAAATTCTTTAAAAAATTTGTTGTCATTGTTAGGCACAATAAATAACTTTTCCAGAACCAGTAGGTTGTCAACTGAACTGAGGCAAAGGCTTAATAAGTGTGTGAAATCAAAGAGATACTTACACTGATATTTTATGGATAATGACCATTCCTCAGATCTGATAGAACATTATGGGATTGCTATGAGTTCACCATAATATTACTAATGTGGTTGATAGTGAAGGAATAAACAGACTAACAGGGGAAACAGCCGTTTCTTAGAGAAGCTATGGTTTACTGTTTGAATTCTACATACTTGGAAAATTATTTATGAAGCTATTCCTAATTATTTTATGACGTTTTCTATAGATTTAATTAGGAAATTAATCACTGCTAGAGGTGTATATTTATGTAATGTAAGAAGATGCCTTTTTCCTTATTTACATATAGAGGGGAGTGATTACAATTACATACATGTCTACATCTTTTCAAATGATGTTATAATATTGGAATGGATATCGACTTCCAAGCTAAGCTTCTATGCTTTCATCTGCTTCCTGAAATGAAGGGCAATCAAAGGCCATGGTGGATGACTGGAAGGAGATACCACCTCCTTCTTCAGAGACCACACTGAGGATCCTTACAGGAAGAATTACATGCAGATTTTAATTTCTGAAAGAAGTGCGTAGATAAAATGAACTACTGGAAACCTCTGTTAAATTTCATTAATTTTATTAGAGAAGCACTCTACCTAGATCAGCTGCTTTTGTTAAGACAGATTGGTTGTTGAAGGAATTTTCTCTCATTTTGTCAAGTCTGCATTTTTCCATTTGCAGTCTTTTTGTTAATATATTCCTACGACTCCTACAGCAGTCGCCTACATGCTCATATCAGTGATGAACATTTTTCTCTACTTTTTTAAATGTAACAGGTACACTGTCCTCTATATTTTCACTTAATTTCCCACACGCACTCCTGACAAAATAAAAATGCCACCAAAATCAATGAACAAAACACCAGTTACACAAGACCCCTCCAAACATCTGAAAACAGAACATCTAATAACAGAACATGAAGAACAGAACATTGGTTTTCTGTAATCCACCCGTTGGGATATCAGCAGAAAGCAGAAACTTACTTTCTGCGTTAATTATCTAATTTTCTTTCCCTTGTCCCTGCCCCATTTCATTATAGCCGATTCAATACTGTTTATTTGCATATGCTTGAGCATGAAGTACGCTATTGCCCGGAGAACACATACATTAAGATTGAGTAAAACCACTCTTCCAGTAAATGCTTTTCTTGGCAATTTAGAATACTGACACAAAGTAAGTGGAAAAAGTCTTGAATCAAAATTCAGCTTAGGCATTTTCTTATAAATTGTGTAATCTTTAGTGATCAAGGTTGTGCTGAATCAAGACACCTTTATTCCTGCCCGAAGCTTTTTGGGGACTGCCGCCTAACAACCACTTGTCAACCAGTCAGTTGCTTTTTGATTTTATTGCACGTTAGAAAGTAGCCCATTAAGATCTGATTCCCAGAGAGAAAAAGAGGGAAGATAACACCTGCTTAGTAAATGGCATGAAATAACACTAAAGTCAGGATGTGTTTAAAGTGTGAACACAGATGTGCTTTTCTTTATGTGAATTGGTAATAAGCTTTTGAGACTTTTGGGAAACTTGCCTTTGTTGATCAGTTCATCGAAGAGTTAAAAGAACAAAAATTGTGAATTTTTCTTCACATCAGTCATTCGCTTCACAATTTGAGATCACTGTTCCCTTTTAATCAGTGCATGGCATATATTCTGTTTTCTTGGAGAGGGCAATTTGTGGTTTCATTACTAATTGAAGTAGACTAATTATAAGTGATTAGCATTTGAAGAAGGCTTTTAACTGCTATATAAGACCAGTTCAGTGTGCCTTTCTCTGCACTTCTTGTGAGTGTAACTTAAAATACATAATTCAATAAAGACTTTAGTATAAAATAGGGTCGAGTATACTTATAAGTCTTTATCAGTCATTTCTGCTGGTCTCTACTCCTAAACAAAATGGTGCTAAATATGCAGAATTGCAAAAGACAGGAATCAGCTAATTCAGTATAAATATGCTTACTTTCTACCTGAGATATTCCTACTATTTTTCTATTTTTTACTGCAAACACTGTGTCATGGAGAATATAAAAAAATACCTTAAGCTTTTAGCTCAAAATTGACAACCACCACAAAAAATAATATTGATCTTGTAAATCCAGCTGAAAAGAATCATAGAAATCTACACTGAAGAGAGTTGGCCAGATTCTGTAATTGCTTACATTATCAGTAACAGTATTAATATAAGCATTATTTTAGAATAGAACCATTAAAATAAACTAATTTTAATGCTTACATTTGTGTAGAACAGAAATGGGTTTGTTAGCTCCACGTCTCTGTTATTGCTGTCTGGTTATAATGGGGAACTCATTCTGTGCTACAGAACATTCTTCATGTTCGTTTTCATCCCGTGAGCATGAATGTGACCTCTGCTTTCAGAACGACTTAGGTTTGCAAGGCTGGGTCAGGGAGAAGAGCCAAGGGAAGAAGAGAAGTGACTTCTTGCCAGAAGCTCTTCTGGGAGGCCAGTTTTCCCCTTGGCAAAAGAAAAACATTTTTCACTTGACTTTTCTGGTTTTGCCCTGTACAACTTGGGTCAGTTCTCCAGACCGTATATTCTTTGTGAAGGCCTCTGTCTTTTGCAACTATTTCTTCCTCTCCTTCCCATGAAACACCTTGGGACCAGCCTTGGGTCTTGGACACACTCTCAAGGGCTTGTAGTTAGTTATGAACAAGGTGTTACAAGCAGGTGGCCCACATGAGAACATCCTTAAATGGCATTATAAATTTGGCAATAGTACTTGGTTTTGCAGTTGGCTGTGCACTGTATAAATGTACCAAAGAAGATCTCTGCCCAACTGATCTAAGAGTAAAATGAAATACCAGATGCAAAAAAACACAGAGCACAAGAAAAACACAGTCATGGTATGCTGGAGTCATAGAGCTTTACAAGTTTTCTGAGCCTTCATAATAAGGGAAGTTTTTTGTGAATGGAACGGAGAAAGAAGGGAAGATATTTTCTCTCTGTCATGTGAGAGGTGGAGCAGTTAAAATATGGAGACTGAACTGAGGAGTCATTTGGGGTTCCTGCTGTTGAATTACTGGAACTTACTAGGAGGTGCCTATGATATATTGAGCATTAAAAATAAAGAGAAATACATTGTATTTCATACAAAAAGTGACCTAGTAGTGGAAGAATGAAAAGAGAGGGGTTACGTGGACAAAACTTTGTAGTAGAAGAGCGGTCTTTGCAGCAGCATTTTAAGTAAGTGAGGTGAGACTGAATGTGTCTTGTATTTCTAAATATATATGACAATGAAATGCTGGTTGATCAGAGCTAGAAAAAAGAGGGTTTGTTGTGAGGATGAAGAGGATGAGTACGCCTGGAAGGTACTAAGTAGAAGAATTTGCAAAACTGGCTTCTAGGTTGAGAGAGGCTAGTGAAAGGTACAAGTTAAAAAACCTGTATCTTTGGATTGTTGCTTGAGTGATACAAAGAGAAAGTTATCCTGAGTGATTAAGAAAACAGGGGGAAAATGTTGCAAGTGAATATCAAGATGCCTGTTTAATTTTTTTGAGCTTGGAAAGTTGATAGTTAATCACTCATAAGATGTCAAAGAGATGAGGAGGAGATGGATCTGGGATGGTGAGTTAAGGCTGTGTGTTGCTTTAAGATAGTAGCTAATTTTAAATTTGCAGGTAGAAGTACCCTGAGATAATTTAAAGGCAGGAGAGAAGAAGATAAAATACAAAGTATTTTGGAGATCCCACCAAGAACTGCAATAAAATCTGGAGCGTTCTGTGGAAGAAACAGTGATAAAATGATCATAGCGCACAGTCAGAGAAGCCAAAAGGAGACTGATTTCAAGAGGAACTTAGTTGCATTGAAGGGAGCTGACAGTTCAAGGCAGGATACGGAGTGCTATTTCTGAGTGCAAAGAGATTAAAGAGAGAGGAGAAGTGGCAGTTAAAGAGGCAAGGGAGGTGGGGCAAGCATGTTTGTGCTGTGACGTGAGAGGGTGTGAAAGTAAGGCAAAGATTAAAAGAGGGAATAAGAACAAACACTAGCAAAATCTCCAGTTCTGTGGTAGGAAAAATGAAAGTAAGTAGCAGGGAGGAAAGACAAAAGTTTGCGATGAAAGCAAATGGAAAGAACTGAAATAAGTTCTAAGAAATGTCATGAATCTTTCTTGAATCACCAGACGACGATCTTCCTGCCTGCTGAGGATGATGAAAGTAGTCAGGTCCAAATATTGCAGGACGGACTGAATCATGGCTTTTCCATACTCATCTATACTGCTCTGATCCAATCTGACTTGTTTTCTGGCTAAGGCATTGTAGAGGGAAGATAATCCTTATAATTAGGCTCAGGTGGATCTGGATCATGTTTCTGCATGAGGCTTTTATACAAGACAAGTATCAACTAAACCACTAAGACTGCCTTTTTAAAAGAATTATCAGTGGGTTAAGCACGCCATGAACAGGTGTATGAATGTGCCCTGAGAACACACTGGAATGAGAACCTAAAGACCTAAACGCTATTCTGCCCATTTTCTTTATTATGCTGTGGTCCAAACAGGGCAAAATTAGGACAAGTAAATATAGAAATAAAGTTTCAGATCAAAACCAGACACTCAGTGTTTGCAACACCTTTGTGTTCAGGGAGACAATGAACAGAAGCTATTTGGATCACATAGTTCAAGTCAGATATCCAATGTCATGCCTATTTTACAAGTTTGAGTCCTTTTACAGGTGGTCTTTAGGCTTTTCTCTTTATCCCTTACTTCAGAATAGATCTGCCATTATTGTGTTCCCTTATTAATGTTTAATAACTGTAGGGATGTTGATGTTTCAAACAAGGAGATGTCTCTTTTCTGTCTCTGTTGTAGAAAAGCTCCTGGTATAGCAAATGATGAGTAACAATATTTTTGTATTGTTATAGAGATAGGAGGACATTTTAGCTGTATGTTTTTATCTACCAATATTTTTGCCATATTTTTCATAGTTGTGCTCGACACAGGAGAAACAAGTGTAGGGAAATTAATTATAAAATGTCCCCTTTAAATAGGGGGGACAGAAAACAACTGAGGTGTACTATGCCAAAGTGACCCGTGAACGGTTTGCATAGCTTATACTTCATATATTCTAACAAACACATCAAAACAGAATATAGCCACTATGTAAACATCCTTGCTGTCATATAAAACTAAATAGTCTGTACAATTTCTTTATATGAGGTGATTCTTTCAGATGTATTTACCGTATTTATTATTTTTTCCCCAGTATCTCCTACCTTTTCTCAAGTTTGAGCTCAGAAATACTTACCTATATAAAACTTCCTTACATTTCTCTCCCTCTCTTTATTTCTCTGTTCCTGTTTCCTATCTTGTATCAGAAGCAAAGTATGACTGTATTTGCAGATTTCTCTTTTTTCTCTCCAGCTTTTCTCCACCAGCAAGCCTTTGATTTGAAATTGTAAGGCACTTAATCTTTTGCCAGCATTCTTATAAACAGATTCAACTTGTCCTTTTGCCGATGCTTCAGCATGTAGCCAATTTCCTCTCTTTTCTTGCAGTTTAGAAGACCTCAGATAATTCTTCCTCTGTTCTCTCACAAATATATGAAATTCTAAGTAGTCATCTAACTTCTGTCACATTCATGAGAAAATTCCATCACCACCAAATTGCAGACTTGGCAAAACATTGTCCATCTGCCTTTGAAATGATATAAGAAAGGATTGAATTTCAGAGATGCTGGTACAGACAATCTAATCTACTACATGACTGCTTGTACTTTTACAGAATAGCGCGTTCTTTTGCATATCCCAGCATGGAATGCTTAAACTATTATTCAGCTTGGTTAAAGTCTCCATTCAATTCACCAGTGCTTCACATTTTATTTGATGAAAGACAAGGTCACTGGGATTCATAGTATTTGGCCTAAAACTGCTGATTTGCAGGAAACAATGCAGTTCTGTATAGATCTTTAGAAAGGACTGATCTGATGTCAGTATGCACTCTAATGGTGCTTGGCTGCAATTTTAAATACTGCTGAAGTAGAAGTGGTGAATGCTTTTACTTGTGTTACAAACTCCTGGTTAATGCCTTTGGTGAGAGGTTATTTAGGAATAGAGTCATATATTAATCCCTCAGGTTTAGTTAGATAACCCCTACAGAAGCTTTAAGCAGCCACTGCCTCAGATTCTTCGGGCGGAATCCAGTCAGGTCATCTGTAATCCATTTTTTTTCCCTTTCCTCTTCATTTTTAGGACTTTCAGTCTGCAAGCTGTAAGAATACACAAAAGAATGTGAGCAGCTGCGGTTACAGAGACATGTCTAGTAAGCAGCAATGGGTGATTCGCAGTGGCACTGCCTGATATGTGGAGTTCTTTAAAAAAATATTTACCTTATCTCTTTAACGATGTGTTTAAAAGTAGGACAAGCAAAAATTCTGACTCTCTGTCCTGTCTTGGCAGTCACTGTCCCTCACACAGTGGTAGTCCAAATATTCCAGTGTTAACTTTCAAGAGCATTAAATTCACCCCAGTCAGGAAAGATATTAAATACTCAAAAAAGAAATATACTAACTTGCTGGCTCTCTTAGTCTGAACAGGCTTATACATCTTTTACCCTCTATGGCTTGTAGACTCTGACGTAAGAGGGGAAGAGAGCTATGTACTCAGTAGAAAGGCATTTTCATTATGTCAAAAATAAATGGCTGAAAGCTAAAGTGTGGCTACTGCTGAGTGTGCCTCCTTGGCAGCAGCTGATATCATTCTGAGCAGCAAAGCCTTTGAGATGTTTCAGTGGTCCTATATGATTTATTTTGATCACATAAATGTTTATTATCTGTCTCTAAAAACAGATGAAGTGAATTTGAGAGTGTTGCAATGTGAATAAGCAGCAATTAGATGAAAACTCTTTTGGCAATGTACCTAAGCCACCACCAGCCACACACAATTATCAGTTATAGAAAGACTTTTTTTTTTTTTTTTAATTGCCTGAATAATATATTGA
>JAOXNO010000033.1:10724878-10764630 GCA_028565335.1 Limnodromus scolopaceus
GATTGGAGCACCTCCCTTATGAGGAAAGGCTCAAGGAGCTGGGACTCTTTAGCCTGGACAAGCGAAGGCTGAGGGGATACTTTATAAGTATCTAAAGGGTGGGTTGAAGGATGTTGGAGCTGGACTCTTTTCAGTGGTTTCCAGCGATAGGACGAGGGGCAACAGGCTCAAGCTGGAACATAAGAAGTTCCACTGAAATATGAGGAAAAACTTCTTTACAGTGAGGGTGACAGAGCACTGGAACAGGCTGCCCCGGGAGGTCGTGGAGTCCCCTTCTCTGGAGATCTTCAAGACCCGCCTGGATGCCATCCTGAGTAATGCGCTCTAAGAATTCCTACTTTAGCAGGGGAGTTGGACTAGATGATCTCTAGAGGTCCCTTCCAACTCTGACAATTCCATGATTTATTCTTATTTCCATGTGCTTTGAAAGAATGTGCTATAACTATCCATTTTCACTTAAAATATGAACGCTTTAAAAAAAAAAATTAGGGGGGAGCTGAACTTAATATCTATAATATAACTGAGTGGGAATGAATGCAATACATATAATATACTTTTTAAAAGCTAGATTCCTGTTACAATATGAGAATTTTCCACTCATGGTATTTTTGTTACAAAAGTAGTTTCATTTGTAATAATTGAAGTACATGAGTTGCAGCTAGTATGCCTGTATATATTTTTATAGTTTATATTTTTACAATAAACCTATCATCAGAAAGTCAAAATGCCTAAAATATTGACATAGTCATTCTAACTGATTCAGGAAAGTGTTGGTGATGGTGACTAGGTAACACGGTTGGAGCAGGTATTATAAATACCTAAGAGCAAGACTGGTAATTCAAGGAGGCAGAAGACTTCTCAATGTGACAGAATGCCTACTGCAGGTAACAAGTGGGCTTTGAAGAAATTCCAGTTGCTTCTGAAAGAGGCTAAGATGCATCTTGAAAGATAATAATGAATAATATCCAGTAAGTTTCAATCATGGGCAATTTTAAATATTTCTTTTAGCCAAGGTCATACTTGTAATATGAGATGGGAAATGTTAAATATAGAAGCTTTATACCAACAAGCTTGTTTTGTTTCAGAAATGGGTATCTTTTCTGAGGCTGTCAAACCTTTCCAAATGGAAAATAATCACCTGATACTAATTACTACAAAAAATGAAATAACCCAGCATTAAAATGCTGTTTTATCTGGTAGATCTCGTCCCTAAACAGATAAAGTAGTTAGGGTGGTGCTGGAAACCGAGTTACTGTCCAGATTGTGCAGCACGCTGTCTGATTTCCCTGAGCTTTTTAAAGAGATGTATCTCTCTGGTATAGATCCCCGTAGTCTACTTACAGAGAAATTTCATTACCATGCTGTGCAGTCCTCACGGTGCTGAAAGTAAAATATTGGATTGACAGGCACTCGTTGTGGAGGAGGGCTTATTGATGATGGAAAGACTGATTCAATCTCTAATCCTGAAGAACGACCTGCCACCTGGAGTGATAGTATACAGATGGGTGCAATCTAAACTCTCTTTCCGCCTCAAGTTGCATTTGGCTGTAGATTAACAATGTGATTCCATATAATGAAGATGGTTGTTTGGTGCAGTGGCAATTTTCCATTACTGACATGCAATGTCAACAGTTCTGACAAAGCTGTAAGGACAATGTTTAAATGTGCTACATCTGGCTGGGACGGTTGCCAGGTTATTAACAGCCCCATTAAAATTACCTGCAGAGATCTGCTTTGGTAGAAGAGAACATAGAGCAATGTTTCCCTTGCAACTATGTACACAGGCATAATAACAGTCCAGTAGCACACACTTGGAATAATACAGTATTATGGCAGTGGTAGCAGCTTTTTTAGTTTTATTTTGGTGAGGGAATATTTTAAAGCTTTAATTATATTGAATCTAATTCCTGTGGCCTTATTCAGGCAAATATCCTGTTAAGTCAGTGACGATTTCACCTTAGGATGGAGTTACATCAGTAGGGCTTGATTTTATTAACTATATTTCCAATAAAAATACTCTGAAGATGTATGCATACGTATAAGCATTTTTTAAAGTGATATATGAATGTCCTTTTAATTATCCTCTTTTTTTCCTTTCCTCTTGAATGACTATGTGACACTCCCAGTGAAGCGTATATAATACGAAAGGGTTTTAAGGCATTTTTCTGAGTAAGAGTAAAGGGCCATGCTGTCCCAGAGGACACTGCAGAAGGCGCAGCACATTTTCTGGTGAAACTCCCCTATTCCTTTTGAATGCAGAGGGAGCACTTGCCAGTATAATGATAAATGGGCTTGTGATCCTAGCGCTCTATAAGCAGTATTTAGTCCAAGCTGAAACATTCCCTCTAATTCAGTAGTGTAATGCTGGAGAAGGTTCTCGCACCCTCTCCCTTACCAATCCGTATAGCGTCTGCCTTAATTTACTTCCAAGTTGCATCTCTTCATATATGTCTGAAGGATCTCTGCATACGGAAAAATCCACCAGCTGCCTGCTTCCCATCCGTATAGCTTGTGAGCAGAGGTCCAATGGCCTGTGGTGAGGTTACCTGGCCGTGCCTGGTGCTGCGCTGCCCCACCGGCTGTGCTCGGCAGGGCTGTGCTGGGGACAATGTAGAAATGCCCACCGCACCTCAGCCTGTCTTTGAATGCTTCCTGCCTCTGTTGGCACCACATGCGATCTTCAGGATGACTTCAGGGTTAGTTCATAATGTGCAATGAGAAAAGGAGCCCAAATGCGGTCATCTTAGCTTATTATGGGTATGTGATCAATGGTATCAATAAAAAACTGGGGGCATTTCACATCTGATTATATTCTCTTCTCTGGGATGCTGTAGTGAGTAAATTCATTTCTTTGCAGCCTGAAGAAAAATACAAGTCTTTGAGTGTTTTTGTGTCAGAGTGCACAGGCTTTAGTCTTTGTCCCTCCTGCTTCAGCTTCCTGAACAAGTGGAAGAATTTTCAGAAATTAGGGGCGATACAAGGGCTCTTGACATTTATTACACGTGGAACTTTCCACATGTGGCAGAAATAGAAGACTAAGTTTAGAACAAGCAATATGACTTAATGTCTGTTATGCCATATGTTTTTCCTGCTGCTGCTGTACCAGAGAAAAGGGATGTGGAATAACCTGACCTCATTCTGACCGTGGCTGTGTTTGTAACTCCTTGGGGCTGTTACAGCCACATGAAGAATTCTCATTCTGCTGCACCACAGAATAGGCAGAGAAAATACACATCTATGACAAGACCCGGAGCAAAGGGAGTACAGTTTTGCACCTGAATCCTGCACACAAGTCTGCCATGGATACTCTGAAACATATATTACCTCTTATTTTAAATTAGTTATTTTTTAAGTACCTGGTAGCTCTTGGACTACCATGATATGAGTCATAGCAATATACTTGTTATGCATGTGTTTTGCAGGTCATGAGTCGTACATGTACAGAGTAGGTGACATGAAGAGTTCTGTGCAAAGAACAAAGGTTAAAATATATGTACAATTTAATTCGACTTGGAGCTTGGTCTGTGTCATGCAATGGATGTTCTGTGCTTCAGAAGTAAGAAATGAAAACCTGTGAAGGCCAGTCATTTTGTAGCGTTCAGTGACACTCAGATTCCCACTTTCACCCATCTTATTGTCTGATGGTAGTGCAGAAGCAGAAACACAAGCGTGCAGTCTGAACTATCAGGCTTGGGAGAGGGGGGGTCAGTCTCATAACTGAGCTTTCTTAATTTGCCATATGTTTTATTCACATACAGGGATAGGTGTAGGTCTTTCAATCCAGTTTAGGAGCAGAAAGAGCTAAGAAAAATAATGAAAGAATGTTGTAAAAAATTCTTGCTTTCCCACCTGTAGTGAGAAGTTCCAGTGACTGAACATCCAACTGTGCTCTGTGCACAGAGTGTTGATTTAAAGAGGCGCCAGCCAGTTGAAATGACGGGCTAGTTCCATAGCAAGTGTGCATGTTTTTGCATGACTCTGTGGGACTTGTATCCTTCTATGCTAACAATTGAGACTTATACTTTTAATGTAAATATCTTTTACTTAGACTGTCTTGGAATTAGAAAGTTACATTATTTAAAATGAAAAAGCAAAGGAAAATATTATGCTGCTATTTTTGCTATAACTACCTCTAATTTTCACTTCTAAAAATGGAAATAGTCAATTGTAGTCTATTTCACATTCAGATTCCAATAGTTGGAGTAGATTTTTTAAAATCTTTCCTAAGACTGGAAGTAAGTACTTAACCTTCTGATGGTGAAGGAGGAATCATCCATGTCCATCTCAAGCATATTTCATTTAACCGTGTTTTCATGTATAGAAATTAATATTTGGGACAAATCTGATTAAACGGTGTCTCTAGGGACAGATATATAAATGACGGTATTGCAAACTCAGTTCAGTTTTTTTTCTAGAGAATCTGAGATTGTCTTAGAATATTCACCCCAAATTATATGGTTAAATTAGTTGCCTGGTAACATTGTACTAGATAGATACAATAATACCTGTGTTTGCATACTACTCATAGAAATGAGTATATAAGATGAATGCTACCATTAGTATACTGGCTATCTACAGCCAGATAATTCCTTTCTTTTAAAATTAATAGTGTCTCTATTTTTCATAGTAGGTCAGACATCATTTTCATTTCTTTTTCTATGCCTTCTCAGACACTGATAACTAATGATGGCTTTCTTACATTTCAGGGTCTTATTGTAGTTTTAGCTGTCTTTTTCTTTCTTTCTTCTTCAATGAGTTTGACTCTTTGAGCTCTCTTTTCTTTGCCATTTCCCTTCACTTTTTGTTACTTAGCTTTTATTTAGCTTTGCACCTTGCCTCATTTTGCTCCTTTTCATTGACATGACCGTTTTTATTTGTAGTTCTGGATCAGTTCCCTCACTTGCAGTCTTGGTCATTGTCTCTTCTTGATGTGGGACTTTACCTGACCCTTCTTTTCTTCATGGTCTACTAGCTGCAAATTTCTCTTCTTTAATAATCAGCTTATTTTGCCTTACATCACCCTGTCTGTTGAGCTCTGTCTTTTGTCATACTTCTACAACCTCTAATTTATCTACATAAGATCTTCATTCATTTGATTTTCTTACCTTCCACTCTAAGATTATGTTTATACTCATGGTTAAGCCAGGTAATGGGCTAAAGCCAAAGCTCATCACAGTCTGGATCCAGATATCCATATGGCTGGTAGGATGCAGATGTCCCTGTATTTAGTAGTCACACACTGCCTAAAAATCCTTGCTTTCCTTGTAGCAAGTGGTGCCTAAACCCTCTAGAAAAGGTTATCTGAAGTGTCCTCAAGAGCAGATGGGATATCTGGTAGCAGCCACTTAAGCAAAGCTGCGTTCTTCCAAACTACAGGACTCTCATTTTCTTGGGCTAGCACTAAAGAGTTGAGTAAGTCTGACTTTTAGGGTTGCCTAAAGACAATGCCCTACGATGTATTTCTAAAATGGGCCAAGACTTTATAGAATATTTAGACAAAGTATTGTGCCATCTGAGGTATCTTATCTTCCCCTGTATATCAATTCTTTCTGTCTTTGAACTACAGAGAATTGCAGGAGAAACACCCTCCCTTCAAGCCCTGAAACTGTCCCTGAAGTGTGGGGTTTTTATCACCAGTTTGTTTACTCTCTTTCTCCCTGATTCCTCTGGCTGTTTTTCTCAGTAACTGTTCTGAAATCTTCCTTGCTTTGCTCTTACCTTCTCTTTTCTTCTTCTCTTCCTTTTTTTGTCTTCAGATATTTTGTGGTCGCTTGTCATCCTTATTAAAAAACATCTTTTCACCTTTCCAGCCACCATATGACAAGTATCAGACTTGGATATGTAAAGTCTCTATGATGTTATTACAAGAATAAATGTTCCCAGGAGTTATGTAATTATGTAATTTCCAGATGTTGATCAGAAGAAAAACACTGCAGGTAACAATGGGACCCAGACATATTTTTTCATAGGTTTCCTTACCAGATCATGGCATAACCAGTACAGTTTATGAAAGTAATGATCATGTTGTAGAAGATCAGTCATTAAAAGTGCACTACACAAAGAATTGTCAAACAACTTTGATCAGCTGATTAAGAATTCAATTAAATGAGAGGTTAAGAAATCAGTCCATTGCTTCATTTTAGAGACATGCAAAAAATAGATATTTGGGAAACCAGTTGGTGAAATAAACTGAAAATATTGATTGCTTGCATATCTAGAAATTATTTCTATGTAAGCAGAAAAGCTATTAGGACAATCCTCAGGTTTCATGGATAAATAATAACTTCAAAGAGACTGTTAGGGTAATATCTGAAAGGGAAAGATAAGCTAACAGGCAAAGATAGCCATATCATGGAGGTTAGCAACTGTAGGGATTAAGTGAGAACTGCTAATGTTTAATTTGTGTGAGACTTTATAAAGGAAATTTAAATCTTAAAGGCCTTGAGGAACTCTAGGGTGGAGATTCAAAGGAGGTTTCTAGCAGTCCAAGGTTCTGGAGTAGGCATTCAGTGATAGTAGGGAGAAAATTCCTACTGAATTTTAGGATAGGTTTTGGTAACCCTCCCTTTATTCCTGCATATGACATCCACTGACCTTACTTCTTTAACACTTTTCCAGATAATCCATATCTGTCTTCTACGTAGCTAGTCTTTGAAATTAGGGCCTCAAACTTGCATATCACAGTTTATGTTCACTGGACTTCAGGTGCTTTAATTTTTACTTTTAACACTTGAGAAAGAGCAAAGCAAAAAGTTAAAACTAAACACATGGCAGGCAAGCAATGAATACAAGTTAGGAAGGAATTTATTTTCAACTGAAAGGTACATATATTGGAACAACAATTTTCATTAATGGCTTCCTCCCCCAGTGTGAACTCAGGCCTGCTGTGATTCATATTTTCTGGGATTCCTCCTCCTTTTCTATTGTTTGTGTAGCGTTAAGTCCACAGTTGAGCAATTCTCTATCCCCAAGGTTTGTATTAGCAATGAGAGATATGGGCACCGAACCCCATGCTGCTAGAATTCCATTTTTAACTTATATCTTTCAGGCAATTTTCAAAATGTAATATAGATTCAGCACCTGCCTTTTTGGTTCCAGATGTCCACCATAGTAGAGTTTAGACTTCCCGAGCTCAAACTCAGATTTACCTACCCACATCTCTGGAGCATCAGCTAAGACATCCAAGGTCAATGTCCCTAGATTTCCATCCAGGCAGCTTCTCGCTGCTAATACATTATGATATGTCAAGCACATCTCTGTATAGGACTCTATTGCGGATTACGTGATATCTGTCTGTCCCAAGAGTAATTTTTAAAAGAATTCAGTGCATCACAAAACTGCATTCTTTACCAAATACAGTTACCTATAATGAATTTAACAGTTCAGGACCAAAATATATCTTCTGCTTTTAGTGCTTTACTTCTCTGAATAGATAAGAAAATTTTGCTCCTAGTTCTGAGTCTATTTCTGTTTCCCTCCCATGCTGCCTTGGTCCCCGGAGAAGACCTTCCTGCCTTAGGTCTTAACACAGTCCAGTCTTACCTTTCCTATGGCCTTGTTATGTTTTAGCTGCGTTTAATATGCTGGCTTAGATCTACCTCTTCTTCACAGGTGCATCTCTCTTTTTCCTGACATTTCCTCATACATGTCCATCAGTGGTTTCAGCATCTTCCCTGTCATTCAGGCTTACAACTGCTATGTCAGTTTTGACACTCTCTTCCCTCTTTCCAGAGCAAGTTGTCAGTCCATCATGTCACTTTTCTCTGTCTAATTCCATCTTCCCACTTCTGCTTCCATGACTGGAACTGTTATTCAGGAGGACAATGAAGCTGGTGAAGGCTCTAGAGTGCAAGTCTAATGAGGAGCAGCTGAGGGAACTGGGGCTGTTTAGCCTTGAGAAAGGAGGCTGAGGGGAGACCTCATTGCTCTCTACAACTATCTGAAAGGAGGTTGTAGAGAGGTGGGTAACAGTCTCTTCTCCCAAGTAACAAGCAATAGGACAAGAGGAAACAGCCTCAAGTTGCACCGGGGGAGGTTTAGGTTGGATACTAGAAAAAATTTTTTCATTGAAAGTGTTATCAAGTATTGGAACAGGCTGCCCAGGAAAGCGGCAGAGTCATCATCCCTGGAGGTATTTGAAAGACATATAGATGGGTTGCTTAGGGACCTCATTTAGCGGTGGACTTGGCGGTGCTAGGTTAATGGTTGGACTCAATGATCTCAAATCTTCCAACCTAAGTGATTCTTCACGAATCTTGTGTAATGCTGCAATGAGTAATATGGGACAACATGATGCAGTTCTGCTGTTGCAGCCTCAAAAAGTAAAGGTACCTGCTTCCCTCTAGTTATTTCTACTGCTGTTATGGTATTTGACCACCAGTTGCTGTTCACTCCAGCTAGTAATTCTCCACGAAATGCATGCATAATCAATACGAGACTATTTACAAATGAACTGTCTTTTTATGGTGAGGTTTTATACCAGCTCCATGACTGTACTTCCCAAGCATCACAGTACCTAATGTAGTGTTAGGTACTGTGAGACAGTCCAAAACTCAGAAACACCAAACTTTTATTTATTGTTTATTAAATTGTTTCAGAAACCGACCATGAACTGTACAAGCTTTCACAAAAAGCAAGTGTTCCAGTTCCGTAAGGTGCAGCCTTCCAAAATTCACTTCTTGTTGGTCTTAGATTAAATTACTGTTCATCCTTATTTGACTGATTTAAAAGTTTGAGAACTACAAGATTATGGATGTTCTATTTTTTCCCATGTATCTTTCTTATTGCCTTTTTTCTTTGTTATCTCTCCTCTTCTTAAAGTCATAGTGTAATCCTCACCCCCTTCTACAGGAAACTAAATACAAACAGTTCCCTTGATAATAGTTAGTACAGGGCTTCAGAAAGAGCTAGCACAAAATTAAAGGAGGAGGGAAAATTCCAGTAAAAATACTTCATAAGCTATGCATATATATCTAATATGTTTGCAGCATAATTATGAACGTGTCACTCCCTTGATACAGCTTCAGTAAAATAGCTTGAGATACTTATTATCAATAACTAAAAGTTAACTTCAGTTAATATCCTTTCATCCTTTTATGTCCTCTCTTTATTTTTCTATTTCTCTGTGTGTGGAAGTGTTTAATTCTTTCCTGTCATTCATTTCTAGGGAGGGTCACCTCTCTGCTGCGAGTTGAGAGATAGTGATGCACTGATAGAGACTAATAGCAATGTCCACAACAGTGAATCGCTTGAAAATCAAGGGACCATTTTCAACATAAGGTGCTTCTGCGAATCTGGTTCAGTACGTTAGGTACGTTGGTTTTTATGAGGAACAGGGTCCAGTGATGGAGGGGTTCCTGGCATCTGTGATGCTGAGACTCAACAGTGAAAGGGTGAACACATGTATCCACACATCTAAGTGTGGATTTATAGGACAATATATACGATTTCCTAAGTTGGGAATAAGAACACACATGATGTATAATGCTGCTGTGTGAAAAATGAATACGCAATACACTTAAAATTCTTGTACCTATATTTTGCATACTTGGCCTCTTTCCTGGGGTTTAGTCTGGCATTTCAAATGTAGCTTCTTAAGTACCATCTTAAATATGAAGTCTTTGTCAGCTAGGGCTGTCTGGCAAACAGGAAATCTGCTTCCTGGACATTTTAGTTTGGAATTCAGTTTATTTCTTTTCTCTAAAAGTTTGTAGTTAAAAAAAGTATTATTGAGGGAGAGATTCATATTACAACTGCCACAGTCCCATTTGCTATGACACTTCTGAGGTACGTAGGGGACAATAGTGCCAATTCCTTCTCTCCTTGATTCTAGCCATGGTCTTGTGGCTTATCAGCTGCCATTCTCATATAACAACCTCACCTGAGTACATGTAGAGAGCCACAGCATCAGCTTCACAACAGTTTTGTGATATAATAATATATAAACTTGTATCTTTTTATGATTGCAAGGCCAGGTTAAAACTAGTTTTGAGAGAATTCATAGCATCAGAAGAAACTTATTTGTTGTGGATGTTATATATTCTACTGTTTTACATTCAGTATATCACGCTATTATGTGTATCAATGTATAGGCTTTTAAAGGAGAAGCAGAAACTATTAATGATACTGTGACACTAATTCCCATTTCTCAATTAAATTCACATCCTGTGAGAGAAGATGTGTGGCTGTATTTGACTGTATTTCAACAGAAGCACTGCAAATGATAAATGCACTTCTAGCCAGGGCCTGCTTTTGTACTGGAACTAGTAGAAAACAGGATGGAACAGCAACAGCAAGGACATGCTATGGCTTAATTTTGTATTCCTGCAGAGCCTTGAAATTGTTTGGCCATGTGTTTCGTTTTTTGCTGCTCCAAATGAGAGTGAAGAATTCCTTCCTGTAGTTAAAATGTGTTTTGGATGAGCAGGTGTTGGTTCAATCAAATTTGCAAGCTGATTTAACTTCCTGGGATTTCAACTGTTGAGGCACAAGGGGAAACATTTAAAAAGTGCTAGCAACAGTAAGCGCCTATAGATCATTGTTTCAGATTGTTGTTGTTGGAGGAAATGTGATGCAGTGTTTGGTTCATCAGCTAAAGTTCCGTTTTATGGTATCAGTCAGACTGAAGGAGGTCAGTCTGTACCCAGAAAGATCTCTTCTGAAACTCTTTTGTTCTCTAACTCCATGAAAGAATAGTTGGAAGCAAAAAATAGACCGTGTCAGATGAAAGTTGGTATCTTGGCATAGTTCCATTAACTTAAATGGAGAGATACTGATTTACACAAGCTAAGTGTCTGCCCTTAAGTCTATTGTTTAGAAGTCATCCAGGAGTATTTTCATACCTTTCAAGGGGAAGTTCAGATGCTCTTTAAAACCTGTGACACTTTACTAACTGAAGTGTAAAGCTGCAAAGCAGTAACCAAGGCTCGCTCTTTTTAAAAATTGCACTCTTAAGAAAAATCAAAGTCTACAAAATAGGTTTATAGTTAAAAATAGTTCTGTCTTGGTGATTTTGAAAGTTCAGATGCTGTGAACTTAACTGTTTGTATTCAGGCTTTGGTAGGGGTTCTGCTAGTAACAATGATGGTTTCTTTCCATGCTGATGATGCAAAATGTATTCTTGATGCCACTTGTGATCAGACAGCTCTAGATAATCCATGCTATTTATCATGGCAGCAATAGAAAACTTTTTATTCTATTTCTAGATCAGGTAGAGTCTGATTTTTTATCTAACACCACTGAGGAGCTTCACTCTTGCTAAGAGAGAAAAGAAAGGCTGGAGTAAATAATAAAACATCATACCTATTTCTTTTCACTTATATTAATTAACCTATTTTGACATTGTTAAAGCATGCAGTTGTTTTGATACATGAAGTGAAAGCATAGAAATTGTCTGCAAGTCTAGAAAACATTCTACACTGGGAGACTTGTACAGACAGATCTTCTGTCTGTGTCTTGAAAAGCATTTGTATATGTTAAAAAGTTAATAGTTTCTGTGACGCTAGTAACCTTACGTCTGTCCTTAAATTGAATATTACTCAGTTTAGTTAAGTCTATAATTGGAACTGCTATAATTGGGACTGATAGGCTTTTCCTATCAAGCTATTTTTGTCAAAGGAAAGCATAGCTTTCAACTGTCCATTAGGAAAAAAAAAAGAAATGAATGCTTTATTTTAGTGTAGACATCTAACCAAGGGCAAATTCATCCTTCCAGTTCAGGCTGATATTAACCTATATGCTAACTACTTATGCGGCACTGTTGAGATATCTCATGGTATCCCATTTTCAATCCCCTTCTCTATGGAGAGGGCTCTTTGACAAGACTATATGGCAGATCATATTCTTCTCTTGACTGAAGTACAGTGGAGACTTGGTGAGTTGGATTCAGTGGTGTTCCAGCATCTCAGGATCCCCTGAGAGGGTTGGAATACAAGAAGAAACTGTAGATATCTCGATATACTTCCCGTGTGATCTCTCCCTTCAGAGGGAAAGTAACTTTGTTCAGATAGAATTAAAAGCAGAGTAATTATTCTAGAATAAAATATTTTTTATCCTTGAAATAGAGTATCCACATGGGGGAGTTATATCAGCGTAGCTATGGCACTGTAATTATTCTGTTAAAGTGAGGCCACTCAAATTCTTCTTCTAGCTAAACCCCAATATGACCTGTTACCACAAGTGGGAAGAAAGGAAATAAAGAAGGTTCATTGGGCTCTTCGTCACCTCCCACGCAACACCTTCAAATAAAAACTGTAATTCTGGTGTGGATAAGAACAGCAATGAATGAAATAAAGTGAAACATAGAAGCTTCTTTTTTTGAATGTTATTGAAATGTTCTGCTAACAAAATGAGCCAGACAAAAGATAGAATATGATGATATGGCACAGTGCCCTGCTCCATAGAGATATCTAAGCAGTTCTGAACACCTGGACTAGTGTAATCAGTAGCTTATCTTATTAATACATTGAAATGAGTTTTTAAAGACAGTATTTTGCAACTTAATATCCAGAATATTTAATTTTAAAATTAAAAAGACATATGAGAATTGAGAATAATAGATGAGACTTTAAAAAATATGTAGTTTATTTACTGTGTTAACAGAATTTGGGTGTCAGAGAATAAATCAAGACTTCAAATTTGCTCATAAGGAGATTAAATACAGTGCTCTCTCAAAGGTCTGAGTCATAATTCTTGGTCAGATTCTCTCTTAAAATTCACTTCTGGTAATAAGAAATTTAAAATGCCCCTCTAATTGCATCTTACTACAGTAACCCCTTGTCATTTCTTCTCTAAGGCTTTAACACTGCACATTATAAGTGTGTCATATTGCCTCACTACACTTTAATTTTGATAAAATATAGTGTCTATACAAAAGGCTGTTGTTTATAACATCAGTTCCTTGGAGCAGTTGTTTCTCTTGTTAGTTCACCAAAGTTGCTCTAAGTCAATCTCTTGTTCCTTGTGATACAGTGCTTCGTGAAAATTTACAAATCATGTAAAAGAGCTGTGCTTCTTAAAGACATCAGTTATTTCATCAAGGCAAGAGACACTCTCAAGAAGTGAGTTTATTGAAAAGGAATTGTTGATCAGTTTATCAAAGAAAGATTTGACATAAAAATCATGATGGGTGCAACGTAAGGGTTAAAAATTCAATATATGTCATTTACAAGTTCCTAAAGTGTAGTTTGCAAAGTCTGTTTTAAGAGTATCTGCTTTCTTGAACTATTTCAATGAGAATGACTTTAAGCTTTTCAGGGAAAGAGCTGTTCCCTTATTCTTCTTTCTTAAGCACCTATCAGGATGTGGATGCTCTGAGATATGAAAGTGATTAAAACAACACTAATTAGTTTGGCAAAGAGATTTAAATGTAGAAAACCTCTAAGAGATCCATTAATGCTGTAAAAATTAACAAGGAATTGAATAAGCCCATGCCCATGAAGTAAAGAACGTACCTCAAACAAAGTACTGATGGCGGCATGCTCACTGTACTGGGGACGCCAAGAAGTTACTACAGCTTTGGGGCAGGAAGCGTACAAGAGAAAAAGCAGAGAAATGAGCTGGCTTTTATTTCCAAATCTCATCCATCTCAAAACCGCTTTGATGGCCTTTAGCAGCATCCCACCTGCAGAATACCTGTCCAGCTCCAAAGCCTGTAGCCTCAACTCGGGCATGACACTGCTGGAGAAAAAAAAGTAGTAGAAGCTTCTTCCCCCAACCCCTTTGAGGTCTTGCCAGCAGCAGTGTGTTCCCTGAGTACTGCTAGCCAGGTGTTTCCAGTAAAAGCAGCTGGTATTACAGTAACTGAAGGGAAAAGCTTCAATCACTTCATTATGGGATGTATATAGGTGACTAATTCTATTCCTACCTTTCTCTCTAGGAAGAATCTCATGCTTAGGAGTTTAGGTGAACACTGGAAGTAGATTGTGTAGCCTGTAAAATTAGGAAGCATCAGCTTTATGATTGTCTATGCAAGCTTCATTCTTACCGTTTTATGGAACACATACAGCATTTCATTAGATATTCAGATCACCACTTTCCTCAGAGGGACCCTTCTTCACAAAGTGCACAAAGTCTGAAGACACAAAGAGACAAACTTAAGTTCCACCTTCATTATAAGCCTGCTTTCCTAAGCTTTTCCTTTGTCATAAATCTCTTTCAGGAGATTGGTTTTGTCCACTAGGTATCATTTTAATATAACACAGGTTTTCAAGGTTGTTTCTTCCTTTTTTGGAGTAGCATATCTAAAACAATAGTAATTTTTCTTTTTAATGTAAGAATTTATTATTTTAATGAAGGTAACCTCAAAACACATGGAAGTTAGCAGGACTACAGACTGCTAGACTACCTACTTGTATTTTCTAAGGTAAAAACCCCAAACCATGTTTCATGTCTCATTGTGGATGTGAATTTAATTGATTATGCTACATAAATGCATTAAGTAAGTCTTAAGAAATTATTCCTAAACTCAAGGCTTACATTCTGTTTGGAGTTTTTTAGCTGTTACCTGCTCTGGTAGAACTAAGCTGCATTCACAATGACTGTGATGACCTCTCAGATCAGCCACTGCATGTGAGTGATCACCCGAAGACATAACAAAAATAAACAAAACATGTTTTCCAAATACTTATTCGGCAGCAAATGTGCTTGACTGCATTCCCAGCAGAAAAACTAAAAGGCTTAGATTCAGCATTTTCAAATGGATGTAAATTAGTTTAATACAAACATAAACTTCCTTGTGAAGTGAACACTAGTTATTAAAAAATAAATAAATCTGGAACCAACATGCTCCAGTAAAAAAGATTGACATGAGAGTAGCAGTTATATTAAGAGGTATTAGATTAACATCCTCTAAATTTATAAATCACGCAATTTGACTGCTCATTCTGTATATATAAGAAGTAATTAATCAGAAGATTTCCTTTTTTAGCATCACAGAAATATGTTTTACAAACCTTTACATAAGAGTTAAGATGCAAAATAAATGTGTGGGAAACAGAATTAGATTTACCTACCCATAAAGAGCCATTTTCAAAAAATGATCATTTGAAATTTTAATTCCTACACATGCAACCAACAATCTTTTTTGGAGAGACCGGGTGTGGGACCAGTTCTAGATAACAATCCACTCATTTTCGTCAGTGTGGATGGGCACGGCTACTTCTGAAATGCGACCACTGGCATGTGTTTGTATTTTGCATCTAATCAGCAGATTTGAATGTAATTATGTATTTTGCAGGTGAGGTGTTAATGCGGGTTATATGGCACATCAGCTGTGTGCTGCCACTTGAAATGGTCCACTGGAAAATCTTGAGACAAACAACATTCAATTAGGCGCGCAGCCATGAGCAGCTGTGCTAAGTACCACTGGCATCGCCTCAGACGCACAATTCTCAGTGTGAGCCTACTGCTAGCCGCTTTTAAAATGTGTTTATGTTGGTGACAAAAACTTTCCATCATCAATTCTTCTTAAACCTCTGTGCCTCTTAGCTGAAAAATTACAGCTGCCTGCAAGGGGAGGGATGCTCAGTCCTATTAATTTTCATTGGATGAAAAGGATCTTTTTTCCTTCAGGCTAAAGGTTTAACCTTTATGAGTTTCATGAGTAACAAAGGGCAGCCAGATTTTTATTACATGGGCTAGAGCTGTGCATTTGTTCAAAATAATCAGCACTGGGCAATCTACTGCGTATCGATCCAAAACAAACATTATTACCCATGTAAGCTGTTTCCTTCTCAAGTCTACATTTGGCATAGGAAAACAAACTTGTTTGATCATGAGTTTTCAAATGCTTACCGTATATGTCACTACAGTCTGTTATAATGGTTGGGATTCATGACAGCAATACTACTTGGGGAAATGCACCATCAGATTTCATGGGGTGTGGTTTTCCCCTCAAAAATCCCACACGTGTATTTAGAAGCTACCTTTCTGAGTACACAAGCGCAGCCATGGGTAATGCTGACTTGCTCAGCAGTCAACAGAGGAGACAGCCAGCAACACCTTTACAACTGTATCTTTGCAGCTGGTATAAAAGTAAAAGTCACACAGGTATTTTAGTTTGTGGAACAGTGCTGGTTGATTCCTTCTGATTTGCTGTGGAGGGTGTGGTTTGTCTGCCCTCCCGCTGGTGAAGGGTGGAAGACCTGCTATAAGGGCTTCTTGGAAAGAAGCACACAAGCATACTGACCATTGAAGGGAGGAGAGGGGAAAAGGAGGAGGACAGAAAACAAGGAAGAGCATTTAGGTTTAATTTTGGAATCCTCTTTTAGTTACAAAAACCAAAACAACATAGAAGCTGCCTTTTGACTTGTTACTTTTTTGAGGATGAGAAAACCTGCAGCTCAGGTATAGTTACACCGAAATCATGAAAGTATGATGGATGAGGGAACAGTGGTTAGAAGATGAAGAAAAAACTCATGAGGTCATTAGTATCACCTGACTGAGAATATTGCTATGTGGAAGGGACTGATAAGAAATGCTCACAAGCTGAAGGGCGGTTTGATCATAAACAGAGGCTAGGATATGAGAATTGTATCTCTTTTTTCAGTGTATGTGTCTGATTCTGTGAGCCCTCTCAAGACCTGAGAACAACTTCATCTGGACTTGATTTGGAACTGTAGTTCCATACAAGGAGTCATCTCATACTTGGGAAGTGACTGGAGGTGGTCTGATAAATATAATAATTAATAATAATAATATAAGCTGATAAATGGACAGTAAAGTGTAGCAGCATTGGTGAGACAGTAATGGAGGGAACTGAGGACCACTGCCTTTGCAGTCTAAGCGTAATCTACATATGCCAACAATCTATTTCTATAGAAACCTCTGGTTGTGAAGGAAACCTTTTTCTTTTTAATTTTTTTTAGTGCAAGTCTAGCATTTCTCCAAACGATGAGAATATTTCTTAATGTTTGACAGACTTGAACTGTGGGGAATGCAGTATTACCTGACTAGACTTCAGCAGTATACAAGAGAAGCTAAGTCCTATTAATTCTTTGGTGGTACAACAGAAGATGTGAAAGATGAGAATTCTGCTGACTGAGTGGTAGCTATTTAAAAACTACAACAGGAAAAATTAAGAGTTACGATAGACAAAGTTATGGTCTTCCCCAATGTCCTGGTTTCAGCTGGGATAGAGTTGATTTTCTTCCTTGTAGCTGCTATGTTTTGGATTTAGTATGAGAATAATGCTAGATAACACATATTGGTTTAGTTGTTGCTAAGTGATGTTTACATTATTCAAGGACTTTTTCAGCTTCCCATGGAAGCTGAGAGGAAGCAAAGACAGGACAAGCTGGCTAAAGGAATATTCCATACCACAGGCGTCATGCTCAGTGTATAAATGGGGGTTGGCCAGGGGGTAGGAATCTGCAATCGCTGCTTGGAATGGGCTGGGCAATCAGTCATTGTGTGGTGAGAACAATTTGTGTTGCATCACTTTATTTTGTATATTCTTTTACCATTTTGTTAATCTTCCATTACTGTTCTATTAAACTGTCTTTATCTCAACCCGTGAGTTTGGGGTTTTCTTCTTCCTTTTTCTCTCTCTTCTCCCTACCCTAGTAGGGGGGAAGGGAGTGAATGGCTGTGTGGTCCTAGTAGCCGGCTGGGGTTAAACCACAACACCCAATTATCTGTAATTTGAAAAATCAGAATTAATCATAATTTTTAAAAAAATCATAATTTGTGCTTCTAGGCGACCGAACAGGCATTTGGAAGCAAACTGGTGCTACTGGTTGACTTAGTGAACTCAGCTAGTAAATAGGGTGTAATGATGAAGGGATTGCTAACCTCTGGGCATTTCAGATATATCTCATGCAGAGTTAATGCACTGATATGTGTTTGTATTGATAGAAATAGTGTGACTGGCTGAATGAGAGCTTTTGTTTGCATCTTGAAGTGAGAGCAGCCATCATACATAAGCATACACTTTTGGTATTGTTTTCATTGTTTGATGTGTAACACTGCTAGGTGAAGTAGAGAACTCGAAATGGAGAATAGCCTAGTAGTCATATTCTCCTCGAGTGCGATTTTAAAACCAAATTAAACTACTCTTTTCTACACAACATTCTTTAAAAAAATAACATAGTACAGAATGCATGATTTAGTTTTCATAAGCAAAAGTTAAATAGAAGACTCATTCTTCATCACTTGTATTTTAACCCTAACTTACTTACACTTGAATAGTAGATCAAATAACAAAGTCAGTTGTATAGTAAGGATGTTGGATTTTTCTTGTGTTTACCTGCATAATATAAGCTAGTTTCATACAAAATCTTAGTACTTTGTCTGTCGTTGCTGGTTTGAGATGTGCAGCAACATTCCTGAGGTATTTCCTCTTGGAAGAATACAGTAATTCAGAGCCTCATATATCTCCTTCTAAGGGAGATGGGAATAAAGTAGATGAGACCTAATCTAGTCTAGTTCTGTACATTTTCTCAAGAGTGCCTTTGCAGACACAGTTTTGAGTGAAAGCAGTGTTTTCTGTATACTTTTAGCTAATATGATTTTTACGTGTTTTAGAAAGAGAAACAGTCTAATATTTCTGTAGGTATGTTAGTTTGTATTTCCCAATGCAAAACACCTTTTGTTATAATTTGAATTTTCTATTTTGCTTTGCATTAGTCTTTTTTTACTAGTTCTCTGCAGTATTTCAAATGTAGATTCACCTATGTATTTCATTAGTGATCTCTTCAGGTCAATGTGATCCAAACTGTTTAACCCAAAAAATAAAAGTAGCTGCTTCTTTTTTCCAATAATTTTTTCTAAATTTCCATCTGTTGCTGTTATTTTGAGCCTTTTGAAATACGTTAAAGTCCCTGCTCTTCCTCTTCCTTCTCTTTTCTTTTTCTTTTATTGTTAGCCACATAAATCTATGGTATGTAACTTAATTCATATGACATTTTAGGAAATGCACAGAAGAATAACAGAAAGCATACAATGCAGAGTCAGTTGTGAAGATACAGGAGAAGTTCAGCCCGTGTGCTGCAATGTTTCCTCTGCCACTTTCAGAATGGCCCTTAGGAGAGTTAACAAGAGCCTATCCTGCAGGGAGAACCCCTCTTTTGTTTTGTTTTTTTTTATAAGATCTGGTATTACGTTATTATTTTTTGTTTGGTTTGGAGGTTCTTTTGTTACTTTGATATCTTTTCAGTTGTTTCTAGTGTTTCAATGGATGTCATCAAGCAGAACTATAGGCCTCAAAGAGATGAAGTAGCCAAGTTGTTTTAAAACTTAGCCTTCCTTTCACAATAACGATATGAAGGTTTCTTTTCGATCTTGTGGCTAAAGGAGCTTATGCAAGACAGTGATGCTTAAATGGGGAGTTTTTCTTGGGAAAGGGGTGGGGGCTTTATCTTGCATGTATCACTGAGATACCATCATTACCATTTTGAAAAAAAAAGAATATTGTCCCTTTTCTCAGGATGTTTTCAAAACCATCTGAGATGACGTTTGCTTTAGACAATCACACCTTTCAAGAAGGGTTGATAAGGATTTTGCAAAGGGCTTACTCTTAATGATAGAAGCTAATGGTCTACAGTGTGTAGCGAGTCACTATTTCTTTCAGTGGTCTGTTTACCTTTAAACTTCCTGAACTTTAAAGTCACTCATTAATTATTATTTGTGGTTTTGTCTTATTATTTGAAATATTTATTTTGCCAGGCTATATTAAGTATTAAGGTGTAGTAGCCTTCTTTTTTTTGTACATTCACATGCTTTTATATTCTCTGATTTGGCTGGTTTGAAAGCAAGATGCTGGGGAATACTTCTCTCTCCTTGTTTCATATTGACTGGTAAAAAGTAGGTGTTTAAAAAATCTCACTCTATCCAAGAGAGTGCTAATGCAAACCCAGATTTGTTAACCCAAGAGATTTGAGTAAGGCTATTGGAAGAAATGAGTTAGATTCTTTTCTGAAGTGAGCCTGTCATGTTTTTGAGGCTCTCTAGTCTCTACAGGACAGTATAGAAAACAAATAAACAAACAAACAAAATATTTTATAGCGTTTGGCTTTCAGGAACTTTGAAAAAAGAAAATACCTGCAGGACCACCTACACTTAGAGTTTGATAGCTGTCCCAGATTAAAAACACATAGAAAAGACAATTCTAATTATCTTTCCTCTTTCAATTGTAAAGGAAAAAAATTATCTTCCACTATCCATGAATTTACTATGAGGCCTGTTAAAAGATAGCTTTGGTGCTCTTCAACCTAATGAGTTGCAATGCCAAGAGTGTACTACAATCTTGGCTGAACAGCCACTATCAGGCTTTGAGGACAGTGAAGCACCTTGGTGCATCAGGAACAGGAAGATTTGCAGGTGGAGGAGCATCAGTGGGCTCTTCACAGTTTGCCTGCTCAGATAAGATCTGAAACTTTTGAAAAGAGAGGGGATTCTTTGGGGAGAAGAAAAATGACATAATATAAAATCTTCTTTTGAAAGTAATGTAATTACTGCTGTGCGTCGGGTACACATTTGTATATCTGAATTGGTTGGGAAAAGGTTGCTTCCTAATGAAAGATGAGACTATTTTATCCCAGTAGAATGAGAAGCAGTAAGACAATGTAGTTTACAGTAGATAAGGGTAAAGTTTTCTTTTATCTCCCCACTCTCTACATGGCTCTGTGTTGCTCTTACATGGGCTGAATGTCTGCTAACCTGAGGACATCCATCAGACTGTGTTTCAGCAGGAAAAAAGTATGACTCTTAACTGTGTGATCTTGGTGGGAATGCGTTTGCAATAGAGATACTTTTGGCAAGAACATTTACTTCTTTAAAGCTGTATGGGAGTTATCCTTCCCTCATAAAGAAAAATGCTTTATAATATTACTGTGGGAAATTATCCCTGGGAAGACATGCCATGTAACAGAAGTAGCACAATGAAATGGCTTCTCTGCTACAATCATTTACAAATGTATAAACTTTAAGCTATAGTAAGAAGTCTTGTTTTGCTGCTTTTCTTAATGTGATGCAGAATATCTTTAAAAATATTAATGGAAAATGTGTTATGTCCTTTCTTTTGGTCTAATCCTCTGTATTACCTGTACAAAGAACAAGGATTTGCACCCCCCCCGCTTTTTTTTTGCTTATCTATGCTGCAGTCCTACTGTCATTGTTTGATTCTGCTTAAATCCCTCTGTACCTAAAGGTACAGCCTTATCAATTGAAAAGCTAATGCTATATAAGAAGTGAAAAGAACACAGAAAGGTTTCCTAGCAACTACTGTGAATCCTTCTAAAGTAAGTCAGTTAAAACCATGTAGTACGTGCAATGGGTGTAAATTAGGGAGCTAAGCTGATCCACAGATTTACAGATGCCCACTATAAAGTACAATAAAACCTGTAATAGAAGGTGAATTGCTCAAGAAGAAAATCACATCAGAGTCTTGACAGCTTTATCATTATTTAAATGATCCAGCTTAAATTCTACTATGTAGTTAGTAAGGCTGAGTGTCAGAGCTACAGCAACGGTGTACAAAAGCACAGTTAATAGCATTGGTTAGTGTCGCTGCTGTGATTATGTCTTTTACTGCTCTTTCCAAAAAACAACCAGCAAACGTAAACAAACAAAACAAACTCCAAGGGGCAGTTGCGGGGGAGCCATTACAAGGTGCAAATATACAAAATCACGTCTGTGAAACAGAGTCTTTCTTGTTTTGTTCTCCTTTGCACACTATGAATTAAATCGGACATTTTTAGGTTAGTAAAATCTGCTCAGTAAAGTGTAGGGAGGCTAGCAATTATCTGTCTCCATACACGCTGCTCTCCTGCACTCTCCCATACACCTATTTCAGTGTAGGATTCTTTATACAACACTTTTCTATTGTAGATCTTTTTGAAAGAATTTCTTGGACTGGGATTATTTAGAGAATCAAGCTAAGCCCCCCACTTTTATAGAGGCAATACCTTTATTTCTGGAGCTTGCGCACTCAACACTTGGCTTGGTTACACAAAATTTGAAAAGTTTTCACCAAAAATAAATGCTAGTGGCTTATACAATTAAATTCTTTATTATGTATTTAAGTTAATTGATGCGTTGATTTCAGATCAAGTAGTGCAATATGTTTTCGTTCAACTAAAATCTTCCTCATTTTATGCTTATTCAGAAATGACTAATAATATGCATAAGATAAAAAGCAGACCTGCAAAATCTAACTTTAAGTCTAAGATATTTAAAATTTTACATTACAGGTGAAATTCCCTCCTTACTCCTGAGTCATTTAGAGCACTTAATTAGTTCTTCATAATCTCCAGAAAGAATAAATAATACAGGTATAGAGTCAAGTATATTTGCAAGCAAGAGTACAATTAAACCGAGTAAAGTTTCCCAATTGTTCTCCAGTAAACAAATGTACCCTCTAGTAAAGAGAGAAGACAGGATGTGTTTCAAGTGCCATCTATAACCCTGTCCTAATGAGACAAATTCATGTCTGAAGAATGCCACATTTTGGACAATGCCATTTGGGACCAAGATTTTGTGGTGGTGTTTGTTTTTGTTGGTTGCTAAAGTCATCACCCCTGAAATGAAACTGATAGGTGAAAACAAGACCCAAATCTTCACGGTTTTATTATAATAATTTCAGTCTTTGGTTTCTTCCATTTTGCAGAGTCTGATAAGCAAACCTGCAAAGGTCTGAAACACACTCCAGTACTTACCCAATGCTTATCCCTCCCTGGCTTCTCTGATCTGAAAATCAGGATGGAACTGTCAACAGACTGACCTTTCTCACATTATTGTATTATTTCTGCTTCTCCTTTTGACTTCCTACAGAAAGTGCAAAGACATAAACATGTTGAAAAGGAAAAAAAAAAAAAAAAAACCAAGCAAAAAAAATGGAATAGCAGCACTCTGAACACCAAGCAAGTTTCGAGTTGTTTTGAAGTTTGTCAGTAAACTTTGTTTATTGTTTGCTTGGCTCTTATTTTTGAGGTGCCCATTCATCTATTTTTTACTGTGAAGAATGGACTGACTTCCATAACTCTTCTGGAGGGCAAGTGTGAAAATTGGGAAGCAGCAGTTTTTGCCATGTACTTCTTCCTCACCCTCTCCAACCTCACTCAGCAACTATTGCGCTCTTAGAAGTACTGTGGTAGAAATACTAATTCACTCGGTAGATTTTGGCCCTCATTTACACAAGGTGAATATATTAGGAGCGTTGGGATAGTGATCTCCAAGTATTTGCAGAGATCCTTATTCCAGGCGTAAAGGGAGCTGCCTGCCCCAAGGTCTGTGTTCACATTCACAGGCAGCACTGTACCTGCAGCTTTCTCTTGAGGAAGTATGGGAAGTTCCTGTAATAAATATAAAATCTGAAGCAGATATTCCCTAATGCTAAGTGTGTTGCATTCTTTTTTCCCACCTGTAAAGGAAAAGACTCCAGAAAATTTGTTGCCACACAGTCTGCCTTCTTTATGACCCCTAAAGGAAGGCTGAAGACTTGCAATATCAGGTATGTATTACACACTCACATACTATCTCTGGCAACTGTACGTAGGCTTCCCTTGTGTTGAGGGGTATTTGATTTAGAAGTTGAAAGAAGAAGCTCCAGAAACTCCTTTATACAACTCTGAAGGAAAGGCCTGTAACCTGGCTAACGGCAGGCTCCGGTATAAACTCACAGTCAGTGCACGTATGCAGTAATGCATTCTAGCTAATGGCCTGGCTGCACAGTCATAATTTGTAGCTTTGGAAAGACTTACAAAGTCATCATCTTTAGCTGTGGCAGCTGAAGGTGTGTGTAATTACACCTTGCACAGGCTGATTGTTAACAGTGGGCAAAACTAGACATGTGCTGATTGCGAAACATATCAGAGTCTTTTCCTTTCACAGGTAAGCAGCATAGTAGATAGGGGCAATCACTTGCTTTCATCTTCATGGCATAAGAAATAGTCTCATCAAAATACCGTCTTCCTACTAAGCTTCTTCAATACAGTACTGGAAAGGAGGCCTTCCAATCGTTTGTGGAATTTAATTTTTACCCTCTGTGTAATTAAATTGCCACTCTTTGAAGATTTGTGCTAAGCATAGGGAAATAATTTAGACACACGACGTAATAACACTTCCAGATGGTAAATTCATGAGTCTGTTTTCTGGTGGTATAATTGATGATTCTAGTCTTTCATAACATTTGAACCATCATTATCTACCACAGTGTCCTAAACCTAAGCCAAAGTCTAGATACTTGATCCTTATGTTTCTTGGTTGTATTCTAGTCTTATACTTGTCCAAATCAAGGAAATATTGTCAAGCAAAGCCAATAAATAACTGTGAAAGTCATAGAGTGTAAAAATCTGTTTACTACTACCCACTATGAAAATTATTAGTATGCCACGGGTTTTTTGGGTATATTATCAGGATCTGACTTTCTGATAGTCTTTCTGATAGTCTGATACCAGGAGCAACATTGTAGTCCTAAGAATAAATGAATTTACCTTATCTTTACCTTCTGGCTTTTATGAAATGGGCTGAAATAAATTATGCTTCAAGTATTTTCTGCTACTAGGTTCTCTATGTGCATGATTTTGTGTTCTCATACTGCATGATTTGCAAAAATTCATCTTAAATAAATGCAGTATCTGTAAATCTGTAATTGACATGGGACATTTATTTCAGTTTATCTAAATCGTATATACTGGTGTGAATAAATATTGCTTATCTACTCTGCAGGTGTGTATATGCACATATACATAGCATTTAGATTTCACTGTTCACCAGGTCATTTACTTAGCTTTAGCAGTTGATATTTCTTAGGATAGTACTCATCTAGACTTTCACGAAATTACTTCCTGCAGTAAATCTCTTAAGTATTGAGATGTCCTGGACAGTTTCTCAAACACATCCCTCACTGTCAACTTCTGAAACCTATTTTCATCAAGATCCTGTGCCCATAATTATTAATATGTCCAAGAATCTTGGAACAAGTACAAGACATTTCATTGGTATCTAAATATTCAGAAGGAAGAAAAACTATAGAACTTAACAGATCTTAAACAGAAAGTTATATATGCAATGAAACTGCTCATCTGGACTTGGAACTCTTTGCTTTATGTTTACGGGAATAAATTCTGACATGTTTAATTCACTTCACCAAGTTTGCTTTTTTATCAGTCTGGAGCATGGTGTTCGGGTATCATTCAGGGCCAAGAAATCTGGCAAAAAGCTTGCTTGCTTTGTGTTGAGTGTTCTCCCCAGTTGGCGCTGTGGAACAGAAGCGCCTGCACAACGTAGCAATTGGGTTTGAGCGGCTCATGATTGTGCATGAAGCAATTCCTTATACATAGGATTTATAATCTGGTTAATCCTTTCTTCTCAATGCCCCTGTTCTTCAATTAGTGCCTTTTCACACGCATTTCTCTAATCTTATTTCATCTTCTTTCAGCCTGTGTGTTGCAGGCTCTATTCAGTTTTCTTTGAAGTTGATGGAAGGACTTCCACTGACTCCACTGTGTAATAGATAAGAGCTAGTTTGTTTTTCTGAGGAAAAGAAACCCAGCCTGGTTTCCAAGTGCTAAGCCCAGCTACGGTGATTATAAATTTGTGTGCACCAACCATTTTTCAGAGTGTTCCTGTACTTGTTCATTTCCTGAAAAATGACATGATTTTACTACCGTCAAAGATGCACAATAGCATGATTAAGGGAGAGTGAAGTCGATTCTCTTCTTTACACATCAGATTGCACCTCACTTCTCATCATGAGGTTTATATTATCAGCACTAGTGGTAATATAAAGCAAGAAAGACTCTGTTTTGCTTTAAAATCCTCTTCCCCCTTTTTTTTCCTTTTTTTTTTCAAAGAGGAAAAAAAGTCCACTCAGAATAAGAATATATATAACTGAGAGGGAGGGAAACATAAAATATTACAGTATTATTTTACAAAGCACTTATAGTCCTACTGCACAGTTAAAGCTATCAAAAGTAAAGAAGTGGGATGCTCCTTACAGGTTAAATTTCTATCTGTACAAGGCTATGCGTCACTGAAGTGCTACTTAAACCCTGAAATAAGTGGGCCTCAAGTAGTTTGTAGTCCACCGCACAAGGATAGATTCCACCCAAAGAAATATCAAGTGGCGTTCTTCAATCTAAATCAATCATCTGGGAATCACAGTAGAGTCAAAATACTGTTGATTTATAAATCTATGTATGTACAGGGTGTATATAGACAAAGACAAAATATAAACACTAAGATATATTTAGTTAAGCTTTACTGAAATAAAAGTCTCATGTCAAGAGGTTTCTTCTTTTTTGCAGAAAATTTTGCAAATCGCACACTAAAGAGAACTGAGAATTTTAGAAACATGGACAGCATTTTGGTTTACCAACTGTAAAATAGTAATAATGCTTTTATTTAGTACTGTACCTAAAATACAGTAATGCCATGCAACCATTCTGAAAGGACATAGTGATTTGGGCACGAAAAGACTAAAATGACACAAAAATGGAGCTCAAAATTATGTGTTCCTGTGAGAATTAAGTCCTTGGTGTTCAAAAAACCGGAATATCAGATATAAGCCTATTATATTTGTTACCTGCCTTTCAGTTAGAAATTGCTGCAAGCCATAAAAAATAGTGTTGTTCACACTTCTCAAGTTTAATTTAATCAGATTCGTTGAAGCTTGAGTCTTTAATAAAGGACTTTTTTTTTCAAGGAAGTAAACTTATCTCTCTCCCCTTCAGGGTTTTCTCCCTCTTATCCTTTCCTAGTGAAACTCCGCTAAAGTGAAAAACAGGACCACAACTGTATTCTACCATATGGCCGTTTCAAGTTCCAACATTACATTGTTTTTCAGAGATGACAGATACAGATATCAAACAGGATGTCATCTTTGAAGGGTACTCAGAAAGATGTAAAAGGGGCCCTTTAATACTCACTGAATTAGTGCATTAACACTTTGACCTTACCTTCCATGAATTCAAAAGGGCAATGCGAAACAAAACAAGCAAAACAAAAATCAACCATCCAACCAAAAATGTCTACATATGACCTCAAAGATCAATAAATCAGAATTTCTAGTTCACTAGTTCTGGTGGAAAGTTACTGTGTCTCTTCAGGCTGAGAGAAGGTATCTTATGCGCTTTATACTGTATGTTATATTTCTTTGCCTTTTTCTGTGCAATTTCTATGTAAATTGCCATAGACATAAACAATTGATGTGGAAATCTTCATTTCTAAGGTTTGGGAAAGAGAAAATGAATAACTCTCAGAGTATGTTATGGATTATTGAAGTCAGCAGTGATTAAAACCATGCAAAGTTTCTCAAGACTATAAAAAAATGGCCATGTATTTAAAGCCTACACACTGATTTTGTTCTCTATCCTTGAGACTTGATTTTAAGAGTATGTGTAGAAAAATATATGCATAATTGCATCTTTGTTCATGTGCACAAGAGACAGTAGAAAAATGCCTTGTGTTTGTGGCTAAATTATGTTAGTGTGAACACACAGACTCCTGGTGTAGTCGTCGTTTTCTGCATTTAGTTTACTTTTCTGTACAACTAAGAAATGCATTGGCACTCTTAGTAACTTTCCCAGATGGCATCAGTCTTCCCCCAAAGAGTGTATTTTCTCTGTTTCTTGTTTGATTTTTTTGTTTGTTTTTATTAAGCTGGTTAAGAGCTCCTTAAAACCCTAGAGTTTGTGTTCTCTTTCTGCTGCCAGGGATTTTTCTTTGGTTACCAAAAGGTACTTCTTCCACACTGTCTTATGTGCCCTGTACTTTCAAACAGATAGACCGTGCAGCTCAGAAAAAAAGATCCTCCCCTCTGTACACTGGAAAAATATAATAGCATGGTAATACAAATGTTTCTACCACCCGGGTTGAAGGATCACCAGACCCAAAGGAAGAGGATGCTCCCATGTGTACCGGTTTCTTTGAAATCATCCTTAAAACAAGCCCAAATGATTATATCCTCCTATTACTTAAATCAACACTTCCATATTACTTAAATTACCACGGATAACTTCCTATTACTTGTATTAACAGGCAATTTTCACTGTGATCCAGCTGTCAAGACAACGTTCTTTGATTGCATTAATGAAAAAAGTCTAGATTTAGGGTCCTATGTTTGCTTTTATAGGCCAGATTTAGCATTTGGGATGTATTCAGATTTCATTCTCACCTCAAAAGGTTCTTTAGTCTTTAGTCAGGCAAAACCATCGACCTTCCTGCTACCAGTTCACTATGTGTTCCCTCCTGCGAATACCCCTCAGTTGTGGTGGTAACAAACCAGACTAAACAATTCCTTGTGTTGGGAGGTAGGAAAACATGGAAATCTCAGTGAGATCTTCAAGATATCATACATTTTAAATTCCATTTGAAACTGGAATTTGCTTATCCTCCTTTATATAGAATCCCATAACTAGGATCAATGGATTTGGGGTGAATTGACTCGAATTCTACCTTTGAAAGATGTTGTCACAGAATTATTGTGGTCCAGTGAATATTTTATGTCCGTATCTTTTCTCCTTCTCCCAAATGCATATAATAATAAGACTAGGAACAGTACAAAAAGTTGTCTTCAAATTTTTCTGATGCTTTCTCTGTTATTAATACTTCTAAGAGTAAAAATCTTTAAGTTCTTTGTTCTGGTTTGTTTTGCATTTTTTTTCCTTGTTGTCATCATTTTAACTTGCATTAAGCATTTCACTTAGTGGTTCAGGTGGGGGAAAGATGCACTGCTATTTGCTTAGAGAAGTTATAAAATGAAATAAATGCATTTCAGCTGCTTTCACAAAAATAAATCAGGTGGTTGAAATTCCAACCATTATAAATTCAGCTAACAATAAAAAAAAAAACACCTAAAAGAAAAAATCTCTTCCAATTATTATCAGCCAAAGTGGCTGACAAAGAGGTGAATGGTTTTATACTAGTCCTTTTTACTATCAGCCTGACACAGAAAAATTATTTGTTAGAGCCAGAAAATCTGGATTGCAATGAAGCTGAAATTTATTTTTAGATGAGCACATTGCTGAGATGGCGCTGTTAAGAAAAGGTTGATCAGTGCAGAGTCAAAATTAAACAGGAAGTTGAGATGTCTCCTATTTGTCTTTAGACAGGGTTGTTAACTCATAACAAGTTCTTCATTGGCACTCTGTTGGCATAGATGTTCTTTCTTAATTTGACAAAGAGTTCTACAGCACACTTTATAAAATTAATGCCAAGGAATAATCTTTAATTAATGACATATTTTTTTCCTTTAAAATTAGAAACACTTATCAAACAGTAACTCACTGTCATGATTATAAAAATTAATAAATTATATAGATATTGTAATTGCAACAGAAATAATGGCCTGATCTAAAGCCCATTAAAATCAATGAGCCCAGAATTGTATTTTTCAGATTTTAGATTAAAGATTTTCTCTGTAGCTTTTATGAATGTGTCACCTTCTTTTTTCTTAATGTGGTTCTGTGTTCACATAACTTGGCATTTTGTTTTCTCTTTGTAAGGGTTAAAGTATTGGTCTCTAACAAAGCATAGCAGGATATGAAAAAGGCTGTCTGGAAAGTTTCCAACATCTATTGTAATCTATATAATGTTTTTTGGGTGGCAACAAAAGACATAGTCTATTTCCGCCTCAAACCTTCTGAATAGGCTGTAATCCATATTTAGTTCATTAATGGGAAAATTTGGTACTTGGTTGGCAATCAGATACAGTGATTACCTTTATCACAGAACATCCTTAGCCAGAGCCAAACCTCTCTTTTGAATATGATGGATAGTTAGTTATCTTAATTTGATGGAATATCAAAAGTCACTTTCAGTGAATATTTCTTCAAAAACTAATGTATTTTGGATCCCATTTTTATGTTCTGTTGTCACCTTCTTTATTATAGAAATGTTATTTTCATAAGGAGCTGTACAAAGAACTTACCAAGTTGGCACAACCTTGTATAGAACTAGATTTTTGACGTTTCCACATATTTTGGCTTTGTTTGTTCAGCTACCAGTCAGAGAACAGACATGATGCTGTGTGATTTGACTGACCAGTGGCAACTAAACTGTACAGCTTGAATAGTGAATTTTAAATACTCTAAGAAATGATCCAGAGAGATAATAATGAATACACTAAGGAAATCATTATCTTCTTGCCAGTATTCTAAAAGCAGAAAATTAAGATCAAGTAAATTAGGGTAAAATTTGTAGGCTAAATTATCCATTTTGTATTCTTTGTTCAGCTGCATTATTTTCCTTTTTCTAATCACGAAAATAGAAAAGAAAAAGCTGTCTCATTGCGATCACGCAAGTGACAACTATACTACAAATCTATGCTACTTGCAGCAGAGTCAATTTTAAAGGACACAATATGAGTACAATATACATCAGAAACATTAACTAAGACTTCCATAGGTGTGTAGGCACAGGAAATTATCTGTGTTGCTGCATCCACTCAGAATTGCTTAAGTTTTTCAGTAGTGATTGGGAAGGGACTGAACTGGCTCTTGTGCTTTATTTTGTAACACCAAAAAGGAGTTTTAATGCGTAAGCTGTTAACTTGACAAAATAGGAAACTTCCCATTTAATGTTAGAGGGAGAGGTATATACATGTGAACCTTACAATTAAATAAAGTCCTTACAAAAAAAGATTATGAATCTGAAGCATCCTCCAACATATCACTTAGGCTGTAGGATGGGTGGCTGTGCCTCTAGTGCTTCACCACCTGCCAGGCCCCCATGTTCACCACCACATGTTTGAGCCACCATAGCTTGTTTGGGCACACCTGAAAATATTTGGCACGCTCAGGAATATAGACCTACCAGGGTTGCAGCCTGAACAATATATAGAAAAAGCTCAAGCTTTCTCCATTGCTGCACTGTGGATACACGGGAGCATGCAGGCTATTTGGAGGTGAGATGCATTTGGGTTCATACATGAAATGCAGTATAGAGAGAGCCACACAGACTGTCTCCAGAATGGGTGATCTCATCTAAGAAGCAAAGTGAAAACTCTATCAAATGACGTTAGACCCTGGAACCTGATAAAGTCAGGGCAGGTTAATTAAATGAGAAACTGCCCACAGTGTCTCTGCTCATTTGGGATTTTGCACTCACTGTGACAGACATGAAGAAGTATCTCTTGTTTTATACTACAGCTGCATCTTTGGATCACATGAAATCCCTTCTGCCTGAACTGATCAGATTCAGAGTCAGTCTCCTGCCACCGATGCTCTAATCTCCTCTCCTTTTACATCATCTATCACGGGGTACCAATGAACCGTACTGACCTGTGAGAATAATGGAGAGAAAGGGGGGCATTTGTAGGTTAATATGTCAGCTGTGCTGGATAACAGATGGTTGTAATGATCTGGTCCACGATGTGATGTTACAGTCAGTAAGGTAACAACAGCATAGAGGCGAGTTACAGAGAAACACATCATAGATAAAGCACTGGGGGGAGAGTGGGGGCAGGGGGCAGAGAAAACAAACAAAAATACTTGTTAAATATACAGGGAAAAGTCTTCAAAGAGATCAAAGGAAAGATAAGAGAACAACAAAAAGAATTTAAGATTCTAAAGACGAGGAGCTACATAAAAATAATTGTTTCATTCTGCAGCTTAGGGCAGTACTATAGCTCTTTATTAGTCAATTATTTTCTGTCATTTTGAAGACTTTATCTCTTCCAACAACATAAAGATTCTACCTGAATTCTTTACAGCCATGTCCCCTCCACCTATGTAGTAGTAGTATGCACCTACTCTGTAATTCTCCTTTTCTCTTGTCAAGCCTGCAACCTATCAATACCCGCATAGCAAAACTGATGATAAAATTTACATTTTTGTATATTGACATGTTTTACTTCAATACTATGTGGGCCAGACTCTGATAACCTTATTTAAAATGAACAGTTATCTTCCTCTGAGCGGTAGATTCCCTTATGGGATAAAAGTGCTATCAATATCTGTCCCTTAAGTTTTAAATTAAAGGATCACACTTTATCAGTCGGTGAAATACCAGCACCTTTGGGATGAGATGTGACAACAGTTTAACAGTACGTATCACTGCTACCTAACAATTTAAGACAGAAAACCAGGAACACCGGAGCCACTTGAAGTGGCAGAGGAAATTGAACTGGGTTGGTGGTATTGACAGGATTGGCCATTGCCAAGACTTGCATGCCTACAAAAAATGGCTTGTGAAAATGGATAATAAAAGGTTGCCAGAAGACCTGCAGTTTCAGATTCTGCAGGAAAGTTCTACTAGTATAGCAGCTAGCAGGGCACATGCAATAACTCAGGACTGACAATGCCTCTCTAGCGCTGCTCCCTGCAGTACAGAGTACATCCTGTCCTAACGTCAACTACGTACTGCTAACTTCATCAAATCTGGAGCTGCAACTTTAGTTTCTTTGGCTAAGAGCGACAATATTTTCTGTCCAGCTGGGTCAGGACTTTCAGTCAGTGCTGTAGTGCTTTCCTGTCATCCAAACACTGTCTTGATAGCTGCACGTTACTAGGAAGGCTGTGCAGAATTGTAGTTGTGCCCTCAGTAAGCAGGTAGAACTGCGAGCATCAGTGTGTCAGTCCCCACTGCCTGCTGGGTTGGATAGCTCTGGTGTCTCTGGACACATCAGCACTCACAACTGATGTTATAGCCCCCATCTGGTAGTTGGATATGCTAATTTGCCCCTCAGTCTTGGCCTCTTTCAGCTGGGGGTAGTTGATTAAGTGAACCTTCAGTTACTGGAAGGATGCTGTTCCCCTTCCCTTTCAGCAGGAGCAGCACCTTTCTTTTGTCTTCCCTCAGGTTTTTCCTCTTGCTCCCCTTTGAAGTTCCACATTAATTTACTTTTAATTTCCCTCTGCTCCTACATAGAGGATCCTTTTGCAAACAAGCGACAGGTATCTATAAATTATTTTATTGTTTATTTTACTGATTTTATATTTACATCCTCTTCTCTTTGGTTTTTTTACCTTTTCTCTATTCACAAGCTTTCCAGTGGAATATGGTTTCATACTGGTTCATTGTTAGACTAGAAAAAGGTTATGGACTAAGTAAAGCAGGATCACAGCTGCACACATTTCAGGTTTTTACATGCAAGTAAAGTCTTTGATTGTCATAAAGTACTTCCATGTTTTATCTTCCCATGATTTATCAGAACTATCAAATGAGATTGTTTTGTTAACGAAAACCAAACAGACTAATATATTCTTCCGCTCTCTCTAACAGAACCTCTATTGTGAATTTTGCAGTGGAAAACTTTGCAGTCATGGGGATTTCATTGTGACTAGGAAATACATTCTCTCTGTCATAATTAGCCACTAAAGATGCTGTCTGCTAGGCTGTATACCAAGTGGTGCATACTGGCTGAAGGATGAAGGTTGACAGAGTGAGGGCAAGGAAATATTGAAAGTTAAGTGCGTAGATTGAGTCAAAGAGACTGTGAAAACAAGATGAGAAAAAGGTTAGTGATGGAGTAGGGCTTGAACAGTGAGGGGTAGAATTGGACTGTGGAGCTGCAAGATGGCTTAGGAGAGATGAAAGGCATCAGAGCAGAGGGAGGAAAAAAAAGGAAAGAGAAAATAGTCAAGAAGCTGGGAGACAGAACGACAAGACTGAAAAAGAACAGGAAAAGTGGGAGGAAAAAAATCAGAAAAGGAGGTGAGAGATTAAGGAAAAGTTGAAAAAGAAAATCCTAAAGTACAACTGGCACTGTCAGCCCAAACCTCAAAATGGAACCACAAAGGTTTGTCTTTTGGTCTTTTATAAGCATCTTTTGATTTACATCAGGTTTCATGAGATATTACTGCAGGGTCAGGATACTGACCTGGGAAGAGAATAGATAAGGGAACAGGTGGCATAGAATACAAATAAATACAGCAGAAGGAAAGGAAAAATAACATTAAAATTCAAGATAAACATCCTGAAGACTACTTTACACTGACTTCAATGGGACAGTGGAAATGCAGAATCCTGCTAGGCTAGAATTTTACTGATCCATTTCAGGACATTTGTGTGGCTAGGATACTTGTGGTAATTAATTCCTGCAGACTCCACTGTTGGTAGTAACCATCTTAAGTCTGAGTTCCATTAACATTAGTTGGTAGGGCTTGGCTGGTAACAATAAGGTATGATTGGAAGTCCTTAATTATACTCCCTAAAATATTGCGCCTGGGTATTTGTTGATTATAGTATAGTTTGAAACATTTGAGTTTAGGTAGTTTCCTTATCTGGGAGGTAAAATGTATTGACTATTGGAGAAATTTTATTTACATAAATTATCTCAAATATGTAAATCCAGTGAATTTTTTGAATGCAGACAAAGAAAACCACCAATATCCAGTTTTGCAACCTGGCAAATGGTATGTTAATGTCAATATGAAAAAGGTGGGAAAAGAGATAAAAGCATTGTTCTTCCTTGGACAAAGGGTTACTTTAGAATTCATTTTCCATATTGATTTTTGTTCCACCCTATCTGTGATTTAGATTTGTTTACAGTTATTATGCAGAACACTACATTGGCGATAGAATATTTTTTTTCTCTCCCCTTTTCTTATTTTCCTTTACAACTTGACAAGCGCCATTTCCAGATGTATGTTTAGCCTATCCAACACACAGATTGTACTTTTCAGGAACGTGAATGCAAACCAAAAGCAGCAGTGTGTGTGTGTTACAGAAATGGGAGGTTTCAATCACAAGTTGTGCCACAGACTGTGTTTTCTAGCAAGTTATTCTTTCAAATATATATTTCTTAGCATGTTCATTATGTTCATAAAAGTAACTGCCATTTACATAGTGCATTAATTTAACTGAAGTAACTGATTACTTCAAATACCTGACATAGTGTAGGACTGCACCGATCAAAGCATTTACTTAAATACATGACTCGGCTAGTGAAGGTGGTAGGGCTAAACACTAAAATGTGTACTTAAGATTAAAGGCTGAAATCACTTTTAGGACTAAACACATTCTTCAGTAAATGTACTAAGACCCTAATATTATTACTTGTATCCCTCTACTTTTTGAGACTTGTAATGCATGTAATCTGACCAGCGGTCTGCCAAAGATTATATCGTGATTCTGTACCAATAATATCCAGTAAATTCCACCAATCACAGACAGAATTATGATCATATATAGATACAGTCACATGCTGCTGTAGATGAACAGGTAATATGAATAATATGAAGCTTCAGGACAGAAAACATCTGGTGAGTGACAGTGAAAATGTCCATTCCGTTTGCAGGCTTGTTTCCTGTTACTTTGGTACTTGGCCCTCTTCGCACCCTGTGCGGAGTTACATGACGGGACTATAAACCATTCCAATGAAGGTTTCACTGGATTTATTTATGTAAATACTGTTATGGTGATGAAAATCTAAATCTCTAGTGATGAGCATATAAAGACACGCAGGTAGCACCTTTAATTGGCAGAATCAGAAAGGAGAAGTTCACAAGACTTGGCTGAGAGAGGATGAATGCTTCTGGTGTCGCTGAAAATCTCTCTGTACCTGTGCTCGTAAGCAGTCTGTGTGAAGTCTGCGTACCCTCAATGAGTACTTCGAGAGATCGCTGTGTCACTTCAATCTCAGCTCCACCAGGAGTGATGTGCCAGAAAACCTCAGTGTCAAATTCTGCCTATTTGAACTACCCAGCGCGTCAGCACGGGTAACTAAAAGAAGCCATCAAAGTGAGAAGCACAATTTTGTATTACAACAATTTGTTTTCTAGAGAAGGCAGAATACCGAAACAAACCAGCTTGATTTATGTGTCAGTTTTTAGGTTCAGCATGCATCTAATACTTAGCCCTGAAAAGTGCTGAGAACCCACAACTCCCATTGAATCCGTATTTGCTTCCAGCCTAAAGAAAATGAGAGAAGGCTATTTCTGAGAGCTGAGGGAGCTGGTGCTCAAAGTGATAGGGATTGGCTTGGCAAGTAAATATCATCATCTTCCAAAATTGTTTCTGATCCAATTCTCATAATGACAGCTAAGCTTCCAAATCAAGTCAGAGTCAGCAATACGAACAAGTTGGAGCTCTTCCTTTTCACACTCTAAGTGCTTTTCTGCCCTCCTCTATAATCCTCCGACAGTCCTTATTTCCACTTCCCTCTTCTGTAAGGCCTTTCTCACCACTCTTCTCCCTCCCCATAACAGACTGCCAGACCCCTGACAGGTTGCAAGGTCTCTCTGCTCCGCTCCCCCTGTTACAGGGGAAGGAGTGATGGTTTCCAGCCCCTCCAGACAGACCAGCATGGGCCCCCAGTGCCCTTTGCAGACACGGACATAGCGCGCTTGAGCATCTCGTACTTCGGAGCTAGGTTTTAATCTCAAAGCAGCTGGGGAAGCAGTCTGTGAACATGCACAGCCCTTAGCACTGTCATATACTTCCAACAGCAGCAGCAGTGCTCGGGGATTAATTCTGTACCAGACCTGCTGCTCCTGGCTTCAGCCTGAGGAACTGCACTTTTCTGGTCTGTGCTGCCCAGTCTTCCCTGCCAGTCCCTCCTCCCCAGACACTCTTCTTTTTGTGCCGGTCTGTCTTTTAGACTTGCACTTAGTAAGAAGGGCAAAGAGGAATGATCATCCACAGAGTTGCAAAGAAGAGAAAAATCTCACCAGCTATTGGCATGTTTTTGGAGGCTTGATTTTGAATACTTGAAGTTGACAGTTGCCAGACTGAAGCACTGAGCAATTCTATCAAGTCTTAAGAAATTCATGGAGTATTTTAGCAAACAGCCAGGCTCCTAGTTTGACTATTAAGTATCTATCAAATACTGTCACTTGGAAATCCCACAATAATAATATTTAGGGAAAATTCTCTGTCCTGGTTGCAGCCGTGTTTGGTGATGATGGAGGTGGATGTGGGTGGTGGTGAACCTGATGAAAAACAGACCCTGTCTTTAATGAGGTTAATAAGGGCCTGTGGCCTTTTAAATCCTATCTTCAAAAAAAAAACAAAAAAACAAAAAAACAAAATCGTATGGAAATTATATTTCTTTGTTTTGATGGAAGATTTTATTGGAAACTCTTACCCATTTAAAAATACAGAGAAGCTTAGTAAAACATCCCTTAAATCATGCTTTCCATAAGGAGTTGTTTTCTTTGTTTCTCATGTGAAGAACAGAGTATCACGTGTCTCAGTAAGGCCACCATATGTAAGGGCTTTTTCTCTCCTCATCTGACAGAGCTTTAACTCAAATATTCAGTTGTGTGGCTTTTGAATTCTGTCTAAAATAGTCTGCTTGCAAGCAGTATTTCCCAACCGGGGAAAAAAAATCCTTTCCTTAAACATCTCCCTGTGTGACTCCGAGTAGGATATGGCCTAATGCATTGCTAAGAAAAACAAAAGCAATGGAAGTTTTAAATGGATAGAAGATAGATTCCACTTCTACATCTTTTATTAAATATGTTCCTCTGGACTGAAGGGCAGGAGTACGTGGTATTCATGAAGTCACCTTAGCTTAGCAAGCAATAGTAGTACAAATACTTTCAGCTGTAATTATGAATTTTGCTGGCACATCACTAAATTAGCCAAGTGACAAAATTAGCTGGTTGTTTGGCTAAAGACCAAAAACAATTAATCTGAACCACTGATGTTACTATCCCTGGGCAGTGCAAGGCTTTTAATAAACCACAGAATCAGAAAGAGTAAAACGGGAAAATGTAGCTTGCCACAAGCAGTGTTTGGTAGGCGGATATCGCTTACAAACCATTTAACAGATGGGTAAAAGAAGTGCAAGCCATGAAGATGAGTAAACAGACCTGATCTGGCTTCCCCTGAAAGAAACCAATACAAATTTTATGGACCCCAAAAGGAAAAGGCTCTTAAGAAGTTAATATAAGAATATAAGTCTTTATAGGTCAGAGACTTTGGGGAAAAGATGGAAAAATCTGTGCTTTCATAAGATAGTGTTAACTTTTCATCTAAATAGAAATGCTCCATTGTGTACAGCCTTCCGAACGCATTCAAAACAAAGCAGATAATTTTATGCATCATATATATATTATTTGAAGATAGACTTATAAAGATGGTATGAATATCAAAACTTTAATCAGTGTAGATATGGATCTAAGTCCTACCTTAGATGATGGTTGATGCCTTCCACTGGTGCAGCAAGTTTGTCATGCAAATGGCCCTTAGAGCTTTAATTGTCAAAACTAAAAGACTATATAAGCCTACACGGTTTCCTTGAGGACGCTTTGAAAGCTTATACATCAAACAGACACACAATTGGCAGCTTTCAACCCAACACTATCAGTAAACTACTGATCTGAGTAGAATAACTGCAGTAAACTACTGAACTGAGAAAATCAACTAATACAAAACTTCAGTTAAATTAAAGTTGCTTGCATTCAGAAATTGAGAGAGAAATAGAATTAATGATAAAATGCTTTGTGTATAGCATCAGTAGGAGAGGGGATGAAATGGCAGAAGATAAAACAGCAGGATCTTTCTGTGACAGGAGATGGAAACACATGATAGTTAGCATTAAATGTTAATTTTATTTCTGTCCAGATATAAAACTAGGAAATCCGTTTAACTTGCAGTGTTGCTTCTCTTCCTCTTGGTATATAGTGCCATCATGACCATTTTTTTAGGAAGGTGGCAACAGAAATAGTGACTTATGTGGGATGCCATTGGTAACAACATTCACGTGGCAGCAGCTGGATGAAAGTCAAACTTGGAACTGCTGGATACAGAGCCAGATGCCATGTGTGTGCATTCAGAAATGAAGGAAAGACAGTAGAAATGATGCTAAATAAATATGGAATAGTTTGACAAAATAATACTTTTTTAAAGAAATGAATAAAAGGGCATTCCAATCTGCAGAGAGAAAAAGTTATCTTTTCCCTCCGGTGACTTTGTGGGCTTCTAGGGCCGGACATTTCTTGGTGCAATTTGGAGTTGTCTCAGAGCTGCTTTCTGTGATCAGGTCTCGCTCTCAGAAATTCAAGAGCTCTCCCCGTGCCAGCGGTGGCCAGGAATAGGTGCCTAAAGCTGCCAACGTCCCTTTCTGGCTGAGAGATCTCAGCTGGTTCCTCAATCCAGCTTTGTAAATTGGCAGAAGAATAAGGTTGCCACCTGGCTAGTTGGAAAAAAAAAAAAAAGGCAACGAAACCAAAATTAGTCCTTGCTTACTTCTTTCTATGATGACTTGCATGTGTGCTAATGAACTCTGCCTGATGTTTTCAAGGTGTGGCTCCTGTGGTCCATCCCTGTGGCCCCAGCCTTTGTGGGGCAGCTCTACTCCCTCTGCACCCCACCCCGCTTCCCCCCTCAACTGCTCCCGCTGCCACCACAATGACACCAAGGCAGATCAGTTAGAAACAGCCAGGCAGGGGCTGCGTAGCCACAGAACATGGATGGACTCCAGTGTTTTAGCTCAAAGCGGTTTTGACAGTAGGCTCTGTGGTGCACCAGGGTTGCTTTTCAAACGTCTCACGTGCAGGGGAAGGCCCATGGGAAGGCAGAAGAGGTGAAGTGGGTAACTCACCCTCTGCAGACCAGACACAGCTCACCGTGGTGATGAGTTAACACCACAAAACGCTCTCTCTGGTTCTCTCCCCGGAGGGCATTTTAGATGAAGAGAAGATTTTTAGATGAAGAAAAGAGAAGGCTCCAGGGAGACATTATAACAGCCTATCAATATCTGAAGGGAGCCTACAGAAGAGCTGGAGAGGGACTCTTTACCAGGAAGTGTAGTGACAGGACAAGGGGCAACGGTTTTAAATTGGAAGAGAAGAGATTTAGATTAGACACCAGAAAGAAATTCTTTCCTGTGAGGGTGGTGAGACACTGGAACAGGTTGCCCAGGGAAG
>JAOXNO010000033.1:10764730-10775142 GCA_028565335.1 Limnodromus scolopaceus
TGAGCAACCTGCTCTAGTGGGAGGTGTCCCTGCCCATGGCAGGGGGGTTGGAACTCAATGATCTTTAAGGTCACTTCAAACTCAAACAATTTTATGTTTCTATGTGGACCAGCAGATGGTTGAGGTGCTGGAGTGTGTCCAAAGAAAAGCAACGAAGCTCTATACAACTAAAGGAGGTTGTAGAGTGGTAGGGGTCAGTCTTTTCTCCCTAGAAACAGGCAATAGGATGAAAGGAAATGGCCTCAAGTTGCACCAGGGAGGTTTGGGATGGATATTAGGAAAAATGCCTTTACTGAAAGAGTTACTAAGCATTGGAACAGGCTGCTCAGGGAAATGGTGGAGTCGCCATCCTGGAGGTATTTAAAAGATGGGTAGATGTGGCACTTAGGGACATGGTTTAGTGGTAGACTTGGCAGTGTTAGGTTAATAGTTGGACTCAATGATATTAAAGATGTTTTCCAACCAAAACAATTCTATGATTCTGTAGTTGCTTGCAGGTTGTATATGTTGTGCTGCCTGTCTGTGTCATCTTTCTCATTTGCAACTGGAGACGAGAATGTCACAGCATCTCCAAGTGTTAACCCAGTACCCATAGGAAGGGATTTATTGTTCACTCCAGTCACTTTGTTGCCTTGTTCAAATTATAAGCAATCAAACACAAAATATTAACAATTACAGAACAACAAAAAACCAAATCTCTTTATAAATGCTCTTTATAAATTTATAAATTTCTATTACATATAGTACTTGCATCATGAGACTGTTTTAAATGTTGTAAAAAATTAATTTCTTTTCCCATCAAAGACCAAGAAGGTATGTTCCATACAATTTTTAAAACAAAATATTTTCCTAGGAGCCAGGTTGGAGACACGCTGAGCATATTTAAAGCACTAATTACTGTTTTTAGAAGACCTACACGGTTTAAGACGTTCTTAACCCTATGTAAAACTAGAGAAAACATTGGTTTGCTTAATAAGTGAAAGAGATTTTGTTTACCCTTTTTTGCGATTTTTTTGGTATGAATTTCAAAAGTTCATCCAAATGTCTGAGAGGATTTCAAGTTCTGAAAATACAAATAACTGCAGAGCAGAGGATTAAGGTAAAAGGATATTGAACAGCAAAATACAAGGGGGGCGCAAAACCTAAAATACCAGAGAAGCATCCGATGAAAAAATCATCCAGAGGAACTACTGAGCTTCTTCCCACTTACTTTCAAAAGCTTGTGAACAATTATTAAAATGAGAAGAATAAGCCTAACATAGATCTGTATTTCTAAAAACCTTGTCATCTATCTAGATGCTCTAAAAATAATATTTAAAGCTCTCTTCTAAAGAGCTAGCAATGTTTTTAGATAATAATCTGTTTTGGATAGTGACAACTCTTTTTGTTTCATACTAATCTTAGTGCAAGATAGAGCTGTAAGAGATGCCACAAGGTCCCTTTATCCTGAAGAGACAGAAACAGAGGCAGATGTTTGTCTAGCTTGCTCTTATAAATCTTCAGTTTCAGAGATTCCCAAATGTCCCTGGAACCTGGAATCTACTCTAGCATCTTACCACCTCTTATTAGGGAGATGTTTCTGTAATGTCTAGCTCAGCTATCACTTTACAATTCAAATTCATTGGATTTGTTGCTTTCAGACAGCAGGTTCTCTTCTGCGTAATAGATAAGCACAACATTACATTAACAACCCTCCCTGAAGCCTTCTTTTAAATAGCTCTAGAATGTTATGATGTAGATCAAGGAAAAACAATTCCTTTTTTTTCTCTTGTTGTTTCTTATGGTTTATTGAAGTTTCAATAATTTTTGTTTGGCTCTGAATTCTTTTAGGACCCCACTCTATATTATCCTAAAAGGAAGACAAAAATGTCAAACTATTTTTTCATCTTTAAAACATTCACTACTAGGATTCTTAATCTGAAGTTAAATTTTGCTTTAATAGTGGAAAAGATAAATATAATTTTTAAAGCATATAAAGGGTTAGTGTGAAATCCAAATAAAAGATTTGATCAAGAGAGGGCAAATTATTTTTTTTCCCCGAGGATGGGTGGGTAATGCTTTATGACAACAGAATTTACAATCTTTTAAAATTTCTGGCTGCCTTCTACAAGATTAATTATTTGAACAACTTCAGTTTAAATATTTCCTAGGAAAAAAAGCAAGGTTAAGAAAGAACAAGCTGTATTTCAAACAGTGCAGTGAGATAACCTTGTATGAAACTCCTCAAGACACAGATGGCAAATATAGATCCTAAGAAGACAAAAGTAATTACTAGTTCCTTGACTTCTCCCTAGGGTTGAAAAGAAAGAAATCAATAATAACCACCATTATCCAAACTCTTTGGCACGTGAGCTTTACCTTCTAAGAAGTGCCATTAAACAAATTCAGATAAATAACATAGTACAATCAGTGAAATTCACAACACGTTGGCTCTTGCAACATGCTCTTTAAAGACAGATGATTGGTCTGGAAAGACATCTTTTTATTTAAGCAGATGACAGTAAATACTTGGCCTGATCTTAGCTATAAAACAAAAACACTTCATGCTGTCCTGAGTTCATTGAGAACCAGGACTGCCACATGGAAATCTGCAGGCTGCCATTCCAACGTGAGAAAAATAATGCTCCTTTTTGGGATGAGTCATTTGACTTGTGCTGCAGAAGTTATGTGTTTTCTTATCTTTCAGGATAACATTCCCCTCATGTTTTCCATCTTGATTCATGATTCACTCATGATCGTTTCGTGATCCTAAAAGAACAACAACCTTCTTCTTGAAAGCCTGCAGCCCGTACTGAAAGTGTTCACAGGCCACATGACAGGAATACCAACTAGGCTAGAAATATAAACAGGAAATTCAATAAGGCTGGATTTTGTAACACAGAAGTCAAGGGGCAGCTTTGTCACTGACTTGCATAATCAAGCCCTAAGTGAACTCAACAACACAAAGAGAGAGAATGAAAAAAAAGGCAAACACAACAGCATTTCAGTACACAGCTCAGAGCTGCTTTTCCAAGTAAGACTCTCCTGTCCTTAATAAATTGTTCCTTGTAGTAAATCTGTTTTCAAAATATGATTTTGGCTAAATGAGATTATCATTAAAATCTTGGCTTGTGGAATAAAAATTTTTATGAAAATTTTGCTTGCTAATAATGAACCATATCCATTGGAAATAGGTACTTCTTGGAAGAAAGAAAATGTCTTTTTAACAAAGTGTATGTCCTCAGAGGTAAGTTTGGATAGAGATTATAAGAAGAATAACAGTAAATGTCATTGAATTTATAAGTCTGAAAAGTAGATGGTGAATTCTCAATGTAAATGATTATGGAAACTTATCTCAGTTTTTCAGTTACCCAGGACTTTTCTCTATATTTGGCAAAATGGAGGCTTGTCTGGAGTGAACTGTGATAATTAGCACATTCCTTTTGTATCATAATAATTCATATTTCAAATCATTTAAGAAAAGAGAATCTGACTGCAAACAAAAATTAGGAGAATTTGAAACATTTCTTTATATCCCCCTCAGAGCCTGTGACACAGCACACACATTTTCAGCATACCTGCATCTGTGCATCCTGAAAAACCAAAAAAGTGCCTTTGTAAGCTTCATAATTAAATGTTTTGATTAGAGCAACTATTAAATAAGGATAAGAATTTTGCAAAAGGTACCACTCTGTAACAAACCCCAACTGCCCGTTTCTTAACATTTCCTGATAAGATGAGCCACGGAGGCAAACTGACTGTCTTGAAACTGTCCCTCATTGAGGGGTTCAGAGGCACAATGTGAGGTTCTTGCCCCGGCTGGTGACGGGCAGAGGACTGAAGCGCTCCCAGTGCTGGGTTTATTCTCAGCCCGTTGGCAGCCCCAGAGCACCCAGGGATCCCGCAGCTGCAGCCCTTGGACATCAGTCCTGCACCCGCTGCACCCTTGGGAGAGACGGAGGCTGGAGCGCAGTGCTGATGGAGTTTAGGGAAAAGAAGGCTTTCACGTGAAAGAGCACCTTCTTCAGAAAATGACAATTCGCTCCTTACTTGAGTCAGTTTTTAACCTGGAGTACAGTATTTAGCACACTGGGGGGCCAAGCAAAGATTTGGGAGGCTTTTAACTGTGTGGTTCAGGTATTTAAGTATGCGGTGAGAACCTGTGTTGTTTTCATTTGTGTTCAAAAATAATGTGGTACATTTTTCCAATCTACTGGAGATAAATTCAGTGGTACCTTTTATGTTAATAGAAGTCATGCAATATCAGCATAGACCAACACAGAAATTATCCCATAGTGATGATTAAATTAGTAGAGAAAAATGTGCTCGCTCCATGCAATACCAGCTCCTTTTTTACCCCTTTCTTTTTAATTTCTATTAATACAAATTATTTGAGCATTAGTATATTGGCTGTAATTAGCTTTCATCTTTCCCCTTTTGATTTAAATATTGCCAAACTCCATTAAAACAGCTGTATGAAAGCCAGAAAATGGTTTACTAGTGCATTCCAAGTGTGTGTCTTTGTTGCAGTGTAAATGGAAAGGTCACAAGAAGTCATCTAATTGCTTGGTGTGTGTTCTATTAATTTGCACTTTTAATGTGTAAAGCAAACTAAAATTATCAGATAAACTGTGCTGCATTCTGGTAGAGCATCAGACGTGTCTGAATCATGGTCACAGAAGAAGACAACGTAAGAAAATGGTGCTAATGTCTGTTAAAAAACTTTTGATACAGGTCCAGCTCCCTCTTATTTCAGTTGGCAGTGACATGCTCACCTCCACTGCTCCTGCTGTTGGCCCCTTTGCTTCTCAGAGCAGGGAAGCTTGGAAAATCCAAGAGCAGCAAGCTGCCTTCCCCTTTTATTTGTGGGACGGGCTCTGTCCAGGCAAGATTGTAGGAATTCTTTGTTACTTCTAAGTATTTGTCTCTCTTAATTCCTTCAGAAAGTGTGTTTATACTGTATCATTTCTCTAAAGAAACATTGTCAAGATGAAAAACGAAAGGCCTAGGAGTTAGGAAAAAATTAAGACTGTGAGACTCTGATTTAGCTTTATGTAGTATCTGCAAAAATTGATGAATAACAGCTGCAGAATTGGTATTTGCCTAATCCTGCAAAGTGTTGGCTCCTCTGAGTGATAAAATGCACCCAAAATTCCTAGCTTGTAAGAGAATATGTCTTTTCCCTTTTTAATTAATCAGAAAACGTACAGTCTTGAGCCAAACTCTCGTCATTCAATCTCCACTCTTTCCAGTATCATGATTACTTCCTGATACATATGTGGAGTTTATACTCGTGCATCAGTACTTCCAACAATGTTTAACAGGAATTAAGTTTGTCATCTTTCAAGCAGATATCATAAAACAAAGACTGGGAAAACAAAACTTGTTTTAAAGCAACTTGCTCAGCATCAGATTGGGACATTTATCACTTTTTAGGACATATTTAGTATTCTGTCATATTTAGTCCTTAAAAGTTGAATGATTTCCTCCTAGTTTTAATATATGAAATTATGAAGTTTAGTCTTTGAAGACAAAAAAAATTATCACCTTTTACATAAGTATGTTATGAAATGACAGCTTTCAAATTGCTTACCCTTTGTAGGAATTATTATGGCTGAGAAAGCTAAGCAACCATTTTGGCTTTAGTAGTAATTACATACGGTCAGGAAAGGAAGATGGCAGGATAAACAGAAACAAAAACATTAAGTACAATAATATTCCTTTACAAAAGAATTCAGATTTTTCCCTAGAAATCTTGGCACAGTTTCAAAATGTCAAAATTGCTTTTATTTGCTACATTAAATTATGTGTTTACTGAATTAAACTCCTTTTTCCTAGATTTTTTTTTAAATGCAGGAATTTTCAAAAGAGTTATTCAGCTCAGCAGCCAAAAAAAGACAGTAGTTTAGTTGCTGTGTTGTTACTGATGATGTAGGAGATACCTGCTAAACCCCAAACCTAATTCACTGGGGGTTTTTTCACCTTATTTGTTGTATAGAGCTGAATGTGGAACAAATGTAAAAGATCAGAAATTCAGTGGCAGCCTTGACTGTTACATAAGGGCCTGATTTTGTGAAGGGACTTCCATAAAATATGACTAAAACACAACCCAAGTGGAATTATGACACTAAATTAAAAGAAAAAAACAAACAAACAAAACCCAAGAAAACCCCCAAACCCAAAGATCAGAAGATCCTTGCCACTGGAATTTTCATTCAATTCCAGATTCAGTTTTGCTGGAAAACATCCGCAGGTACCAAAGAGGTCACAGACATGCAGCAGTTAAGTAACACCATTCTGCTGTCCGAAATATTCCCAAGAAGTGCATTTCCAAATCCCCTGTGAAGATATTCTTGAAACAGAATTTCATCATCTCATGCATAAATATTTGTGCTGGGAAGACTTTTTCGTAAATAAAGCTTGGAACACAATCAGGCAATAAAAAAAAAAAAAAAAGAGGTATGTTACTTTTATAGATAAGGAATGTTTCCAGAGAGATGAAAACAAAAAAAAAAAATTTTTTTTTTCAGAGTATTGATGGGTGGGCTAATGATTTAACTGTGGGAGGATGCTATTTCCTAAATTAACAAATATATATTTCTGTGGTAGGTCAAATTTTGGTTCTGCAGTATGTATTTAGAGCTAGTGTCCAAAACTTAGTCTGATGTAAATCAACATAGATCATTGAGCACAGTGTTGTCTGCAGTGATTTTATAAACTATCAGTCTGCATTGTGAAGTTATTTCTATTTTCTCTTTTTGAGAAGAGACTGCACCATGAGATGGGTCCCAAAAGGCTTGACAAGTATCATTTTTGAAACTATTTACATTCCTGACACTGCATAATAAAATTTTTATTCTGTTCTTTTGTGACTTTTTTTATTGCTCACTTTTGAAACATTGTGTTTTATTATCTTTCAGTCCTGTTATCAATACTGAACAATAATAAGACTTTAATGACCTGTTTTAATAAGCCTGTTACAGATTTCTATGTTGATTTGACATACCTAAGTGTAGTAAAATGGTTTATGAGGAATAAGCAGCTGAGCAATATCACATTCATATCCTTGGAGATGAAGTGATTGTAGATGAGAAATAAATAATTGAAGAAGACACAGTCTGGTGATTTCAGTTTCTGAACTCCTAAGAAACAACGGTGAGTCCATTAGACACTACAGGGCTCTATGCTTGAGATTTAGGAACGTCATGGTTGAATGCCACATCCAGGCTTCCTACGTACAAATGCTTTCACATGAACATACGCATGGACATAGATACGGTATTGGAGAGATTTATTTTCTAAAATGTCTGGGTCCTAAAGGGTCACCTGCTTTCTGGCTGCAGCATCTATATGACCATTCAGAAACTTATGGTCTTGACTTGGTGAGAGGGTACCTGTGCATTCAGAAGCATGCATACCTACAACATCGCCTTCTTAGCAATTTCCTGTATAAATACATAGGAAAGGCAGTGATGTATTTCTGTATCTGTTTACACCCCTTCTGTATATTCATGTTGCGTGTATATGGAGCTTTGCCACTAAGGCCTGGAGAGGTTGGCACCTCAGCCAGGTGTGCTCGGTATACTTTGAAGTCTAGAACAAAGGTTGACTCTACTGTGACAACTGTGTGCATTCATCTGCTTAGTAATACAAGTCCAGACTTCTTTATGGGCAAGCGTGCCTTCCATGGGACTGATCAAAGAGTGCCGAGCCAGCATTTAAGGGGATGTCTTTACCTTTGGGTTCCATTAGTCTGTATTAACAGCTGGCAACATGAGTGGTTATTGGCTGTTTTCTCTCTTGCTCGCTTGCTTGCTCACTCGCATCCTCACTACTTGACTATTTGGACATTGGTATTCTTCTGAGGAATACATTTATTTTCCAAACCTAACTACACATGAGTAAAACAACTTGTTATTCCCCATTCAAACATCCTACTCAGCATTTGCACTTGGGTTTTTACAGAAAAGATAAAACAATCAGAAAGGAGAAATGCCATAATGTGACCAACCACGTAGCACAGGTAATGAAGACTGCATTGAGAAGCTTGACTATTTTTGGAAAAGCATTAGATAAATATTTATTAAGCCCCCTTAAATTCTCAGGAATCATTATTTTTTTCACAGATTCAAAGACATTAAACTATCTCCCTTCGTGTACAATCATACAATTTCAAGTGAATATTTTCTATCTAAATTGTGTCAAAATTAATAGGTAAATTTATAATTTTATTTTTATTTTGCACAATAATTTATGAGAAAGTGAATTATATTAATTATATTGGCAAAAGTATGCTGTGTGTCACACAGAACTTAAATGTATACATTATTCTGAAGAGAGGGAAGCTCCCTTAGCCCTGCACTTCAGCCAACCAATAATTGTAAAATCATATTAATAAACCGCATGTAGCATAATGTAGTTACATTAGGATGACAATAGAGTCATGCAGCTTTCACTTTTGTAAAAGCAACATACATTAGCCATGAAATATATTTAATATTGCAGTTTTCACTACTCCTGTGAGGAGATCGTATTTGTGTATTTGTATTCTTGCCTTTAAACATTTAAGTTCTTTCATAAAAAACTTGATTTTCATTCACTTACTTAGAAGAAAGTGACCATGTTTGGATCATGGAAAAAAAGTCCTAATTAGGACAAAGATATTTTAAAAAATGGACACCGAGACCCATGAAGCTACAAGTAATAAAGCCCTTTAATCTACCAGGAAATAGATCTTTCAGCTCTTTTACAATGGATTTACTCAGTTTCAGTAAACAAGAGGCTTGGGATGTGAAGAAGCCACTTGCCAAAACATAGGGGTAAGGACTAAGGGAAATGGAAATTGGTCAAGGTGATTATTTTAGCAATTTGATGCACAGTAGCTGGTGCATCATAAATCTACGATGCTAGCTTAATGAGCAATAATTTGAGTATAGTTAGTCACTAGCTTGTTTGAAGGTAAAATGATGGCTGCAAGAGACTTTGAAATGTGAGCAGACACCTCTGTTGCTCATTTCTTCCTCTCTTCAGCTAGAGAAGATTTGTGCAGGCTCTGAAAACCCTCCTGCTGCAGAAACAACCTGAAATTTAGCTCAGACCAAAGGGATAATAAAATATTTGAAATGTAAATAATAGTTCCTTTACTAAAATCTCTCATTAATTTTCAGTACGTATTTTTCCATTTTATTTTTTACCTATATGTATGTATTTCAGCTATTGTTTTGTTATTCATGCTATTCTTCAGGAACACTGAAACAAAAATTGTCATGAACCTTTCAACGATGGAAAAAGAGTTTGTAATAATCATATACCATACACATGTTTTTTTTATAAGCTACCATCAGAAATGTTTATGCATTATGCGCTTATTCTAAGAAATTACAGTACGGTATGTATTCCAGAGATAACATGTACAGGAATCTCCCCAGTATGCTTTAGTTTATTTCGTATGTTGGCATATATTCTAAATAATAGACAGAACTTGGGGATTATTTTTTTAATATTAATGTTATCCTATATATGGAAATACACAAAAAGATGTCTTAACTGGAATAAACCAAACACTTTGACTGCTGTATTGACATTTATGCTTGAGAAAGTTCAGGCCTGGAAGCTCTTGCACAGCAAGTTAAAAGGCCAATACCAGCCTCTGACCCAAAAGGGAACATTTCAGTTCAGGCTCAATCAATTGAAAATGCAGGGCAAAATATGCCTTTAGATGACACAGTTTGATTTACAAGATACACAAATATTTTCCATCAAGCTGAGCTAATTCAGGTTTGTATTTTGACTGTGTATGTAGAATAGCTATAATTTATTTATGACCTATTAAGCAGATTGTTTCCAGTGTGTAAGAAATCCTAATTAGGACCACTGTTTTTAAAAGGGAAACTCACAATTTCTTTTATATCCTTTCATCAAAGGCACAAAAGAGAAGGCTTTCATTCTTGTTTTTGTTTGGTTTGGTTTGTTTTTCTCCATGCTGTCTATTGAATGTCAAGAGGCCATACACATGCTATTGTACAGTCATGTCTTTGAAGTCTCCAAAGAATTTCAGAATTCTCATACAGAGTTTATTTCTTGAAGTACTTATTTCCCTCATGAAGTCACGATTCCTGAGGGGCCTGTGATGCCAAACCCTCTGTAAAGGCTGCTGTCTTACAAGCCAATTTATTGGGGGAATCTGAGCATTGGGGAAACAGCATTGAATAATGTTTGGGAGTTTAATGTATGCCTCAGGGCCTCATGAAGAGGCAATGCCATGAAGGAAAGTCTTCCAAACTCATTCCCATTCACCCTTCTGGCCTACCGAGTCCTCCCTGCTGCCCATAAATGGGGCCTGAAGTGGAAGCTGTAGAAGAAGGCTGTAGACATCTGGGCGCAGAGGGATGTACAGATCGGGATCAGTATTAGTAGATACCGCTGAAAAGTAG
>JAOXNO010000033.1:10775242-10828683 GCA_028565335.1 Limnodromus scolopaceus
GAAGAAGGCTGTAGACATCTGGGCGCAGAGGGATGTACAGATCGGGATCAGTATTAGTAGATACCGCTGAAAAGTAGATAATAGACAAGTAAGTAAAAGACAAGAAAAATTATATTCAGAAGCAGCAGCATATAAAATAATGTTAATAGAATGTAGACAGTGGTCCAGATACTGTGCAGTGACCCAAAGCCAGCATAGCTCACTGATGCAGGGTTACTTGGACTTGTTTAATCAACATAATTATTCCCATGATGCCCACCCTTGGGCAGGAAGGGGTAGCAGGCATACAGTAAATATGCTGTGAATCACATAAGCCTTTGCTGTTTTTCTAGCAAGATCATCGATTACACTTCTTTGATTTCATCCTGACACCAGGGTGGGCAGCCAGGACTGAGGGATACCAAGGCAGGCTTTGCTGCTTTCCCTGGACCATGTTGTATATTGTACACAGGTTTCCCAGCCACTACTGGTGGTCTGGGCAGCAGAGCCCAGTCCTGAGATGTGTGTGCTATCCAAAACCTCCACTCAACTTCCCTGTTTGGTCTCAAAGCATAACTTGATGTGAAAACATAATATGATGTGATTGAGGCCAATCAGTTTGTATATTGTCTGACAGAAGGCGGCATGTGGTACCTTGATTATGCTTGCTTGATGTCTATTTGCTTCCTCTACCTCATTTGAACATTTATATCTTTGACTCCTAACAGAAATACATATACATATACATATACATAGCAAGTTTCTAACCCATGACCTCATTTTTGCTACTTCCTGGTCATAAAGTTGCCTTTCTCAGGGACAGGGGCATTAATGAAGGTAAATATACAGTCATACTCTCCCTATATGGCTGTATGATTTATCCCTTTATATTAGAGAGAATCAGCAGGTTTTTGAATGCTAGAGATACCAGGGCAGTGCCCAAGCAACCATTGTGGAAGCCTCTGTTCTTTCAGATAAATTAGTAAAAGTAATGAGGTGGATCCATTTTATTATAGGAGAATGTATTAAGGCAGATTAATGCAGTTAGGCTGAATGACACCATAAAGTTGGGAGATGTGTTTCCCAGGTTCAGGCTAATGGACTGCAAGCCCCAGCGAGGAGCGCGGGGTGCACCTTTCAGCGGTGAATATGAAGGGAAATGTAGGCTACCGCTGAGACTGAAAGGCTTCCTTATATGAGGACTGAAGTTCTGAAAGGATAAGTTTATTTTTCCAAGGGAAGCTTTCTTGGGTATCCTCTATTTCAAAAGCACAAAAAAAAAAAAATTGACTATATTTACTGGTATAGGTTTTGAGGAAATAAAGGCCTGAAAAGCTACTTTTTAGTTATTGAGAGTGCAAACAAAAGAATCTTGGGTCAAAGCTCACTCCTTTCATAGCCTTTTATTTCTTCAGTATAGATTTGATTTCTGCATAGATTTAATATTATCTAAACTATTTTGCTTGAATGCTGTCATGTCATTCTCTATATGGGTCCTGCCAAAAGAATATTGACTGTTGACTGTTTTCCTCTGAGGCTTTAAGGTGTGTTTTCAGAAGTGCCTCTAGGGCTTTTTGTTTCTTCTTATAACTCAAAAGAAATCTTGCATGTGCATCCTTTCTTTCTTCCTCTTTACATTCATCAAAAATGAACAAAGGACGGTGCGGACAGTGAGTTAGTGTCATACATAAACCATACATCTATCTCAAGTTATTGCTGTGAAAACTCTACTTTGTTGAAGACAGTATTTATTGAAAGCCTCTTTTGTATATCAATACTGTGGAAGTCACCAGAGGGACAACAAAGTAGTAGAAATTCTTTGTTGTTTCGGCTGTTCGGCTATCACAGTTGCGCATGCCTACCGGGGGCTGGTAGCACAGATCTACAGAAGGTCGGTCACGTAAGCATATCCCTAACAGATGACAGTGCTGTGGGTCCCTCCTGCAGGATTCAGAAGGTCTTTCTGCAATGGCAAACAAGTTCCACTAACTTCCCAGGCTTCCAGAAATGCTAATCAGCAGTTCTAGTCTGCAGCACATTTATTACACCCTGACGTGCTGGAGACAGCCTGTTACAAATAGAACTGCCTTGTGAAAAATGCTGTTCCAGTGTTTTATAATAAAGTGCACCAATTAGATGCATTCATTAGGACAAACTGCTTGTCTTTTCTTATATTAGATCTTTTAAAAGGCACAATGCATTTCATAGCTCATTCCGCTCTGTATTATTATTAATTGAACAGAGCACATTACAAAGTTTTAATCCAATAACTGTAAATACATAATGAATAATATTTCCTTGGAGGCTGCCAGGGTTGCAGCAGCCTCCTCTACAGCTTTGCATACTCAGAGTAAGATATATTATCGTAAAGTCCCCTCTTCCCTTGCTGTAGGTTCCCTACAGGTATTGCAGGAACATCGCTGGAGCAAGGAATGTTGCGTGTGCAGTAAAAGACAAATGTGTCATTTGTTAAAAGGCAAATTAGGAGCCAAGCCTAAAATGCAGCCTTTCAACTTTTTCTTGTTGAGCAGGGTCACATGCACCAGTTCTTCATGTTGTCTCGCAGATCCCTGGATGCCAAAAGGAAAACAATGTTTTAATTTTAGCAGCATGAGGATTCCTAACTGCAGCATATTATTTATAAAGGGTAAATGGCAAACACTAAATGAAGACAAAAGGAAACATTCTGTTCCTCTCTGGGGGAGCACAACATTATTATACAAGGTTGTGATTGGGCATAGTAAGATGAATTGAGCTGCTGTTCCTACTGACAAGAACATTACTTCTTAGATTCCTACTAATACATGAAGTAGCTGGCACTCCCTGGTTACACTTACGCAATGGATATGATCTACAGCAAAAGGACCCTGAACTCAATGATAAAGATATGGGTTTCTATATAAAAGAAGACTCTAGGGCATATTGAAATTATTCCTGCTTTTATTGTGCATACTAATATTTTCATATGAAATAAGTATTTGCAGTAACTTATGCTTGGACAATACTCAAGGTGCTTAGCAGAGCTAATTAGCTTGAAGAGAAGTAGTGCATTAATACAGTCCTGTGACCACTGACGTAGCCCTATAACGTCCAATTCCAATCTATATTATGGTCAATCAGCATGAAAAATGGTCAGAGAGGGAGATAAGGTCTCCTTGTACAAATCCTTCTAGACTTATCTTTTAATTTGCTGAAAGTTACAGCAACATGAGTTATTTTCAGAAATTCAGATTTACGCTCCTAGTCAATGAGATATATTTTTGCAGGATCTAGGCCTTTGGCACCTGTGAATATGTGATCCCACAGTATTCGTTTCCCAAGATCTGGTCCTGTGACAACTGAAAACCCTGCAAGAGAAATTCAAGAGGGGTTTTTGGCCTCTTGGCCTGAAAATATTCCACAGCTGTGAAAATTCTTACATCTTCCATCGAGCAGGATTGGATCATAGTGAAGCGAAGCAGTAAAATATATACCAAGTGGTTCAAAATAAGAAAAAGGAAAAATGTTAAATATAATAGCTACTGAAAAGTTGCAAACATTGGAATTTGATTTCACAACAGATAGTAAATCCTAAATTTGCCGTTTACTGATTTTGGTGATGGCACCATCATGCATGATGTTGCTAAACACTGTTAGGACTCTGTGGATAACTATTATTTAAGGTTTCGTTCTTTAATTCCCATCACTTCATCATCTTTCTATTAACTACACAATGATGAGTCTGCAGAAAGGTAGTAGTATAACATACACCTTGAAGCAGGGATGGTGAAGCTATAGTGTTACACTTTATATAAGTAAAGTACTTTTTGTAAATTTTAAAAGCACAAATTACAGTGGCGTGCGCTTTTACCTGGCAAAGTAAGATCAAGTATTTATCCCGTTTGATTGAAATGGTTCTTGCCTTTACCTAAGCCAATCAGGAAAAATCGTAAATTTCATGACTGTGAAGGTTTCATTGCTGAGGGTGTATTCCATAAAATTATTTCTGTTGGTATAACTAGGCCTGGTTAATCCACATAGTAATTTTTGAAAAGAAGCAACTTGATGCCTGAAGATGAAATTTAGACACCTAATGATGAAATTAGACACCTAATGATGAAATTTAGACACCTAAATCCTAACTGTAGTCCTAAAATCCAGCTCAACTACTGCCTAATGGAGGTGCCTCCTTTTTAATCAGAAGATTCCCCAGGTATCAATAAATTGCCTTTGAAGCATATCTAATTAAAATTTCTTCTGTAGAAAACTGAGCAGATTTACAGCAGGTAGCTACAGGATGTTAACTTTTTAAAGATGTCTTATCCAAGACAGAGCTTCACCACAAATGCAGTAGTAGTAAGTATTTTCATTTAAGGACATTTAAGGAAGAACCAGAACATTGACTCCGCTGGATGTGCTTCCACACATTTGTGCAGGTACACTCTTAGTAAAAGTAATGACTAAAAAAAAATACCCTCAGGATGCGTAAGTACCAGCTTCCAATTATTCCTGGGCTTAATCTAGCAAAACTGAGTGGACATCTTCATTCAGCTATGTTTTATAAGAAAACTATACCCCATATCTTAAGGAAAGAAAACAAGTCCCTCCCTACCTTCAGTAGAGTTTTCCAGGAGTGTTCTCTCTCTAACCCGGAACGGACATCGGAGTCTTAAGGAGAGAGCAAGAAATTATATGACTGTTTCCAGGAACATTTTCGGTTGGAAAGCTGACAGTAAAAATACTAGTCACAATGGCAGCAGGCAGTTTAAAACAATCTCCAGACATTGCACGAATAACCCTGATGCACAGAGGGGTTTTGGTATTATGTTGTATCAGCAGATAGCGCAAAAATGAAGTATCTGACACTATGGACTTTAGGCCTGCGCTTCAGGTCAAACCCGCAGTTTTTCTCCTACTGGGAAAAAGAAATGACTGTGTGGGTGCTTAGTAATTCAAGCTGGAATGTAGGAAACTCAACTTTCAGCATCTACTCCAATTTTAAATAAACAAAATGAAATGAAATGAAGTGCTTGAATAAGAAAAACTCTCAAATAGGGAAAGCAAGGACTAAAGTCTGACTGCCGTATTTCTGGTAACAATTTATTCCTAGGCTAGAAGTAACTCTTGATCCTCACATCTCCAAAGGCATCTCTCAACACAATTACATCTGTGAAACTATTCCAAGTGATCTGTTTTTTTACTAATACACAGTAAAAGTACATTCTAAAATGTTTACAAACCTTTTAAATAGAAAAATTATCTTACAGCAGACCTCAAGTCTATTGTAAAACAATATAGTTCAAGTGTCATATGACATTAAAAATTATACCATACCTCAGTTATTTTTTAAATATTTAAATATTTTAAAACAATTTAAAATCAAGTTGTAATGCTGAAAGTCTTCAACAGACAGATTCAGGTATAAGAATTTCTAAAAGAATCTGAGCATCTTAGATGGCAATTTCTTTTTACTTAAAAAATCCAAAGAATTTTTTTTTTTAAATCTGAAACATTTCATAAATGCTTTAAGTCCTCTGATAAAAAACATGTATTGAAATCCAGGTGGCATTCATTTCACAGTGTGAGGGTGAATGTGTGTGTGTTTCAAACTTGGTGTAACACTCTTCTCCCTCTGGCTTTCACAGTGAATTGAACACTTAACTCCCTTCAGCAATTTTGGAAGTCTCAATTTGTAGCAATTATGATGAGAAGCCATTACTTGATAGAAAGAAAGAAAAGTTAGTTTAGTTGAAGAAATGTGTCTAGATTCCTTTTAAAATAATGAGCACAGACAAATAAAAGGGAAATTCTTGCCAGAATTCTACAACCCCCTTTTTCAATTTGCATATTAAATTGTACATCCACCAGTTTCTGTTAATTCAGCAAAATAAGAACTTCTTCTAAAAGTAATTGCATTATTAGTCTACCTTGGCAGTAACGATCCTAAGGTGAAGGTAGAAAGTAATCGTATTTCTAACTGTGTCTTCTTTTTAATAATTAGTTGTAAAATTACGTTGTGCCTTTTCTGCTCTTGAGAACTTTTCTCTCATCTTTTGCACTGAGCCATCTTTAAACGAAAAGGCAGATTTCTGCTAAAAAGGCAGATTTCTCAAGATTGTTTTGGTTAATACTTGTTCAGCATGTCCAAAGCCAATATTCTCACACCTTTTTCAGTTGTAAATTGCTTTACAATCATTTTCATTTTCATTAAACTTTTCCATATTACTTCATCTGCTTTATACAATATGAAAATAGAAATAATATCCTTGTTTATAAAAGCTTTAACCAATTATGAGAACAGGGGCACTGGAAAAGCAATAACTAAACCTTGACCAAACAAACAAGGAACAAGCAACCACCTCTCCCTCTACACCTCTAGCTCTCACAAAAAGAGTAGTTTTAAAAATCTAACAAACATTGGTAGAATTCTACTTGCCATATATATTCAGGGAAGTTTTATCTTGCTTTTGCTTTCAGATTTCTTCTGGCATTTATCTAGGTCAAATTGTATTTATATATATTAAATTTTATTAATAATAAAATATTCCCTCTTATCTCCTTACTGCCTAGGAAAAGGAAAAAAAGAAGTCTACTGGCTATCTCTATTGATTAAAAATTAAGTTATCACAGGTGTGAACTTAAGGGAAATATTTCCTAGCAAATCCTAGAAATGTGGAGTCTACTGTAATCTCTCAAAAGACTGTCAGCTGTTGTTTATTGCATATATTGACCAAAGGCTAGAAAAAGCAGTCCTGTATCACAGATCTTTTATGTTTAAACAGAAATAAAATGTTCCATTTGCACATTCTTTTTTCATCAGCTAGAAAGATGCTGAACTCATGTGTAAATGTAGAACCCAGGAAAGAAAAAAAGCCCAATAGAATAAATTGTTGAGGCTGCCCCAGTGAATACAGTGAGACGGTGAAAATGAATTCCTCTTCATCCTGATGGCTTGCTTTCTTACCGTACATTGTTGCATTTTATGAGTCACTCCACGCTATGCAAAGAAAAGGCTTGCCACTATAATTTAGAATGTAAACTCATTTTTTTATTTTAAAACAAAACAAAAACAAAGGTAAAGAGATCAGTGTCAACACTGTATTATTATTTGTGTCTTCCTACCTGTCATGAACATAATTTATTTATTCCAGGCCATGCAGGCATTAAGCAGTAATTACTTGCTTTGTTTAGACAAGTCATTCCATTCTATAGGTATTAGAGATTTTTAAAGAGGAAATTTAATTGTATCATTTATAACTTTTCTACTTTTAGTTCTAGAAATGTCATACTCCTAGTTGCATTTTTTACCTAATGTATTTTATTTACTACATATCAAGATGACATAATTTCTTTTTGCACCATATACTAATTAAAAAACCCTGTTCTGCCCTACAGAGTCTTCTTTCACATTTTGAATGCTTACAAATACTGAGTTTAGGGAATAATTCCCACTTAATATCTTTGAAATGGTATTGAAGTTGGAAATACATTTTTTGTTCATGCACAAGCTATCCAGTGTCCAACAGAAAGCAACATAATTAAGTTTTCTATGCTTGTAGTCTTAAATTTTCTTTTCCTAAAGAAACCAAAGCAATTTTGCTTCATTTTGGGGGGGGGGGAGGAGGGGTCCATGCTTTTACTATTTTAGGGAATGTTAACCTTAAGGACTGCATTGAAATTTGAGGGGAACAGATCGAAGGAGTTGTCAAAAAGGAAATGGAAGATCAGTTGTAAAAACCAAAACCAATATTCAAGAGGTAACTCAAATTGATTACCCGTTCTTCAATGGGCAGAATGGCAGAGGGAACATTTGTCATCTAAGTAGTCCAAAAAGAGCGGCGGTGATAAGCAGTACTATGCATTACTAAAAGTATTACACAGCCTTGACTACCTACAAGAATTATTCAATATGATCAGTCTTTTTTTTTTTTTTTCTCTACAAACCCCATAATTTAAGAGTTTGCAAATGTTATCCTGGCACTGCCAGAAACAGATTCACATTGACCTCAATATGTCACCAGAAGGGTTTTCTGGAAATTCTTTTGTTTTCCATATGGCATCTTCGTATATTGGAAAGACAAGTGTTCTGTTATTTCTTTAGTCAAGCAAAGCACTTTTTTATTGTTACAAAATATTTATTCACGTCACATTACTCTACAAAGTAGTATTTACTGTGCACCAAGTAGTCCAATGTAACAAACTTTCAGTTTGATGAATGGCGGCTAGATTGAAAAGCTGAATTAGACAAGATCCATTTTATTCTGTCACTTAAAGTAGATGTTAATTGCATTTATTCAGTCTGATCCTTAAACGTTGGAGAATCCTGCAGTTGGAGTTACAAATTAGCATGGCAGAGTCCAAAAGATATATGTATATGTGGATGTGTATTTATTTGTGTCTTGGAGTGTACTTTTGGTTTTTGTAGTTGTGATCTGTGGTGGGACTCAAGAGAAATGTCACGAGAATGGAGATTAACCCACTCTAGATTATGCACAGTTTACATATTTCACAGTTTTTAAACTCAAACACCAAACATATTGGTTACATTTTTCTTTAGTGAACTTCTCTGTTGTACACACAGAACAAGAAAGAAGAGTTCCCAAGTAGCACATTAAATGTCCCTCTTCTCTCTGTTCTACCTCTCTTTGCAGATGTTTTATGAGAGCTTGAGGTTTCACTTGTGAGGAGAAAAGGCATCTCCTCCACTGAGCTGGAGGGGCAGCAGAAAAGACAGAAGCAGGGGCAGTGCATGTAGCCCACCCTGCAGAGCCGCAAGAAGGCGAACATCTGCAGTGGGTACCCACGTGCTTTGGATAAAGTCCTTCTCTCTCTGCCTCCTGCTCCCAACTTCGGCTGAGACCCAGGCAGTCAGAAGCCGCTCGGCATTATCCTGATGCCGTGTTTGCTGAAACGGAGCCAGTCTCATCACTGACCACTGGCAAGCAAATGGTCTGTAGTGGCATGTTCATCCAGGGACAGGTTTCTCAAGTGCCAGAAGCATACCTGGGGTAAGACAGCTACTGGTTTCTGGGCTGCAAGAGTTAAAACTGGCACCTGCTTACTCCTGATTGGAACAAATTTGATGGATAAATGGGAAGGGTGGAGAATTGTCAACGTGAACAACATTAGAAAAATTTTAAATTCTAAAACCATTCATCACCATGCTTTTATTTGCACTATTGAAGTATCAAAATCTCAATCTGATACCCTAAAAACAAAACTTTTTTTTCCTAATTTTCTTGTTTTGTTTACAAAACAATGCTTAAGAGAAAAAGGCCAAAGTGATTCTAACTCAAGACTTTATATTACATATTCATATTTTACCCAAATAACTTCTTTTGTTCACAAAAGAAAATATCCTCTCCTTCAATCCTAACTGTTTTCACGTACTAAATATTCTAGAATCAGTCCCTATAGTTTTCCCTGTACTGCTTCTATACAGGTACTGGACAATGATCAAGAAGTTCCTCCTGATCATCTGCTTACTGATGTAAATCAACAATGTCTTTCACGTAGTGAAATGCATTACTGCAGTTTATGTGACATCTGAGATAGATTTTCAGAGAGCAAATTTTACAGCTCTGGTTTGAGAAATAATTAACAACATGCATGTCTTTGGGAGAAGCTCTTCTTGATACTATATTTGAACTGAATTTGGAACTGTTAAATTTATGTTATTTTTGTATTTTTTGTTTTGTTTTGCAGTCTGGTTGGCTGACAAAGCCTGAAAATTTGTCAAAAATCAGAAGATCTCTAATATTTGAAAATCATACAATAATACTGAAGATGATTCAAAACAAAGATGTGGTGTGTCAATAATCAACAGGTAAATGGCAAAAGTATCAGAAATTCTTGAATATTTCTGTTCAAATGAAACTAGCAAACACCAAACAGTTTGCAGGTAATGCAAACTGTATTTTTACAAGTATTGTTCTCGTCTGTCAGCTTTGAAACCCCTCTTACTGTTTGACTCCAAATTTCTTTGTTGCAGTATTTATAAACCTGCTCTCATGTGTCTTTTAAGGAAATGTGAATTAGCCAAATAATGAAGCTAAAATTATAATCTGTTTGATAGCTGTTTGAATGGAAAATCAAAAACTTGCTGTTATCCTGCAGCACACCAGAGACTGCCTTCTTTTACCAAAAGGTACTAGTTTTATTACATGTAAAGATAAAGACTAATTAAATGTTACACAGCCTTTCATTAATTCAAAAGCTCCACTAATGAGGAGTACCATCCTGTTAAAAAAGTTATAAGGCAAACAGGTCTGAAGAATGAAGTGAGCCCATGGGAGCCCCAAGTGCTGCCAAAGAGGCCTGCAGCCCTGTTTGCTGTCATGCTCATAAGGAGCAGTGACTGCGCAGCAGGTCAGTGTGACCACTCTTTGGGGATGAAGGGACTGAGAGCAGCCCTGCCGAGAAGGACTTGGGGCTACCGGTGAATGAAAAGCTGGAGATGAGCTGACAATGTATACGCACATCCCAGAAAGCCAGCTGTATCCTGGCTGCATCAAAAGCAGCTTGGCCAGCAGGTCAAGGGAGGTGATTCTGCCCCTCTACTCTGCTCTGGTGGGACCCCACCTGGAGTGCTGTGTCCAGCTCTGGGGCCCTCAGCACAGGAAAGACATTGACCTGTTGGAGTGGACCCAGAGAAGATGATCAGAGAGCTGGAGCACCTCTCCTATAAAGACAGGCTGAGAGAGCTGGGGTTGTTCAGCCTGAAGAAGAGAAGGTTCCAGGGAGACCTTATTGCGGCCTTCCAGTACTTAAAAGGAGTTGTAAGAAAGACAGGGACAGACTTTATAGCAGGGCCTGTTGCGATCAGACAAGGGGTAATGGTTTTAAGATGAAAGAAGGTAGATTCAGACTAGATATAAGGAAGAATTTTTTTACAATGACAGCGGTGAAACACTAGAGTAAGTTTCCCAGAGAGGTGGTAGAAGCCCCATCCCTGGAAACATTCAAGGTCAGGTTGGATGGGGCTCTGAAAAACCTGATCTAGTGGAAGATGTCCCTGGCCATTGCAGGGGAGGTTGGACTAGATGGCCTTCAAATGTTCCTTCCAACCCAAACCATTCTATGATTCTAGGAGTATTTTGGGGGGCTTTTAGAATCACAGAATCATAGAATCCTTTTGGTTGGAAGAGACCTTTAAGATCATCAAGTCCAACCGTTAACGTAATACTGCCAAGTTACCACTAAGCCATGTCCCTCAGCTCTGCATCCACACATCTTCTAAATACCCGCAGGGATGGCAACTCAACTACTTCCCTGGGCCGCCTGTTCCAATGCTTGATAGCCCTTTTACTGAAGAAATTTTTCCTAATATCCAATCTAAACCTCTAAATACTGTTTTAGAAACATAGTGATTTGCACACTGTACATCTCATATAAGAAATCTGACCATTCAGGAAACTGTGACAACCCTTTGACTCCAGTGTGGGAAATCACTTAGGTCTAGCAAAGATAGAACTGACGGAAAACCTATGTACTGCTAACTCTGCAAATGTATTTGCATGGATAAACTTTTGTGGGTTTTGCTACGTGTTTTGGCTGTGAGCACGTGGCATATATCAGACCTCTCTTCCTGATGAATTTTGAGTTCAAGGCTCATCACATTCCAAGGTTGCTATGGGGGCAAAGTGTAAAGTAAAATTACAAATTGCTCTGGGTTTCTTACCTTCCTCCCCAGCTTGACATGCTGCGTAGCCATTTATACCAGAAACTACTTTCTGTTTCCTTCTATGGTTCTTACAGAAAGACAGGATTCTAGGCAGATCAGGTTGTGTGTTTAGAGACACATAGGCACAAATGTGTGTGAGTTTGTATATATATGTATGCATATGTGTGTGTATATATATGTCTGGGTGTATGTAGTATGTACTTAGGTACACACATTTTATATGCCTAAACGTGTTCACATGTTTTCCAGTGGTCAGTCCAACTGTAGGAAGCAGTGTATTAATTTGTGACTTCCTTTTGCTCAGTTTCCCTTGGACTATTGAGTCCCTCTGGATGACAATGAGTTAGAAAAAGTCTGTATCTCAAATAGTTTTGTCAGCATTGCCTGGAGCAGAGCCCAAAATGAGTGGAAGAGAGCTTAACCCTCTCCTCCGCTCAGGTGGGTAAAAAGGGGCAGTAGGTGTGAAGCTGCCTTGATTGCTCCTGCATGAGCTTTCTGGCTCCCCAAGTGCGGGGGAACAAATGCTGCTTGAAAGGGTTTAACTGGCTCATTTCTGAAGACATATTCAATTAAGGTAAGGGTTAGGCTGTTGCACCCATGATGAAGTCTCAGGGCACAAGTTTAGCTGCAAAATGTGGGTTTATGCTCCTATTTGTGGTTGGTATTTTTTAGAACTCTAAGTGACTGCGATACATGCAGGAAGGGTTGGGTTTTTTTCTTTAATTTTATATTTTTGGTAAGTGCAGTCAAGGTTATTCAAGCTCAATGCTGAGTTTCTTTAAATAGAAGTAAATGAAGGGTTAATACCTCATTCTAGGAGTTTGGAATGACATTTGAGCATGAAAAGCAAGTTTCATTTAAATGTGAACCTTTTCAAATTATATTTTCTGTGAACTGGTGCCAACTTGATTACAGAAACAGCGTTTGTACTGATCTGGTTAGTAAACTGCCTGTTTTTTTTAAATCTAATACAAATGCTTAAATTTAGTGACATGCATATATTGTATATACTCTTTTGCTTTGAGTGTTGGTGATTCTGTCATTCTTAAACAGACTGCTCTGGGAAATAATATTAAGGAAGAAAAAATGACCTTAAGAACTCCTTCAAAGGGTTACAGACAGAAGGAATATGCAAACCAGAATTCACTTTTTATATATATATATTCCAGCTACTAAAGGATCTTGCTGTTTGGCCCTACAAGGGACTAAACTTTATTTAGACTCTCCCCCTTATATCTCTGGAATAATGGGAAATAGCCTAACTGTTAATGAGAATAAAGTAACCATACAAATTCTGATATTTATTCCCCTACATGAAAGATCAGTGATTCTGTAACTTGCTGATTTCCAATTTGATAAGTTGTGTAGTCCTCATGATGTTCATCACCGCTGCTATGGGTTATGTTCAGAGGGAGACTGGGAGTGGAGCAGCTTGCTGGCATCTGGATGTGATAAGAGGTCATCTAGCAGTGCCATGCCAGGTGACACATCTGTATGTTCACCACAGAAAAAATTGACTTTGTTGCACAATCTTGTCAGGAAACAAAACGGTTCAGGGTGTCTTTCACATGGAAGGAAAAAGAAGGCTTTATAAAAAAGAAATAATGGGAACTTCAGTCTTGCTTGTAAAGCCTTTCTAAAGGAGGTGAAGAAATATTTTTTTTCCTAAAACACAGCCAGACCATGAATTTGAAAAAACTTTGTTGTTTCTTAGTAAAAAATACATTGATAGGTAAGTCGGGCTTTGTTGTCTTATGCCCTTCTAGAGTGTAAAGAATATTAACAATATTTGAGCTTCTAAAAGCCATGGGTCCTGAAAATCTTCTGTTTCACTCTTTGGAGCTGGCAGGAATCAGTGGGAGTTTTCATCAAGAAAATTATATACGGTTATATCTCACATATGAATTCCCTGAATAGGGAATTGTTTTTTCTAACACTAACTGTTGAAAAACTGTGACATGAGATGAGGATGGTTGTTGAGTAATCATTGCATAGATATGATGGAAACAGTTGCATTCATGTTACAGCCATCCTAGATTCCATATTTCAGTATACCATTGCATAGATTGTACCGGTAAATGGGTATACAAATAGCTTTCCTTGAACTTTGTCAGCTAAATGCAAATATGGCACAAAAGCTTTTCTCCAAAGAGTTAGGTTCATATTTATGTGAACTGCTTAACTCCAGTTTCCTTGTTCAGTAGTTCTTTGCCAGAAATAAAGTGGGTTCCATCAACAAGCTGAGATATAAATCTTGAATGACTGAGACCTTTGGGAAGTGGTTGGAATAATGGATTGAATGTCATCTGTGTATGCAAAGTTGACAGAATCTGTCAGTCTTTAGGAAAGCTTTGATGTGTGTGTGTTTATATACCTGTGTGTCTAAGGTGACTGTGCTGTGAAAGTCCTTAGTTTAAGTGACAGCATATTTGGATCATTAATCTGGACCCTCATTTTTACGATGCCTACCAGATTTCAAGGCAACCAAGGAAACAGTCACGTGTTCCTTTTGGAAAGAGCTGGAGTAGTTTAAATATCTTGAGAGCCACTACTCCCATGCAGAAAGTGTGTGCTTCCATAAAATAGTCATCTGGGTGCGTCTTCATGCACTGCAGTGCCCAAATCTGCTGTTTGGCTTACACCTTTTTGACTTAATTTGACTGCACTGGTGTAGAGAAGACACTTCTGACTATCCATTTTGCCAGCTGAGTTTCGTGGTTTATAAATTCCAGCTTGGGAGTGGCAGTGACCAGTTGTAGGTGATCCCCTCTGCCTAGGGATAGTGCTTGAGAGACTGTGATACGCACCGAGAACGGGTATTCTCAGCGTGTGGCTTCACCGAGGCGTATGGATACTGCACACTGAACAGCATGTGGTGGGAACCACCGTAGACCTTTCCCAGGTACCGCAAAACCACTGGTCTTCCTTCTGAGACCATCAGCAGCCCTCCCCCTCTTCTCCAGGCTTCTGTTCTTATGACCTGGAGGAAAACCTATACTTTGCCAAAGGTCACAGCACAGAAGATGATTCGGTCCTACCCAGCAAAACATGATTATCCCACCTTCCAGCATGTGGCACAAGAGACAGAGCAGGGATCTGGGAGCATTCCACATCTGAGCATAAAGGGAGCAGAGAAGGAAGAGGGCGAGTGACTCCCCCACTCCCTGTTCTGGCAGGAAAGGCTTACTTCATAAAAACTCTTCGTTGCCTCCTTGCATACTGTAACTTCTTTCCCTCTCTCTTTAATCCCCATCTGCGCTGACCTGAGCCAGCCAGTTCTCCTTATCCCTGATTTTCTGATGACTATTCACTATTTGAACTCCTCTAATAATTGATTATATTATGTTAAAATGATGGGTGGTTCTAGGCAGACAAAAAGCAGGTAGATATTTGTTACTGCTTTCATAGTTAACATTCAAGGACAGCCTCCTGCAAGCTTCTCTGGAGCCACTGCGAGGGCTTTTCGGGGAGCTGGTGAGGCAGCTCCCTTCCAAAGGAGAACATTTGTAGGGGAAATTTCTCATTCCCCAAATAAAAATAAAAGTCTTAAAGAATGCAAATAAATAGTCTTTTTCTCCAGGTTTATTTTGCTGTAAAATTTCTCTTTAATTGGACCCCCTTAATATCTTGTGGTCTATCACTCTCAAATGAATTACTTCATTCATTGCAGCTTTTAACATTGAATTTCTTGCACAAAGGAGGTGTTGAATCTATTGTCTTTTCTGTGTTCTGTTATTTAGCTTTATGAATAAGTTGAATGGTATAATGATCATCTTTGGTACCCTAGAACAGAAGAGTTCTGCAAGAAAGAAATAGAAAAGTTTAATTTTTTTTCCATTGCTAACAATTCATAATTTATTAATGAAAATCCTCACTTGCACCAGTGTCCTTAAACTTCAGGCTTGCAGATATTTATTCTGTATTTATAATTCCAAAGCACATAAAATGATTATTATACTGCAGTTTAATATCTGAACATTAGCACAAGCACAGGAAGCTGGTGGGTTCTAGAGGAAAATCCTGATGCATTTACTGTGTCTCAGTTCAACAACTTACACTATCCCCCAGCTACTGGATAGTTTCCCACAGCTGGTAGACAGCAAACCTAGACAGAACTCCATAAACATCCATCATTTATTTCATTGCAAAGTTATCTTTTTTTTCAGTCTAAATTGCAGATGAGATTGATTTGAACCAACCTGACAGAACTTGCAATGAAGTAAATTATGGGCTTTTGTCTCCTCAGTAGAAAGTGGGCAGGTGGAAAAGAATAGCTCTTCTGGAATTAGTCCATTGCAATAAAATGGTTGGGTCTAAATTGTCTCGCAGGAGTGTTCCAAGATCTTGGTCTCCCAGAGGATGAGTTAGCTTATAAGCCCTTATGCTTAAGTGTCTTCTTCACACATATGGAGTCAGACCATGCTACATGGCCCTCATTTTAGACCTGCCTCCAAAAATTTAAGACATATACTGGAACAGAAAGCGAAGCAAAATGTTGGGGTATATATTTTCCAAAAAGGGTTATTTTTATGTTTAAATTTTCATTTTGAATGTACATTTTAAAATTAATTAAGAATACTAAAGTTTTCCAGGCATTTCAGTTGACCACTTTAGACCACTTCAGTGGTATAAATTTCCTGTATTCAGAAGTAGGTATTGTACCTACCTGCCATTTTTTTTATCTTTTTTTCTAACTGTCTATTTTTAGTGCTCAGTGTCTGACTTGCTAAAGACAATGGCAAAGGTCTTCATGAATTTGCTGAACCATGCGACCTTTTAAGTCTGTATGGAAACAATGAAGTCGATCAAGAGAAAGCTACTTTTGTACATCTTTTTAAGCACCATAAGTAAGAAATATCGGAAAAAAGTAATCAGTTTCTAAATTAGAGCAAATATTTAAAACAAGATTCATAACTTGGATTTCACTAATGCTCTGTTACACAAAGCATCTAAAAATTTAATGCTAAGGGTTAAACCTGTAAGTAAAAGGAGTAAGTTAACAATACAAAACATCTTACCTGAAGGATATCAAATATCTAAAAAATTGCTATTAGATAAATCAGAGAACTGTCTGTTCTCTAACCTAGTCTGTTGGTATTCTCAAAGGAGGTAATCATTATGTAATTATTTTCTTGAGACAGACAGCATCATCAACCACTTTTTTATGAATTTTATGACATGCTAATTTCCCATCTGTCCCAAGTAATATAGACTCCACACTTTAGTTCATTCACCATAACTTAATAGCAAAATTGCAAGATCTAAATGTCTGTTCAGTCCTTCTGAAGGTTGGGTATAGCTGAAAATGTTCAGCTTGTTTGCACTGGAGGGAGCATTCCCTCTCAAACATTTCTTTAGCATCAGTTATCGATGCCTTCATGTTGACAGTCATCAACAAAAAACACTTTCTTGGTATGGAAATCCAGGCCCAGCCACTTACAGTATTTGCAATACTTATCCATAGCAACTTCAGCAGGTGCAAACAGATGGCTGACATTTCTGTTAGGCCATAAAATGCAGAATACTACTGTCCTGCTACGCCTAACTGGAATCAATTAAGTATGAAGCAGGATATCAGGCTATGAATCACAAGTCATTTGTTTCCTGTAAATTGCAGTTTGTTGGGTTTTTTTTTTAATGCCTCATTTCATGGAAGCCCCAGGGATGGCAGGAAAAGCAGCAAAAAAGGAAGGTAAATTCATACTCGAAGCAGTTTGAAGTTCAGTTGGAAAGTGAGCTTCCCTGTTAAAATCTCTGAGAATAAAGCTAGTTTGGGAGGTTACTGCCATACCCCACCTCTGGTGTTGCATTCCTTCTCATATGACCTCCTGAACTCCTTTCTAAAATGTGCTGGATCAATTACTTATGCTGTGCTTATATGGCTAAAACAGAACCAAAACAAATAAGGATAACCTTTCTCGAAATTATTTTTCTGAGCTTGATCGTTTCACTAGTGCTCTAAGAATAGTTGTATCAGGGCAACTAATGGATGCAGAAATCTGCAGCAGAAGTAGCTTCAAGGGACGTTTAAGAGCTTTTTAGCTAGCTTTGGGAACTCAGAGTCTAATATTTAAATAGAACAAATTTGCTGTAAACAGAGGCAACTGAGTGGAAAAAGAATAGAGGGCAGAAAAAACTTGGAATGTGAAATGCAAAATTAAAACAAAGAGGAAAAGATTATTAAGAGTCTGAAAAAAACCCTATTTTTCTTCGTAGTTGGTGAAACGTAAGAGGAAGGTGTAAATATGATAATAGAAATTTCATTTCACATCATGCTCCTGTTTTATGTCTTCAGTTTTCTCCGAGTCAATCACAGTCCTTTGCTAATTACTGCCACAAAGCTGAATAAATGGCAAAGGGAAATAAGCAACATTTGTGTATAGGTTGAGTGTAGTGACATTATCTCAAAAGAATAAGTTGATGTGACAATGTTTTAAATATGAGCTGGCAACTGCTAGTGAGCTTGCACTGCCTGTTTTTAACCTTTAATTTGTGAGAATGCTGTGAATAAAGATTAACTTCCTTCACTTAATATTTATTTTTTCGGTGCCTTCAAATTGGAGCTGTCGTCATTAATGTTTTGAAAAGCTGTCCAGTTTCCCAGTGCTTTCTGTAGGTTCGTTTGTCACCTGATTCACTCTTCCAGTGTGGAAGAGTGAAGGACCAGTGGAGGTCTTTTCTTGTGTTACCTGAACAGGGAGGATTTAATAGTCTAGAAGTTTCAGAGTAAAACAAAAATTCCTAGATGTTCATATTCAAAAACCTGTACAATGTTCACACACCTTTCAGATGGCCTTGAGCCCCTGCAGGCTCCGGCCTCTATTGGTTGACCTCCAAAATATAAATCATAGAAAGAACACATTGGATCCAGAGGAAGTGATTAAATCCGTAAAAGTTGCTGCTGAGCAGGAAAGTTCAGATCTATAGTTGCAAAGGTTCCTGAAAAGCAAAGAAATTCTACTAAGTATTCTCCTTTGCTTTCTCCACTCCCGCCCTCCCTGTGCCTCAAACCACAGGATTTATGGAGCTTGGGAAGAGTATGATGTGAAAAACACAGGTTTAGTGGCTGAATTAATCTTTGCATCCTAAAAGAGCAGCTCAGCCCTGTAAGATGTAACAGTTCAGAGCTCTTTAGTTGTCTCAGTATCCGTTTAATAATCCTGCATTAACTTAGATGCATCCTTTGCCATTCACTGGCGTAGGGTATGGAAGCCTGATCTGCCACCCTCCCATTCACTCATTTACCTGAGTATTATAATGTTCAGATTAACTATTAAATCTTGTTGTTTTTCCCTAACTGCCATGACTATCCAAGTGAGGAATATTTTAAAATTTTATATTCAAGAGGAAAATATTAATGCTGAGCAAAACGCAGATTCATTAAAATTATCTTTTTGTTTTGAGACAAATTGAAAAATCAATTTTTCACATAGCCAAGAAATGTTTGTTTTCCCATGATTTCCATACAAATAAAATAAAATATGACAAATACAGGCAAGTCTGTATGAGCAACTAGTTCAAATCAGTATTCACAGAGAAAAAAATCATGTCGTGTGGTGTATATGAATTGATATCAGTTAAAACCAAGGAATCTTTACATACTCCAAAGTAAAAAAATCACATATGGTTTCAGTATGTAGCTTCTATTCTGTTAAAAAAAAATCCAACTCTTTCCTTTCGTCTTTTTTTAGGAGAAGTGAGCTGTTGAAGTTACATTTGTCAAAGCTAAATCCTATGTTGGAAGCACACAATGAAAACATAAAATGAATTGCAAGAAATGCATATAGAGACTGATAGTCTGCCTCTCATGAATACTTTTAAATATGTATTTCCATTTACTTAGAATGGAACGAGCAATAAAAAGAAAACAATGAATTTCTTGTTACTAGGTGGGCAGCTTTTGCAATAGAATTTGGAAGTAATTTATGTGATGGCAGGATACACACCTGAGATGAGATGGAGACACAGGAGAGCTTTGAAGGAAAGTTATATAAATGTGAAGTAAGGATGAAAGAGGGGAAAAGGAAATAAAGATAAAAAGATTTTAAATATCTGAGGGCAAGGCAAAAGGAAAGTAAAGGCGTCAAATTCATTGCTGTGTACTCTATTAGCAACAAAGGACCCAAGTAATATGATCAGAGTTTTCTTTTCTAAAACCAAAAGAAAATATTGATCTAAATTTGTTTCTGGCAGAGAAAACATTCTTGTGGGATAGAGGTTCTTTTCCATCCCTCATTTTGAATGCCAGCATTCAAATAGGATATATATCAAATAGGATGTATACCCTGATAAATATTCTATAGCTAGGATATTTAGTAGGACAGGATGTCTTCCTGTGATGTGAGTTCCTCTAGGGAAGAGCCATATAATGCAGAGAACATGCTACTTTACTTTCACCTGGTGGAGCTAACTTTTAACTCCAAAAAGAGACCATGGGATGCACACGGAAAGTATCCATACAGTGTCCCCAAGCGTGTGCCTTTTCTGTATCTGTGCTTCCCCCTTTGTGTTTGTTGCTGCTATTGTTCACGTGCAATTCCAACTTGCTTCTTTGCTACGTTAAGGTTGCTGGCATTGCTATACCACCTTCCTTGGATATTTGCTGCCCCTTTTCCTGGCAACAGAATGAATAGAAATTCTAATTCTGACATTATTTAGCTGAGAATCTGTATAGCACCGGAGAGGGGAGAAAATACATTTCTAGAAAATCCTTCAATGAGAGTGATTTGGAAAGCTCTGTCATGGCTATTGGATTTAAACAGTGAAAGAGAAAATGGTACCTGGGACACCTGAACGTTTGAGAGAAAGCCATTATTAATAAAAGACTAGCTGGAGTGGCTAGGAAGAAGCCTGGTGGGTACAGCAGAACGGAGGCAGCTGGGTGAGGGTTGTTTCATCACGCAGTGTGCTCTAGAGATACAGACAGAATCAGAAACCTCCTAGAGCAACTCTTTGCTACAAATGAATACATAATAAGCTACAGTCCATGTGACGTGTTAAAAATCTGATGAAAAGCACAATGATGTGGTTATTTATACCCTAATTTCGCAAGAGGAAGTGGAGATATTTATGAATGATTACTAAGTCAAATACTCCGATTTTCACAAAAGGCTTTTAATTTGTCATGACTTGCCACAAAGTAGAGATGAACAAAATCAAGAAATTAAAGAATGTCACATCCTTTCAGAGTGACAGAAAGGAAATAAGCTGAAAGTAGAATTGGATTGGCCGCAGGTAGTATGCTACCCATCTTTCATGAGAGTGGAAGTGGACGTCATGGGCATCTTGGTTCTTTGGGAAAGAGCTGGCTTGACTATGTACCAGACACTTGTCCAAGTCCGAATTTTGATTTAGATTTCTAAATGCTTGAGACTTGAAGTCTCAAAAATGAAGTTGCATAAACCCTGAAGTAAATCTACTGGAAGAACAGTACGTCTCTAATGTGAATAACAGATTTCAATTCTGTCGATACCGATGGAAAAGTGAGATATAAATGCTGCTTGTAAGATTAATAAGAAAACTCTGAGGTGTCAGCAAATGCACTAGGGAGGAAGAAAAGAGGTAAAATAAGGAAGAAACTCAGTCTGGATACTGGAGATGATTGAATGTGGAAGGAAAGCAGGGCTGAATGCTAAATCAAAGAGTAACAATCCAAAGCTTAACTAGCCACAAATGAGTACAGCAGATTGGCTGGATAGAGGAGAAATTAGAAGACAACAAAGAGACTGAAAGAAGATGTTTGATGTCACCAACAGCAAAAAAAAAAAAAAGGCTGAGATCCTGACATGCAGAAAAGCAAGTGCCAGACAGATGAAAGAATTCCATGAAGCACAAAAATAAAGAACTGGTAAAAAGTATTTTTTCAAAATGTAAAAGAGACTACCTACACTAAAACGCAACTATTTCCACTCAAAATTAAAAGGGAAAAGCAGAGAAAATCAGCATGTCCAAGAAGTGTACTAGTAACATTTCATAACTGGATGAAGAGATTGTTTTCGGTTCTATTGAAACTTGGCAATGGACAGTTGATTTTTATGTACAGTCCACAAAAACATTATTTTACTTGACATGTTCAGGTGAATAGTACAGACCTATGGTTTTTCCTCTTTTAGGAAATCTTATTGTATTGCACAGTATAAAATTATGAAAGAAATATCATACTATTATTCATAGCTATATTTGTTACCTTAGATAGGATAACACAACTTTGATTAAAAGTAACTACATTTACTTTGGTTTTATAGATATTAAATTAGTAATACATACTAATATGCTAATATGTATGCTAATATAGACTAATATGCTACCATTCAAATAGCAGCTCATTCACCCTGCTATCTGCAGCTAAATCTCATCCCTTGCTTTAATTCATTCTTTGCCACATATTCCTGCATCTGACACTGTAATCATACCCAAATGTTTGGTAGATTCTGTTAATGCAGAATTTCTGGGTTCTTCTATGTTTATGTTCCTTTTTTTTTTTCCCTTTTCATATATGCTTGCAATGATTAATTCCTCCTAAATCTACTCTAATGCTATACATTTTTTACGTGGACTTTAGGCTGTAGTTACCATGATCTCTAGTCCTCTTTCTGAACATAGGCAGTATTGCTCTGATTCTGCCACGAGTTGGTAGATTTGCTTGAAATCTTCATCACTGGGCTTGCCGTCCCATGCACCAGGTCTCTGTTGGCTTGAGATTTTTCCATTCCTTTACTACATTCAAATGCATACTACTGCATTCAACTACTTACATTATTATTATTCTTTTATCACAGTAATGTTCATTTCCATAACTTTGTTCCCACTGTCTCTTGGGTTCTCATCCCTAGTGCACTTGTCCACACTGAAAACTGAGGCAACGTATTCATTAATTTCAAGAGTACGCGATCTCTCTGCAAAGATACTGACATCAGAAGGTCCGGGTTTATATGTTATCCCTCTTTGCCTCTTACAGTCTTTCTTACCATTAGCCTACAATAAATTCTGCACCGTTACTTTGTTCTTTAATTTTTCTATACAAGCACATAGTTCAGTACCTCCACGTCATTGGTACTCATCCTCCAACACCTCTCCGGTAACTCTCTTACTTTCAGCCTGACACATTTCAGCATTAATTCCATTGCTTCATTTTGCTCCCTAGGTACCTGGAATTTCTATACAAACACTACTAACGTATTTATATGATGATGGTTTCTCTCATTTTTCATTAAGAATACGTTTTCCATGATGACATACACACCATTTTCTGTGGCAAAGGGAAATAACAGGAATGTGGGGAGACACATAGCTTTGCTGGTCAGGTTTGATTAATCTTTGGTCAGTGTCAACAGCCTCCAGTTTCTGTAGCCCACAGTTATGCGGCAAGTTGAATCCACATGATTTCTTTGTCAGCAGAATTGACTTTCTGTATGATTTCTGCCAAGACACTTTAAAAGATTGTTTCTTCCCTTCAATGTTAGAAGAATTATCTAATGGTTTCTGTTAGTGCTCATTTTCAAATTACAGACTACGTTTTGATTCAATCTGTGTCGAAGTATGTTTATTTGATATGAATTAATACTTTGCACTTTGGTAGTATCTTCTGCTTGAGCAAGTCAACTTGCTTTACAAATATTAATTAAGCTTCCCAACACTCTTTCTGATAGCAAAATGTAATTATTTCAGTTAGCACATGGGTTAAAGAAGACACATAGAGCAGCCAGAGAAGAGCTGTGTCAAAAACTCAGTCCTCTGATTTAGCTGCGAGCAATTATTTGCTCTCTGGTTTAACTTGGCGTAGCTGGGTTAATGTTCCTCCAGTTGACGTCAGTGTTGGTGCTTGGGTTACCTGCTGAGGTGAATTTCATATTAAAGGATTTATGAGTAAATTTTTTCCTGTAGGGTTTGTTAAGCTTTCTCTTAAGATCATATTTATTCACTATCCATATTCGAGCACTACTGTCTTTATTAGATGGTGTTTTCCTCACTCCCAGGAAACAGTACCAGAACCTAGAGATTTCCAAGGACTCTGAATGTACAGATTTGAGCTATAAATATATAAAGGAAAAATGAGGGCTAGCAATAGTTCTGTCTCTTAAACTCTTTCTTTACAGTTATAAATATAATCTAGAAATCAATCTAAAAGCCAAATAAAATGTTAGAGGAAATTATAAAATTTGGATAACCAACACATGGAATTCTGTATATAATATCAAATAAGCAAACTGTCTGCTGCATGTACTAGTTTTCTTATCCCCATACAAGGCTCTGCTCCTATGAACTGGCAGATGAACAAACAAGCAAACCTTCCTGTTCCCATGACCCTGTTCTCAGGCATCTTCTAATGATGAAAAGGTTTTACTTGTTAACTACTTAATTATCCAATTGAAAGTCTGTATAAGCCAAAATAATAGGTTGCAGACTTTCATATGTGTATGTGAGGTTCTTCTTTAATTGATTTTTTGGCAGGAAAAGTGGTAAAGTTGATATATTCAAAATATACCTGCGATGACATATCATGGAGTGAAAAAAAAAAAAAGCTAAGAGAAAAATTAAAATCCTACAATGCTGGTTGTAGTGTACACCAGGTAAAACACATAAATGTACTTTGATGATTATGCTGAGACAAATAAGAGGGAAAAATGTCAGTCAGGTCATTTTTTAAAAAGATAGATGTAAAGGATTTTGATCTGTGGAAAACGTAGATGAGAGCACCTAGTGAGCCTCATTACCTTTAGGTTTATGCAGATGGTGAGTGGGTTTACTTCAGAGTGAAGTTTTGGACTTAGACGCCAAAAGTTCTCATATATCCTGGTTTTGGCACTTAGGAGCTTTTTTAGGATATGGCCCTTATGGCAGGAATATAAAATTCCTACTCATGTTGCATCACAAACTATTGCACCAGACTTTCACCTTTTTCTACTTTCTGTATAATATGAGCAATTTCACTCATTTAACGGAATATTGCAGTGCTTTCCTGTTGTTGGATAGTTACCTTCCACCATTTGTGGTCTTAATGAACTTAGATCAAATATTTTGGCGTGAGGTACTACTCAGTGTGAGTAGCAGCATTACAAGATGGTTCATACGGTGCATAAGTCATCAGAATATTTTGAAAAATTATGTAAGCAGCTCCACAGTTATGTAAAAAAACCAAACCCAAACATTGAAATGTTTTGTATCTATGAATTCTTTTTCTTTCCTATGGGGTTACCCTTTGTCTATTTATGAATTTTTGTTTTACTTATGGGCATTTCTTTTTTTTATCAGTTCTAGTCCAGTTTGGGAAATAACTTCATAAAGGTTTTCTGCAGAAAAATAGTTGTTAGTAAGAAATGCAACAAAAGATTAGGTATGGAAATATACACACATATTTTCTACCCATGTTTAAGTTTCCTATGTCTCTGCACAGCATCACCTACATCTGATAAGGGAGGTTTATTTGTCTTGCATCTTGTCTTGCATACTTAACTGACTTCAAGTTTGTAATCAGTGCGTAGTTAGTGGGCAATCTACTCTGTGGATAATCAGCGGAGGAAGAGGGCTACATACTGAGAATTAGTTTTCCCTTCAAAATTGTCTTTTAGCTGAAGATGGATTTATCATCAACAGCCTTTTGGTAAGACTAAAATAGTAAAATAGATGCCTGTGCTTCATTACTGTGCCTTTAATATCTCTTCAGAATCTCTGTAATCTAATCGACTATTAATCTATCTTGGTGGTGTATTTCTTTAAACACCTATTTACATGTTTTCACCTGGCATTATTGATCTCAGTGCTTCCACTTTATGGGTGTTGATAAATAGATACAGAAGAAATCTGCCCTTTCAGTTCGTATACCCTGAGTGGATCATCAAGAAGTCTATAGCATCCATAATACGATCACATCCCCATAAAGCACAGTATTGCTTTCTTCAGTGTTGCATAATTTGGATGCATTTGGATATTGATGTATTTGCTCATCTTGAATTATAAAAATAATAAATACTGTGAAATCTTAAGCTGATAGTCTGTGAACCTGGAAATAAAAAGAGAAGCTTTGTTTTACATATGGTATATTTCTGTTGTTTGGATGGTTTTCCAGATAACCATCTGTAACAGAGAAAGGATGGCAAGAAATCTGATTTCTCATACTTGGTTGCCAAGATTCATGAATATCTGCTTAGTATGGCATGTTGCCTAATCAGAGGCTGGTTGGACTTTCTGTCACAGGTTTCAAACAATAATGTGTTTAGAGCCTGCCTTTGGGCAAGCCCTTTGGCATCAATCTAACAAATTTCTGCACATATGATTAAACTTTGTGTAGAACTGTATCTGCTAAAAAGAGAGAAAGAAAAAAAAAAATAGAACAAGGGAGCAGGTGAGGAAAAGAGGAAGGGCTAATAAGACAATGTGGGAGAGAGAGCACAGAGCCAATTCTGAGTGCCAGCAAAAGCATGCTGCCTCTGGTCAGTTGGAATCTAGGGAGATTATTTCGACGAGAATGTAAATCTCCTGTGAGTAACAGGTGATAATAAACAATAGCACCAAGAGAGATCAAAATCAAGCACCTGAACTGAAGGCACACATTGCCCAGTAAACTTAGTAGGTCAATAAAGTACTCCAGAGGTTTGATCCACACTCTGCTAAAATTGGTGTGAAGGTTCCCTAATAGCTTCAGCAGACTTGAAGTTCCCTAGTACCTTCTACACAAAAAGAATCCATCTATATATATAGTTTTACCTGGTCCAGAAGAACACATTTCACAACAGCACGAGTAAAATCCAAGGGATCTAGCAAAGATGTAATATGGCAAAAAAAAAAGGTTTATTAACTGAAATACAATGGAAATAGGCAAACAAGCCTTTATCTTAAATCAGAAGTTTGCTTTAAGCTGAAGTAAGTATACTGATCTATATATAAATGTATATAATTATACTTGTATAACACTTTCTTCATTTCTTAGATTGTGGCCCATTTTAACAAACCTCCTCTCCAGTTGTATATAGGTAGAGGTCTCCTTGATCTTCTTAAGTAGATTAATTGAGTGAAATTTGTGAGTTTGAAATTTGATAATAATTACTATTTCTGTAGTTATTATTTTTACCATATATAATAGTATGTAATTCCTGTTACATAATAGCAAACAAAAATAGTGCTATATTAGCACTATTTTGATACTATGATGGGAAAATCATGCTGTGCATCCTTTCAATTAAGGTGATTATTTTGTTTTGCTAAATGGAGAGCATTTCCATAGAAAATATAAAATGAAGGCTCAATGGGAAAAAAAAAATATAAAAATTCGCATACCAAAAATCTCAAATCTGCATTCTGAAGATGTAAAATCCAAACACGGAACATGCTCTAGTCTGCCAGACTTTCTATAATGTTTTGTATGTCTTGTTTTCTCTGAATTTATCCCAAACAGCTTTCGGAACTTATGCTAGAACTGACATATTTTCATTTAAGGGGGCTGATTCCTTGTGACTGGGCTGCAACAATTCCTATATTGCTTTTCCAGCAATTTCACCCATGACTTGTGCAAGAATCAGAATTAATATTATACAGGGGATTATCAAAGAGGTAAAGAGGCAGTGAGACACCTCAGCTTTCAGGGATGACTCTATTTCTGAGACCCAAGCTTTCTATCATGCTCGAGATCTCACAACAACAGCAACAACAAAAAAAACCCAATGAAAACCTAAATTGACCAACAGCATAAGGTCAGTTTTTTCTCCTTAGTGGCTTGGAAGCACCACCTTTGACACCTTTTACCACCTTTTGACATCACTGAAGCAATTAAAAATTGTTACCTGACGATATTTGATCGTTTACTCCTTTTGATCAGTCCTGAAGTGTGGATGATTGTCTCTGACCTTCAACATCCCTTCCTTTCATCTCTGTTCTCGTGCTTAGAACACTTCTGTACTTAGCCTGTTCTAACACTTAAAACTATGCTTCACTTGTAGTAAACAATGATGAAAAATCACTAAAGCAATCCTTTTGTTCACTGTGGTGACATTTCCTCTAATTAAATTTTCATCTCTGAAGGTATTTGGGCCTCTCTAGTCCATCTGGGATATGTTTGCCCTCAGCATTGCCTCAGGCCAAATGTATTTTTGTTGATACGCTGAACAGCACACTCTCCTCAGTGACTGGGGGTATTCCCCACTGGTGGTTTATTTAGGAGATTATTTCACCACTTTCAAAGTACTTTTTCTGCAGTCTTTTTTTTTTTTCTTTTTTTTCTGAAAGAGAGAGCGAGTGCTGAGTGCCCACCCCTCCCCCCGATGCCCTCTCTTCTATGAATCAATGTGATTTTGTGTTCTTTTCAAGGAGGTTTTTGAACAGGCTATATGTAGACATATGATGTGATAGAGGGGACTGCGGTTCCACAGAGGTCAAGAGCCACTTGAGGGACTTTCTCTTCATAATACTTTTCTGTGGTTTGAGCATCAACCTCAATTAAAATGATTAGGGGAAACTGATTTGGGAAGGGACTCACAATACAAAGAACAGTAAAATATGGTAGCCAGAGGCTTTGCAGGCCTCTTTTTATTACTCCATGGTAGGACGTGCCTGGCAGGAAAAAATGGTTTGCGTCTCTTTTTACAATTCCTATACCACCTCTCTCAGCACGTGTCTCAGCAGCCAGATTACAAAAGGTCATTTTTGCACACATGCACAAACTACTACAGTGAAAGATATAGTTTATTGACTTAAGAAGAGAAAGGCATGGATCACTGCAAAATTTAATGGAAGTGTTTTCTCATTTCCATTCGGATAATAGAGGCCAATGGGATGAATGTCTCCATATTGGTTATGCATCATAGATGATTTTCTAATACTTTTGAGATAATAGAGTCTCATCCCGAAGAAAAGACTGCATGAGTTCTTTTAGTATAATTGTTGATTTGACCATACTGCAGCTCTGATATAATTTAGGAATACCATATTTCAGTAAAAGCTGAGGTTACGTTTTCAAGGGAATCTGATTATTCAGTAATTAACATTCTGAAACAATTTTATCATACTGAGAGACCTGGGCAAAGGTAGCAGCCTTCATTACCAGAAACTATCACTTTGCAAATTACTTCTCAAACTTCTTAAAAACCTACATGGTCTCTTTCCCCCTGTTCCTCCCAACTTTTGCGCTGAAATAAATGCAAGTGCAGCTTGCTGAAACAAAGAAAAGGACATTGAGAAAAATAGGAACAAGCCATCTGTGGATTAATGGCATTTTTGTGTTAAAATTCAGTAATTCTAAATAAAGTCATGCTGTTCGGAAAGCAATATTATGGCTTTCAAAGTTCTGTAGTTTGAAATTTCCTTGCTTTGTAAGTCAAAACTGGTAACTCATAAGGAGTTGCTTTCTGTACTAAATTAAAAATACTGGAATATCACAATGGCAATAATAGGTCGTTCAAGAGACCATGAATGGTTTGGCTGTCTCTGCTACCTGGATTGTGTGTATCTTGCTGTGCACACCCCAGCGAGGGGTACTGTCATTTCCACTTTTGCAAATGGACTGAAACATCGGGATGTGGAAGTGACAAATTGGAACAATGACAGTGTTTTATGCTGACTTTGCACAGATGCAAATGAAACAAAAGAAAAAAGAAGACAGTAGAGAGCAGGACCTGTACCGTTCTGGTTTAAGGTTTCGGTCTTGGCTTTTGGGCTACAAAGCTGGTTTTTCTATAGCACCCGTGTAAATGCAGAATTCCTTTTAGGATATCATCTCTGTTACTCTGGATCGGCCTCCATATGAAATCAGAGCCTGGCAATGGCAGGCCAACCCCCTGACTGACCACATCTATGCCAAAAAGCTTGAAGAGCTAGGGATATTTGGTCTGGAAGAAAAGTAGCTTACTTCTAAGAGAATGCTGTGAAATTATTGCAATGACTGCATTGGTAGTTGTATGGCATCCTTTAGGCTTTCTAAAACTTTACAGGAATCTCTGATTATACTTTCTATCTCTGAAATGTGCAGTTATGCAAGAGGCAGGAAAATTACATTATAGAATATGTATAGACATTTATTTTGCCCTGGAACTTTTTCCTTTTTAGAGTTTTGTATAGTTCAAGGTACTCAGATTAAAGAAGAAAAAGGTGTATTCTATTACTGCATTTGTTCATTTTCTTCTTAAAACTCTATTAGTATTTGCTTTCATTCCATACTTGGAAATGACTGTTTTACCCACCCTACATGATATAATTAGCTCATGAAGGACAAATCTGCAGGGAAATGGGTCTCAGGGCTTCCTTTTTGCAAGTGAAAAGGACAGAAGTCTTTCTTGGGCAAACATGGAAACGTACACAGCACAAATCTGGCATTAGACAGAAAAAGAACAGTTACAAGAGCAATATAAACCCAAATTGCATTATGAACTTATTTGAACTTTAAAATAGCAGTAGCTGTGTGTCACAAGTAAAAACTATCTGTCAGTACAGTTAGGCTTAATATTTTATCTGGGGAGTTCAACCTACCTTTTAGGTATCAAGGGGGAAGTCTGTACTGACAACACAAAACCTCCAGTTCCCTAACCGGAGTCTAAGCCCATGTCTCTGCTTATAAAATGAGCAAATTTACATGTATTAAAAAAATCATATTAAAGTTCTTAATGCCTTTTTAGCAGTAATTTCTTATGCCATATAATCTCATATTGAGGCAAAATATTTGTTCAGATAAAAAATATTAGCAAATCAGAAGAGACTTGCCTAAAAATAAAAAAAAAGGTATTTTATGACTGTTAATAATGAAATGTTCCATTCAGGCAGTTTCTCCACCACTTATAAAGCACTCTTCGAATAAGGATGCCAATTGGATTTTTTAGGAAAGACTTGAGGAAATCCAAGCACCTTAGGAATCTACATAAGAAGGTACCTCATCCTTCTGCAAACTTGTCAAAAATGAGTAGGATAAAGGCCTTTTTTTACTGGCTTGACGCAGTCCAGGTAGGAATGCACCTGGCACTGGATGCAGACAACAGCTGTCTCACCAGCATCCATAATCTGTACTGGTGGCTTCCTGCCTGTACCTGTGTGCCCTGAATGCAAAAAGCATCTGTTTCACATTTATTCATTTACTCAGATGGCATTATCTACATTACTTGCTACCTTTGGACACAAGACTCTCATTTATAATTCATAGTACACAGATGCTTACAGAGAGTAGAAGCTTTGGCTACATTACCTGTCACTCTTAGTATATTTTGTATTCATGGTGGGTAAATATACAAGTATAAAGCTGCCATATTGTGTATGACTATCTATAATGCATTAGCAAACAGTTGTTTGATCATTTATACTGTCATTCTTTGTGGTTGAAATGATGTTAGAATGAAAAATGAAACAAACTATGGGTTCACTCTCCCTGTTTTTCTTTTCTTCTCTCTATCTCTTTTTGTGTGGTGTTGGTCCTTTCTAATTTTTGGGGAAAATGAAGGTGATTTTGTCTCGTTTTGTTTCTCTTGCTCTTCTCTTTGTACGATTATCATTCAGTACTCGGTCAGCTATTCAATAAGTTTCACCACTGCAGCTGGCTTCAGAAGAAGATGCTTCCTATTCTTTGCTTTCATAGGCTCATAAATCCAGCCTGCTGAGAATATTAAAAGGAGAAAAATACTCAGGCAGGAATAAAGCATATCAAAAAGAGAAAGTGAATGTAACTGGGGAAACGTTTACTCAAGATTACATATTAAGCAATTTGCTCTTTAGTACTGAAGGAATATATAGAGAGAATATATTAACTGTACTTACCAACAGCCCACTGCATCCATCAAGTGCTGTTAAAAATGGCCATTTTTGAACAAAGAGAACATTTTGTGTACCTTGTATTGTTTTTAAAAGCTATTTTTAGTGCAGTAAATATTAAAGAATGTCATTGTCCCTTGCATGAGCTCTCACTCATTTTTTAGGAGGGCAACTTTGCCAGAGATGCTTGACTTAAGAACCCATTAAAATGAAAATGTACTCAGGAGCCTTGCAGGAACAGTGCTTGAAGACATGGGCGCCAAGCATGCTTGGCAGCCTGGAAAGCTCACAGAGCTCTCCTAACAGGAATGCCATCACATTAAAGAATTAGCATAGCCCCAGGCAACAGTCTTTTTTTTTTTTTTAGTAGACGTGAATGACATTTTGTATCTGCGGCACATTTTTAAATATTCCTTATTCACATGTAAGTTTTTTATGACTAAATTAAAAAGCAAAAGGTTGGTTTGTTCCTGTTGACATTTGTTCCTATTCCTCTCTCTTACTGGGCACTACATCTCAAATAAAGCTCTGATGTTCATCTCTCGTTCCACAACTTTCTCCCTCTCTCTCCAATGTAACTACTGCCTCCTCCTCAGACTTTTTCTGCTAGGCAGAACCTGTTCTGTCGTTCTTTCTAATCTCTACCAGATGCCACAAATTCAGCAAAACTCCCACTAAAATCCATATAGAGTCTTACCTTCTCAGCAGTGCCTCCATATTCACTCTTTGAAAATGCAGATAAAATATCTTAATAAATACAGAAAGAATCTGAATAGTGGTATCTGAAAACTAAAATGAACTTCTCTTTTCACTGACCCTAGTCACTGAGAATTGAAGTCGGGGAAAACTGGAGAAATAATCAGTCAGCAGCCTCATCAATCAAACCAGCAGCTTAAGCTGCTAATTATTCCCTTGTGGGGATACCTGAGAATTGAGAATTACAAATATTTGGCTCTTCTGACCACTCACCAAGGAAACTCAGGTTATTGATTCCACTACATGAAAATAATCCACCTAACTCTCAGTTTCTTTCTCTTGGGAAATCTTCTTGCATAAAGTTCTCTGGCAAAGAACATATAACCAAAAAATATAGTTGCTGACAGCTAAGCTTTGTAATATCCTAATGGACTCCATTTTGTCCAATTGCTTTGTGTATTTGCAACAGTGAAAAAAAAGTGGCCTTTTCTCCACATTAGTCGAAAATTCTGTGTAGAAGCAGCGTGCGTCTTTGATCACTAGGCTGCACAAAGGCTGAAAATGAGCAGTGGGGAGGCCGACTCAGGAAGCTGCAGTCGTTTCTGGTTTCCTACACACATGTGGCAGAGTTTGAAATTGCTCCATCCATCAGGCTGCTGCAAATTGTCCTTTCAGTCTTTATTAATCACAGCCAGCGGACTAATCTCACTGCACCGATGGTGTTTATGTCGGGGCAAAAACACAGTCATGACCTGGTTTTGGTGGCTTGTTTCTCAATGAAAAGCGGGAACAAGTAGTGCCTAAACTCTCCGGTGACTGGGAATCGTTACTATAAGTGTTTTGCAGAGATATGCCAGAAGAACGAGGTATCCTGTTTCCATGCAAGAGCTTCCTACAATTTGTCCCTGACAAACTCCAGATATAGATTCCCGTTTTAGAGGCTGTGAACAGCTAAGAACAGAGAGTGAGCGAATTAGGTCAGAGAGCTGCTAAGCCATTTTAACTGTGATCTCAAAAAGTATGATTTTTAGGCTAGCTTGGTAATTTCTTGTAGGGGCCAAATATTCTCTCTCTGACTTTCAATCCACAATTCAAAATTTTCTGTGATTGCTACGTTACACTTCAGGATATACTCCCAATTTTTTACCAATCTATGTTCAAATTTGCAGCAATTGCATCCTAGATATCCGAAGCTTATTGCCAAGTGACTTAGGAAAGTTTGTATCTATATTATTATCATTCATTTTTCCTTTAAAGCATGTGGGAAAACTTCACTGCTAGTCCCTAAAAATATCTGTGCAGGAGGTATTTTTTTTGCCCGACTGCAATGGACGCCTGCCGAACACTCAGAATCTGGTAACATAACTTTCATGGCACAGAGCCCGAGAAACCTCATACATCACTGCAGTCTTCAGCTTAAATCCATAAACACTCAGTAAAGACAGTTACAACAGATTTTCACACTTTCATAAAAAATACGCTGTACAATTTTGATTATTTTTTTTTAAGAAAGCCCTCATTGCCTCACTGTTCTAAGGCCACTTTGGTACAAGGATTTGTTATCTTGGCTGACAACTGCACTGAAGCCTATAATAAGAATCTCCTTCTTTCGCTCTAACAAGCAAATTCCCTGTTTTCCGAGAATCCTCTCTAGGAAGGCAGTGCTGAATGTGTATCAGACTTGAAAAGAAAGCCTATCTACACTGCCATTTTCGCTTTTTATTTTTCTAATTTGCAACTCAGCTCACGTCCAGCTCGAAGAAGCAATTCTGCGTTGAAAATGCTGCAGCTGGTTTCCTCCAGTGCTCCCCCTATTCATAGCAAGGGAGGCAGTGGTGGGCTTACGCAAGATTGGTTTAAATGGGAAATCAATACTGGTTCCTCAGTTCCTACAAAAGAGCTGAACTGGGCTGGATTGGCTCCAAGGAGGAAAAAGGAGTTGAGTGGAAAAAACTGGCTGCCAGTGGGATAGGTACTCTGCTGCATAGGAGGCGGTTTGGGTCTCTGCCACTGAACCCATCACAAGAAGTCTGAGATAACCTGGCTTACCTCCTACCATCTGTTTTGGAATGGACGATAAATATTGGAAAAATAAAAGTTGGAGGCTTTTTTTCCCTAGGCGTATATTAGCTTATAAATACATAAATGTTTCTGTTAAGCATCAGTAGGAATTTGTACCTTGTACTATACTAACCAGTTACAAAAGGCATTGAGAACTTGTTCTGCAGATGAAAAGTGGAATCATTGGTGTGATTCCTTGTTCTACAGCTAAGGAGAAATATGTGATCTAATTAGCAATTCCATCAGACATTGCTCAGTGATTGGAACTTAGTTTCACAGGGTCTCACTTGACAAGACTTTCTATTTAATCTCTTGTATTTAAATTTTCTGTGGAATAAATCTCAATAAAATTCACATTTCTGAAATCTGTGCCCGTGTGCCATTTTATTTAAATAAACTTAAAAGAAAAATAACAATAGTGAAAACACTGGAATAACTTAATTGTTGTGTTTTCCTGGATGGTCAGTCTGTTAGTTTGGTTGTTCTTTAACCTCTGTTAGTACCGTACAGAATGCAGAAACATATTTTAGGAACTGCCTTTAGACTTTCTGTCATTATTTGGCAACGCACCGAATACAGAAGAAGAATATTTTTACTGACGGTCCTTCCTCCATTGAATTCGGATCCTTGGGGAACCTGCTGTTCCCCAAGCCATCCCAGAGCTGGAGAGGCAAAGGGTGGATCTTACGGGGGGGGGAAACAGACAAGAGACAAAAAGGACTTTTTATTTAGAGTACCTTTGTGCTTTGAGATTCACAAAGCTTTACAATGTTGTTATAACCAGTGAAAATGACTGATGATTACAAACAGGGAACTTTGGGAAGGCAGTGAAAGAAATCTTTCAACATCAGGCACCATTGGATGTGTAACTACAAGGCACTCCTGGTAAGTACAAGGAGGAAAGACAGGTTCTAAAACCGAGAAGGTAGCTGAGGAGAAAGGATAAGAGAAAGGATAATCCTGTTAGGAGCACTGACATTTAAAATACTTGATTAAAACACCAGCATCTCTATTGTTTAGACAAATGGAGAACAGTTTACTCCTAAGGTCTATAGTTAAATCTTGTGAACAGTCAAATGCTGTCTGAATGAAATTCTGCAAACTCTCTTGTTGCATTTTCAAGATCCCACTGCTCTAATACAGCAAAGATGGTTATCTTACGCTTACACCGTTTATGCAATTTTAATAGCTCTCAGTGTAGGGATCTTAAGGTTTTGTCTGGTATAATAAAGAACTGTTTACAATACTAACAGAGCTATCAGCAATGACACCTTGAGCCAAACGAATGTGCTTCCTTTATGCAACTCGGTTTAGTAGTCATTGTGATTACTCCTGTGATCAAGGTGAATAGCAATTATCTTTTTGTGTATTGACACTAGTATGATTATTGATGTTTTCACAGTATTTTCTGCACGGAAGCATGGGAATGCATGCACTGTGAACTATGGAAGGAATGGAGAAACGCGTTGATACTTGGAAGAAGGTAAGGATTGAACAAAGCGGAAGGAGGAGAGGAAAAGAAGGGAAAGGGAGGGTTTTATGTCTTGCAAAGCCTTGTTCTGCCACCTTAAATGCACAGGGAAAAGAGGAGAAAGTAGCAATACACCAGATCTGAATTTCTTTATCAGTTGTAATTCCTGAGAATTATCTGGTAATTCTACTGAAATTTTATCCTTAAATTCATGTTAATCCTTTTGTTTTGGGGCAGGGAGGAGAATGTGCCTTAAGTTAGCGTTTAGTACTTCAGATTGTACTGCAGCGTGTTGTGGCTGCGTGTCCACACCATAAATTGAAAAAATGTGTCTTTGGTTTCTAGATGGCTGTTCTCCAGTGATCTTTCTCTGCATAATTCTTCCCAGATTAAAGCAATGATTTGCTACAGTAATTAAATGTGAGGGAAAAAAGCGTTCCAGAGTTTTCCAAGTTGGGGTTCTGTGTTTCTTCTCTCTAAATATAAAGTCTGTGTTGTTTCTTTCTGTATATTGACTGACGTATGGGTTCACAGGTGCCTCATGTATTTTAAAGGCTAAACCAAAATCTTTTAAAGCTAAACAACATCTTCATATTAGCAAAAATACTTTAGTTCCTGTCAGCTCCATCTATTCTACTCACATAGAGCTGCTTTTTCCTGACATCCGTTAGAGAATTTTCACATTGATAATATAAGCTTGGATGTGTACCCTATGAACATCACTTTGTTCAACAGTACAAGTATCATTCATCGGTAAATATGAATATCATCATATATGAAATTATGTACGTACCTATCTAGACAAGCAGGATTTGTTCCCCTGTCTGGTTCAGTACTCACTAGCTCCACGGTTGGTACCACAGTTTGTTATTGCTGGATGGCTTATCTAGCTTAGCGTGTCCAGACCCATCACCAACAGTGAATACTGTTGTGCTGGATAAATAACACAGGGTATCTCCAGTCACATGTAATGAATGCTGCCGTTCTCAAGTAACCAGTAAGTGGTTTTAGATCTGTACTAAGCCTTATTTTTCTTAATGGTCACCACCATTGGACAGCTAAGCCATTCTGTGATAGTTGCACCAGGTGTACTGATGAATATTCTGTGCAGGCTTTGTTTCTTCCTCGATGACTGCTAATAAAACTCTGTGTTCTGTGGTCTTAAGCACTGTAATCACAGAGCTTTTTTCAAACTGCAGTGTACCATCTATATGATCTGTCCTTTGAAATATGGTTTTTATTCTGTTAGAATGTTAATCAGAGCTCATGGGAAATTTTTTCTCTCCTCTTCAATGCAGAGAGATCCGTGTCTTACCACAAGCAGAAACATGTTTTGTGCCACCTGGATGTAGGTGTGCCTTCAGGATACTGTCCACTATTCAGAAGACAGCCATTTTTCTCTTTACTTTCATGTTCATTTCTACTGCATAAGCACTGAACAGTGATCACAAGTATTTTTATTTTTTTTGGGTCCTGTTTCCTGGTTTCATTTATTGATCTGAATCAGTAGGTATCATTACTTTGATCCAGTTCAGCTCTTCTTGCATTTCTTGATGTGTTTCTTAATGGTTCGAAGAGATGCTTGACAGAGTCCTATAAAGTGAAATCTCAAGTCTTCATGTGGTCCTGTTTCTAATAAGTGAATCTTTAAAAGCTCCACAACTATATGTGTTTGCCAGAGTTCCTACTATCATTATGTGTTTATGCATTTTGCATATTCTGCATATTTTTGCATTTATTATTACTAAAATAAGTGTTTCTAGAGCTGCTGTAAATTTGGCTAGTTTCACATGTGTACACAAGCCCACTTCCTCTTGCCTTCTGCAGTTAATTTACTTCTGTGTTCCTCCACCTGGATCCATACAGATTGCTAGGATCTCAGACCCCACCAAAATTCACTGTTTTAGAAATACTTGTCTTGTTAAAAGTAAGGTCTTAATTAACGTATTCAGGTTCTAAATTTTAGTGTTTTAATAATATTAGCTAGTGTTTTAATAATATTAGCTTTTGCTGGCATATCTGAAGATTTTGTTTTTATTTACAAATTATTATCAGAAAACTGTGGCTATCAATGAAATCTCTAAAAATCTCAGGGAATATTAATTCAAACCTAATGGATCCTGGCTGGTATGCAAGTGGAATTATGTTACACAAGCTTCTATCTGAAACACTTTTGCTTTCCACTGGTTTGTAGAATCATAGAATGGTTAGAGTTTGAAGGGACCTTAAAGATCGTTGAGGTCCAACCCCCCTGTCATGGGCAGGGACACCTCCCACTAGACCAGGTTGCTCAAAGCCTCATCCAGCCTGGCCTTGAACACCTCCAGGGATGGAACATCCACAGCTTCTAGGGGCAACCTGTCTACTTGGTCTGGATCCATGGCTGCCTACTTAGAGGACTGAGATACAAGTCTTTGATTTCCTAACTTCATTTGCCTTCTTTACAGTTAGTCTGGTAGGCCAAGAAGGAGACAAATGTTTACTTCACCAGAAACTTCCTACACCTAAAAGCTTGCTTGCTTCCTTCATTTCTTTCTTTCTAGCTTCTTTTTTTTTTTTTGTGGTAAACCCACAGCTTCAAGTATCTATAGACAAAGGAAATCAGATTGTCCTTAATTCCGAGAATCAAAGGCTTCCATGGCTCATGGCTGCCAACCAGCTGGGCTTCATCAGACTTCTCCCTCACAAAGAATTTTAAGGAGATTTATTTTCAAACAAAAGTAAAGCAAAAATAAAACATCAATTGTAAAAAATTGTAATTGCCTGTCAGTTGAACAAATATACCTGGAAGTACAGAGGTATCTTGGTATTTTGGGAAGAACTGGAGAGTGTTGTCCTCTAAGGTCAAGAACAGATACATGATCTGAAATGTCATTAGCGCAAAATTTATATTTCAGGGTACAGATCAGGGTACGCTCTGCTCCGTTATATAAATTTCACAAGTACTTACATGCGCCTTAAATCTCTAGCATTTCAATGACTGAAAAAGAGAGGGAGATAAACATTAAAAAAATCAGTAAGTTTGAATATAAATCAACATTTTGAAAAGACCACAAACTATTTTTCTATTTTAGACAGCAGAATACTTTCAGTCATCAAAGAGAATAAGAAAAGGCAAAGAAAAAAACCTCCACACTAAATAAAAAATATCCCTACAATAAAGACAGAGAGAGAAACAAAGACAAGAATAATGACACAGAATGATAAGGACCTTGTGAAATTTCATACCATACTTATTACTTATAGATTGTATTTGCCACTTTCATATATTATGATGAGAAAAGCCATAGATAAAGATATAGCTTATAATCAGAGCACAAATGATTGCCATCTACTTTTAGGACAGGAAAAATAACGAAAATGATAGAGGAGAAATTTCACATAATATTAAAAGCTGAACTATTGTTACTGCCTTAATATAGTGTGAAATGAAAGACTGTGATTTGACCCGTGCACTAGTGACTGGTAACTTTTGAAGATGGTAATGTGTTAGTAACATGGAGATTAAATTACTAATTTTTATTAAAGATAGATGAACCTGAATGGGAGGTTCAGGGAATGTGGACCCAAACTGTTCTCTGTGAATAGTCCCAGGTCCTACAGGTCTCTGAGTGAGCAGGCAGCACAGCACAGGGGCTTTCACATTTTGACGTTATGGAATTTGCTAATTACAAACCTGACTGATTCATGGGAAATGACCCAAACGATGTGTGTGTCAAGGTGTGAAACGCTGCAGTCTTTGTGGGAAGATTTTCCTTTTTCTGTTCAGCCAAGTGCTGTAAACATTTTTTCTGCTAGAGAACTGTTCTATAAACAATTTTGTCACCCCGACTGGATTGTGCAGAACACCCTGGAAGGCGCTCTTTGTCGGTAAAAAATGCCTTCTGTCGGATTGGAAGATTGAGACTGTGGGTATAAAAGGAGCTGCTCTTTATCCCTCAGTTTCTGTCTTACTGCCATTAGTTGTGACTCTGCTCCTAACAGTTGCTGTTTAAGGCTTGCCACGCTTTGTGATATCTTTGCCATTCGGTTTTTTGGAAATAGCGAGTTATGGAAATGGTTGTTCTGACTTTTCATGGTTTATATCACAAAGAACTCTGAAACTAAAGACAATGTCTGGTGTGGAGGAGGAGAGAAGGGGCTCAAATATAAAAATCTTTTTCTTTGCTGGCAGCAATGAACTCCTCTGCAGATGCATTCACACAACACATGTATCAGTAGCTTCGAAACTCAGAGTGGTTTTGACTGATTTGATGTGCACCATTTTGACTTTTCCTGTTTTAAACTGTAAGTGGTTGTACTATTTACAGAAATATTGCAAAATCAACCCATTAGATGCAAACTTGCTTTCCTTTTATGAAGGATTTGGTTATTTTGCTTTTGAAATTTACATCTCTCTCTCTTCACACTTTCAAACTAGGAACTGAGCAACAGATACACAGACCCATTGATGCTCACTTCAGCAAACATCATCTCAGCTGTAATCCTTAATCAATGCTTTACCTTCTAGCCCTTGCTACTTGCCAGTGTGTGGATCTTGCCCTCAATGGGCCTGATTACCAATTAGGGAACAAGAAACATATGCTCCAAATCACAGTTCAGTTTACTGAAAATGTTTGAACACTGACAGCAAATACTAGTGTATCTACAAATGTGTGCATAAGCTTTTTGAAATCTCTCAGGACATTAATTACCAGGTCTTCAGTCTACTTCAGAGCTAAACAGACATTGAATTATCAGTGGATTTTGAACCATCTGTGAACTGTACCACTGAGAGTTTTGAAACTTTCCAATCAAGTATGAAACTTTATGAAAGACATAAATGCACTACTAAAGGATGACCATTTATTTGCCTGATGGGACATGTACTATATGAGTGAGAGGATATGACAAAAAGCAGAAATTCATTTTGCTGCCTTAAACAGCATTCTGTGCAGGAACAATGGGTCTGATACATCACTGAATGTGTTATGTCCTTCTACTGTATTTTTCTTTTCTAAGTAACCAAAGAAGAACAAACCCAGTATTTCCTGACAACAGGAACACTAGTTTATGTCCAAAGTACTGCATTAAATATGGGAGATAGACTATAAGTGTAATTAGCAATGGCTCTAATATTAAAACATATATGTTTTAGGAGCACTAAGAAGAGCATCTGTCTATCTATCTTCATAAAGTAAAATGAAAGTATTATTTCCACTAGAATAATGAAATCCATTATGGCTAAATAAAAAGCAAAGAAAAACACCGTTATCGATGGAGGTGGCAGGAAGCTTAGATCTGCCCTTTGCTCTGAACCAGCAGTGGCTGTCCCTTTTGCAGTACAAAGGCAACAGGACCATCAAGGTAAAAGTGATGTTTGGGTTACATTTCCTTCAGGAAGACACTGATTCTTTTACTGAAGTCTTATGACAAGGAATTGTCACAGCTGTAGTTACTATTTCCTAATGGTTAATGACATTCACTGATAAAAGCACTTGGCTGTATTTCTGGTATGAAATTATCTGGCTTGAAGTCCCAGTTGTTTAAACTTGTTATGTTTGTGTCTACAGTAGAAACAGGCCACCTACAGATACCTGCTTTTCTTACAAACATGTTGATACTCGGGGTTTTTACCAGCTTTTTTAACACCTAAGCCCACCTTGTGGACTTTTTGTAACATTTCAGACAACACTCGGCTTTTCAAGTTTGACCAAGTTTCTATGCCATATGGCATGTATGGTAAACTCTCCAAATGCTGATACCATTCCACAGCTAATGAGAAATTCAAAACCTAATCTAAACCAGAAGCTGGTTTAATGAGAAGTGAGGGTTTCTTAGAAGTATTTCCAAAGTGGACATTCCCCTGTCTGTCTCATCAGTATGGCCTGACAGAAGACAGCTGGCCTCAGAGAGACAGGGGGAACGAAAATAATATGTTTGTGTCCTACTCCATTTCAGATCTAGGGAATCTTATCACAGACTGAAGTATAAAAGAATGTCAGCCAGAAATTATGGTACTTACATACCTAGTAGTATGTGACTTCACAAATATTCCCATTGAAGTCATTGCTACAATGAAATAATCATAATTTTTTAGTTCCAGTAATAAAACCTTTAACACAGATTAGGATCACTGCATTAGGTTTTGACACCAACACGTTAACTCTCTTCCCGGACAGGGATGACTTTCTAAAGAAGTATCAAGTGGTCATAAAGTATACAAAGAGAAAGTTGACAACTATTTAAAAGTTTAATGGAAAAAATGCTGTTTGACTCATTTTTACTGTGCCTCAAGTACATAGCAAATTTAGATTTCTTCAGTAACATTTAAGAATTTATTGATAAGTATTAACTTATCGAAGTTATTTGTGTTAACTTATTAAACTCATATCTTCAATAAGTTAACTTAGGTTAAGTTATTAAAGATGACTAAGTTTTATCAAAACATTTTTAAATGTTTTACCGCCGCTTTTTTACTTAGCAGAGCACGACTCCGTCAGTATCATGATTATTCCTTCACAAAGAGAAGAACTGCAGATGAGCTCTGAGAACTCGTTACACACTTCTCAGTTCAGTGCTGAATTCCCAACATTGAAACACTAGGAACCAAAACCCTTATAAAGCCCCCGGCATTCCAAGCCCTAAGCCAGTGAACTGACTGACATTTTTAGCAACGATAATGAGCAGACACTTAGATGCAAAACTCTTGGGTTTTTTTGAGCTGTTTCAAAATTCTTCAAGGAATATCTGAAAATGAAAACACAGAGTGACAAGTGATGTTTGAAAAAGCGGGTATGAGGGCTGGCAGATTAGATTACATTTTCAAAGCGACATAGTGTCAAAGTTCCTGCTGTTTTAAATGTTGGTGGAAATTGATTGTCCAAATGCTTTAATTTCTGGAAATTCCAGCCATTAGTTGTCAATATAGGATTAAAACACAGCTCACTCTCCTTTCATGGATAAGACCTCTTTCCCTACAGTAGCAATTTTTCATGTGCTAAGGGCATGGTTGGGAAAGGGTTTCAAACAGAAGGAGCTTAAAAGATTTCTTCCTTTGAGATAGTTTTACTGTGACCAGGGTATTTCCACAAATTCTAACAGATTCAATATGATATACATACGATATAAATTAGTTTTACTTTATCAAATTATGTATAATTCACAGATCAAGCAGTTAGCTGTGGATCTTATAGAATCATAGAATGGTTTGTGTTGGAAGGGACCTTTAAAGGTCCAACCCTCCTGCAACGAGCAGAGACATCTTCAATATGATCAGGATAGTAAGGCTGAAAAGCAACACTGCAGTAAGCAAACGATTCAGAGTTCAATTTCAGCTTTTCCTTGACCACCGGTTTTACCGCATATTTTTAACTCCTATGGACGCTTCTCAATAGGAATAGACCTTGTCTCACAGATATGATACACCTTCTTTCTAAAATAATGCTCTGAATTTTAGATAAAAGCTTTGCATTATAAATGTACAAAGCATTCTGCCAGGGAGTGTAATAAATCTGCCTTCAAATATCACTCTGATGTATAATGTATAACAAAAAAGAATAGAACCATTTTAAAGGAAATAGGCACTTTTCTGTCTTGCTATCCTTAAAATCTTTCCTAACCCTTCAAAATGTGGATGGCCAGCTCCCAATCAGAACTAGAAAAATGGGTAAGCGCTGCACTTAACTTCCTAACTTTAACAGGGATCTTTAAATCACAAAGATTAGCCACGCTTAAAAAAGGAGAAAAAAATACTTTCTTTTTCCAAGTACAATGACTACACTCATTTCACGGTGAAGTCATCCCTTTATCTGATAGTTCATTCACTGCCATTCCTTTCAAAATGTCACACTTTCAAAATATAAGAAAACAATAAAACCTGAAGTGATCCCATGATGGCTTTCAGATACTGTACTCTTGAGATATCTTTTATCTTTTTTTCATACTGTACATGCAGGGCTTTTGTTTCTAAAGGCATGTGCAAGCAGGTTTATTTTTCATGTTAGAAAAGTCATGTAATTAAAAAAATGGACCATAACTGCCTTAATGTTGGAAAGCTGCATTTTGCATTCAACTCTGCCCCTCTACAAACAAGAGTTTCGGGAAGTATTGTATTAAAAGGAAGAGCGAAGGTTTTGCTTTCTTAATATAGTACAATTTTGTTCCCAGCAGCAAAATAAGATAGGATTTCAAAGGGAGTTTGAACAGGAACTAAGGGCTTGAGGCAATCAAAGTTATTAATTCCAGAGAAGTTGGAAATCAGCTCTATCAGAATATTTTGTGTTATTATCTACACTATTCTTATACAGAAATTCTAAAGCCATAAAATGTCACAGCCTATTGTTCCATGTTATGAAACAATGTAATTACTGATAAAAATACACTTCTATCAAACATCCAGTCTGTTGAAAATTGGACACATTTAATGTAGCCATACTTCTGTTACAACAAGACGCTAGGAAACAATGATATGGAAGAATTATGGGCACGGTTTTCTACCCTTTATGTAAGTAATTCTTATGTGCACGAGCAGCCCTATTAATATCGATGGAATTACTCATGTGAGTAACGACTACTGTGTAAGTCAGGGCTGCAGAATCAGATCATATATGACTTGCCCACGCAGGGAATCTATTACAAAATCAAAAATAGCAGCAAGTTTACTGCTTATTCATCTGCTTCACTTCCAGGATTAAAATTCTTGCCACGGCGATAAAATGCCGTAATAGGAAAAGGAAAAAAAGAATGTAAGGAAATATTCAAATTCAGGTCTTGCATTCTTATTTGCAGGAATGGTCCCATTTTCTTTCATTGAAGCATTTTCACTAATAGCGAATAGCAGAAAATAAAATCTGCAGAAGTTGCTGAGATCTTAATGAAACAAATTCTTGACTGCATTTTATTTTGTCACTGTTTTATTTTGTTTCCCATTTTCCCTGTTAATATAATTAGTCACATGGATTTCCCCTTTTTAACACCGGTGGAGAGGAAAACTGAAAGAATTTGCTATTCTAATATAATATACAATTCATTGTATGCATTAAAATATGCATGTCCTCTTCTTCAAAAGGCAGTTTTTGAATGATTCATGAAAAAAAGTAATCTACATCAATAAAAAAACAGCTTTGTGAAATTCACAGGAAAATACATTTTGGAATGTGCAGAATGGCCAAAAGAACTGACATTTTCATTCTCTCCATCCCCTCTTTTTAAAAATTCTTCTCCCCTGCCCCCAACATTTTTGAGAGTGCATACTAAATATTTTATCTTTAATTTTATATTGTCTATATCTAATATGCATGCAAGTTCTGTGTGCATCATAATCCATAAAAAATTGCAACCCCAGCAACATACATCAAAGGTGGAAGAGAAGGGATAAAGTAAATTGTCTATATGAAAATGTGCAGGATTTCTACAAATATTAATTTGACAGTAGAGGATAAGCCAGGCAAACTGAAATCTAAAGCCATAGGACTGTGACAGTCAGCTGACTTACTCATAAAAATTGCCAAGTTGTGCAAGAAAAGTATATGTTGTCCCATGATGTCCTTCAGTTATTCTGAATGGTCCCAATATCCTTGGCTATTGACATAATTCAGCAAAGAATGTAGCTGCTTTGGAGGAATACAGACTTTACTATCACAATTATTATTATTTCACCTTGTGAAAAAACAGAAATTAAGCTGCTATCATCTACATTGGCTATTATTTAATATAGCCCTCGATGACCAGATACTGTCCTGTTACAAACCAGTGTTCTTTTCCTACTTTTTACTTCTTGTGTCATATTAATGCGTCACTACGAAGCTTTGCTTTTACTGGATTATCCTCTTACCAGAACAGGAAACATGACTTCCCAAAGAAAATTCAGGCAATTCAATAGAAACATTTGTACTCAAAGCAGAGGTAACAAAATCCTCAGCTTTTTTGTATATTAGAAAGAATAAGTCAGCAGCTAATGAAACAAATTGCAGATTAATATTATGTACTATTAACCAGCTTACTGCTGATCTTCAAAATGTCTCTAATTCGTACCATTTATATTTCCTATACAGAGCACATAAGGTAAACTCCTTAACAGGAGACTCCTAATCATGTAGATGTTTGAGGTGCCCAGAATAGTATCCATCTGATTGCGTCCAATAGTCTAATTGTAGTCAACGGATGCCCTTAATAGCATTTGCCGACTGCTAATTTTGCCTTACGGTACTTTACTTGTAATCTTAGCAAACAAAATCAGCGACTCTTCCTGTTTAATTCGGAATAATGCTCTTTGCATAATATGTTTGGGGAAATTCATCACATGAATATTTCTTTGACTGAATACATTATCCTAAATAAATTAGGATATATATGTGTATTTACTGTAGAAGTATAATATACTTAAATAAAATGGGAGACATCTAAAATGTAAGAGGAATTTTTCAGATGTGTACTTGTTGCATACTCTGTGAAAAGGTTAGCATATTTATCACATAAATGCTTTGCTCCTCTCCCTGATTAGAACAAGAGGTTGTAGAAATAGGGTTTGAGCATGCAAACTATTGTCTACATGAATTACTCTTAACACTCTATAAGTGAGAAGTCCCAAAGAGTGAAGATTTAAAAGACTTATTTTCTTGGACTTGGAAGGTTTTTTATTTATTTATTTTTAAATTCGAGTCAGATTTACCTCTCTCATACACTAGGACACTTTTCATGCTTTGACAGTATAAAGAGATCAGTATGTTAAATAAGCAATGTGAAATTACATTTGCGCAAATGAAAATTAGAACCAAAATGGCTGACGGGTCTGGTTCTGATCATTTACACCAGTGTTACAGCTCTGTAGCCCAAGTTTAATTAGCAGAGTTAATCATGATTGATCAGTCTCCTGGAAAGGGAGGGTGTCACATTCTCTCTTGCGAGGAGTAAGTCCTGGAGCCAGTGAGATGGTAGAGATATGTGATCAGCTCCCTGATTTTAAGGCCAGGCCGGACTCCAATGAAATTGGGAGCCGCTGCCAAGGAGCTTAGTGTTGTCAGGTCCTGGGCATTTCGCCACTGGAAAATAGCCACGTTGGATTCCTCTTCTGCTGTCCCAGCTCACCCCACGTGCTGGAAGGAGGCATGGAAATGCAGAGCCCAGCTGTAGTGCAGATGCACCAGCTCAGATGCATGCTCCCTGGAATACTTGTTTCTGGGTTGTAGCACAAAGGGACCAAAACCCAGCTTCTCAATCTGTTATTCTAAAACAAGTAAGCTTTTTGATGGAAAAGGAGAAGCAAAATTAAAGTGGAAATAAACTGGGTGCTCAGAATACAGAACTGTAGACACCTGAGCAAAAAATTCCCTGTGCAGTAAATGGAAAGACACAGTCAAACACAAAGGTTGATGCAGAGTCAGACCTCGGTCAAGCACTCCCTCTTTGCTCCAGTTTATAATCACCTTCAGGATCCTTTAGAAGTGATGGATGCAAGACACCCGTTCTTCCATCGTGTGACACTTCCCCTGATGCCTCTATTTCTTTATACCTGGCACTGGTAAGAGAAGTTGATAGCCCATTTTTTATTCAAAACTTCACATTTTTCATCAGATCAACCTAAATTTGTGTGATTTTACAAGTATTTTTTAAATTCTTTCCTTTTATTTCTTTAAGTATAGCTTTATTTTGTGTTTTAATTAAAAATACTAAAAGAGGACTTGACCTGCAAACAACCCTTTTAGTTTAAAGTGCTTTGTATTTTAATAGCTTATAAGCCTTTTCCAATTCTTTTCTTAGTAGGCAATTGCTTGAATTGAATGAATAATTTTTGTTTTCTACAAACCAACATTTTTCTAATGAAAGAAAATTGAAAATTTCCCAGCCAGTTCTAAATTTAAAGAACTTAGCTTTACTGTGCTTGCACTTCTTTTGTGTCTGTCTTCTTCAAACACTGTACCAAATTAGTTTACAGAAAGAAATACTGAAAAAAAATAGCAAATAGTAATATAATGGTGGAAAATAATCATCAAATCAACATTTCAGACTCCAGTGACTAATACACACGGCATAAATCTAAGACTCAGAAGTGCAATAATGTAGCTGTTTTGCCTGTGCCATGTGACCTACACACCTGATTAAACCAACTTTAAAGACCTAATGTTTCACATGAGATTGCTTGTGAAGCCAAGCAGGTTACAACTTCAGAATTATTTTAAAAACATAATCTGTTTTACCAGAACACACACACTCCCTGTATTATTTATCTAATCATTTATTTGAGAGAAAATTCGAACAGAAATGATGTCATGACTTCATTATATAAATATCATCGGTGTCACAAGGTGCGCTTCCCACCAACTTGTTATTCATGTGAGCAGGATAAAAGAGGTTAACTTAGATGCTTTTTTTGTTTTTTATCATAAGGTTTTATAAGCAGATTTACACACTGTGTACCCTAGTTCTCACACTTAAGTCATATGTTGCATCCGACAGCCAATCCAAATTAGTATCAACGGAGAGGAAAGAAGCACACACAGAATGTAAAATTGCCTATAAAACATTATGTTATGGCGAGGAGGGTTACTGGCTACACATCCTGCTTGCTATTTCGAGTAATTAAAAAAATTAGCTTCGGACATGGCCACAGATGTTCCAGGCTCATGATATTCAGACCCATCTTTTTTGCTTGAACAATTTGTGCAGGCCAGCGTTTCGCCTCACAGCCAAACATGCAGCTCCCATCCTTACCAAGAGAAAACAAATGATCTGCATTTACAGTAGGCTTTAAATTTGCCAGAGAGAGACTCAGCCTGATACAAAAGGTCAGGAAAGGAAGGATATTCTGTGTAGTTTCAGAAGCTTTTGACATAGTAGTTTCTCTTCACAAGAGTATGATCCTTTGATGATACCCAGAAATGAACAATGCTACCAGTATGCTACCAGAGCATAGCATGCTTAATATTGAATTTCAGCACTGTATTGGAAGCCATATTTATATAGCCAGGAGGTATTTTGGAAAAAAAAAAAAAAAAAGAAAAAAGGCAAAAAGCATCTTTATGGAACCAAAATACGAGTCAGTATACCCTAAGGAGCTTGGCATCTCGATTGAATGCCTCCTAAGGCAAGGTGCGTATCAAAAATTATTGCTAGTGACAATAAACAGCTTCAACAACGACTAAAGGATGAAGCAGTAAGTGTCTACTGAATGAAAAAAAGACTCTGGATGAGCCAGAAAGGAGAGAGAGAGCGAGTTTTTAAATAAAGGGGCAGAGACAGCACCAGGAAGCTGGAGATGGAGAACAAAAAGCAGTTAGTTTTGTGTCTTCTGTACACACAAAGCTTATCTTTTCAGTAGTAGGAACTTCGGTTACTACCAGAAGGGAGGACGTGCCCACCGTCAGGCAAGCCCACCTGCCACAACACCTCTCAGGGCTCAGATCTGTGCTGGTGGAAGTCTAGACTGACTTTACCGCCAGGATGACAACTTGGTCAAGACAAACTAAGAAATTTAATTCTCAAGGAAGTAAAAAGGCGCCTTGTGGAATTTTCAGGGGGACATAATTGTGTGATACTTGCTGATTGTCACTGGAGTTACTGTATATGCCTAAAGACTCTTGGAAAACCACACAACCATAAATCCCTAGGCATCCAGCTACCTGAAAACATTTGGTTCTCAAACCCTAGAGATATTTGAGAGATTCAAGCAGACTCAGTGAGCAGCTTAGAAATCAGGAAAAAAAAAAGGTCACTAACTTTCTTAGCAGATTAACTTTTTCCTTATCATATTATGGTACATCCTATTGCACAGCCGTTTCTGAAATAGCTTACTATAGCTGATGCACAAAAAAAAAATGATGATTGACTCAGAAGAAACATGCTTTAAAAAATTCAGGACAAGATATTTAGGCTAATAACATTTCTGAACAGCTTGTTTGGGAGAAAAGGTACTTGTACACATTTGGCAAGCATGCTATATTGCATCTACATGAAAAAAAGAGTAAGAACAAGCAAAGCGTTACATGATATTAAATAAGATCAGATGCTGTTCTTGAATAATGCATTCAGCTACACTTGTTCCAATTCAGAACTGAAAAATAATTATTAACATGCTATATTTAAAATATGAAATATTTAACCAAACTTAAACAAGATGATGTTAGCAATGAAAGACTGATTTCACGAAGCTGCTGTAAAGAAAACCATCAGAGAAAAAAAAAACAACAAACAAACAAAAAACAAACCTAAGAATGGCAATTAAGAACATATCACTGAGAATGCAGGCAACAGAGCACAAACATTGTAACACCAAATCGAATGTCTTTCAGCCTACAGTGTACACAGACACTTATTTTGATTTAGGACATGGTCCTTTTAAGTATTACTCCAGTGAGTAATCTCTGTATTACAAGAGTCCTGAAGCTCAGCTGGGACAACAGCGGCTATTCTGGCAGATAAGGACAACCAAATTTTAGGCTAATATCAGGAGTGAGGACTGCTGTTGACCAGCCCACACTGGAGCATGGTGGCATGTCATCCTGCCGATCAGGGAAGAAAGAGCCAGTGCTAAAAAAAGAGAAATATTTAAGTTTTAGCCTTCTGCTAGGGGACAAAACGTCTACTTTTTAGGACTTTGTGTAATTTCCTACTTCGTAAGTGCATTTTGCATAGCAAATAACAAATGTAAAGTACCACTGAAATTCCATTAAGTTATTTCAACTTTAGGATTAGAGGAATATGCAAATGAAAGACGTTATTTTTCTTTTAAAGCTAAATGTTCCTGCGTAGCCAACCATGAGGAAATATCTCTTAGCATTATCGGTCATACAGAAAACCCTGACATGGCAGACTGTCTTCTATTCATCACAGCTATACCAACTTCAAACTAGCATAGAGATTTAGGATTTAGCTCTGCTCTGTGCAGGACTGCCCATTTTTCCATTCCTAACTATCATTTATTTTATGCAATATAACTGAGATAAATTTCTGACACTACCATAGCCACCTGATTATATTCAAGTTGGCTGACCTGTGCAGGCTCTGTAGTCATGACAAGTTGAGGGAGCATTAGAAAACCCCTATGTTTTAAAAGCTTTCTATATAGATTTGCCTAAGAAGTCCTCAGTAGCTAGTATTCAAAATAACCTTGGATGTATATTGCAAGGCAGTACCTGTGTGTGGTCCAAACCTCCAAACTATTTTTCTTTTTGATAAGGAAAACAAAAAAGTAAGATAGCTTTGCTTATCTGGGGTAGATGAAATTAAGAATTACATAATATTTCAGTGATATAAATCAGATTCTTCATGTATTTTCAGATACAGGGAGATTTGCATAGCCCTTTGTTATTTTTTTTTATAGGAAGTTTAGGAAATTTATCAGCTTCTTTCTTTAGAAAATCTGCATTACATCGATACGCATATCCAACAGATTATGCACTGTCCCACTGTATCCTAGTCAGTGGTTTTCCAGGCAGAGTATAGTGACGATCTCCACATTCGGCCGTGGTCCTGGTTCAGCCACGAGTATCCATGAGCTGAAGGGCAGGTAGACTCACAGGAGTGTAAAGTTTGAGGTTGAGCCAAGGAAGGTATGAGTTCACATTGATTGGGCTAACTGATGGTTATCTTGTTTTAAGCTGAGAAGACTTTGGATTGACTAACAGTACATCAGCACAGACCGTACATCATAAACCAGAAAATACTTGAGATACAGCTGGTACGAGGCCACTATTCAGACTTCAGCATTCTGAGTTATCAAGTGGAACAGGACATTAATGACATTTTTTCTCTTTTGCATCAGATAAACTCTTAACTTGATAAAACTAAGCATTTAACACAAAAGAGCTTTCTTATGGTTTAAATTTGCACAATGCTCTTGCTTATATTTTTGGTTACACTGTGAGATTTGTACTGTTTTAATACAGTTATCAATTGTTTTTCTTCTAATGACATTTACTTTTCTCACTATCTTCATGTTGTTTGAAGCCACCCTATTAATACCAAAATGTATTTTTTCTAATCTTTGAATTCCAAACTATAATCACAGTGTGTTGTTTCCTTTCTCTTTTTTCTGTAGCTGCTTTTCGTGGGTTTCACTCCCTTGCTGCTGCTGCTAGAGAGGGGGATTTAAAGTGACAGATAACACAGCACTCGGATCAATTATTTCTACTGCGTGCATACTTTCTGCCCATGTTTCAGACTTGCTCTTTTTTTTTTTTTCCTCTTAAGTGGTTCAAACCCCTTTTAATTCGTAAGAAAAAGCGTTAGGCATAACGTTTTTTTAACCATGATGTGTTATGATGTCTTCTTCAAATTGTATTCCTTCCTTGTGTAGATAGATACTGGAGTGTTGGGAGCAATTAACATAACTCAGAGAACTAATTTCCTGTGGTTCTTTAACTCTGTATTTATGGCTTTCAAAAGAGTGGATCTGTACTCCAAGGATTAGTACAGTCTATAAATTTTAGTTGTCTGACTTCTTCTTTTAAGGAATTAAGATAAGAAAAATTCAGTGGTGGCTGGAAATCGCAGGGGAATAAAAAAATACGCACTTTGTGGAGGGTTTTCTTCTTTTTCCTACTTAAAAAAGGAAATCACGCTTGTAAGTGATGTTGAAGGACTCCTCAAGCATCTCCTTGGCAGCCAGGCCTGTGGCACGCTTCCCACCTCTCTCTCTCTGAATTTTTTGAGCCAAACTTGCGTGACCCAGAGCCAGCCCACAATTCCCTTAACACAGATTAAAAAAAAAAAAAAAAAAAAGGGATTCAGTTCGTTCCCAACAGCTTTTGCTAACGTGAGCGATTGGGTTTTTGCCCCATTCAGGCAGGCGCCAGCGCTGCCCACCCCAAAGCGCTCACCCAAGGTGGCCACCATGCCACCACAGGCCTCAGAGAAACTGCAGGGCGGGGACTGATCGCCTTCAGTGGGGGTTTTCCACTACAAATAGCCCATTTAAGGGGCAATTTGGGTGCTACTTGCTGCCGGCCGCTGGGGCGTTCGCGGCTCCTAATGGTCCTTAACAGCCCTGAGTGGCCGCACCTGGAGCCCGCCCGCCCCCAGCCGCCATTTCAGCCCAGCTCTGGGCCTTCAGCCCTTGCTTTTGAGTCGCCGTGTGCTGGGACCTCGGACCTGCCTTGTTTCCTCGCCTTTGTTGACCAGAGCCGTCGCACTTGCCCGGCCGGGCCTGGCTGTTTGCCCTGGGGACGAGCTCGTCGCCCGGCCCTCGCTGCTGCTGCCGCCGCCCCCCTCAGGAGCCACGTCAGGTACCTCCTGCGGCGGGAGCGGGGAGGGCAGCGCGGTGCTTCTTGTGGGTTTTGTTTGGTTGTTTTTTCAATAGGCGGCTTGTTGGCTTAGGTTGTCTCTCGGGGACTGTGCCCGTGGGCTGGTGGCGGAGACAAGCTGGGCTTTGAGGTTCTCTAACCCCGGTCTCCTTGGTGTCCACCATCGCATCTCCGCTTTTTATTGTATTGCCGGTGTCTGAGACCACGATTCTCCAACTCGGTTTAAATTTGTTGTGAGACGAGGTGTTGACTTTGGCCTTGGCTGTTGAGTTAAAGAAAGGGGTGGCTCACAGAACCACCCCCCCGGGCGACCTAAGGTGCGAAAACGGCCCCGCCGCCGCCGTGGTGGGAGCCATCCCGCGGGCTGCGGAGGGGAGGCTTCGGCCGGTGGCAGGGGACACCCACCAGGAGTTTCATCGGGCAACGGGCAGGTGTCCTGCTGGCTGAACACGAGCTTAAGGTGTGTGGAGGTTCGTTTGTTTGTGTTTTGAAACTGAACGTTGTGGTATTCCTTCCCGGCTCCTTCTGAGCCCCCGTCTCGCAGCCGCTGAAGACGGGGGGGGTGGGGGGGAGGTCCTCGAGAATTTCACTGAATTTTTAGAGTTGGAAGGGACCATAGAGATCATCTAGTCCA
>JAOXNO010000033.1:10828783-10898943 GCA_028565335.1 Limnodromus scolopaceus
ACCGCTGAAAAGAGTCTGGCTCCCCCCTCCTTCAAACCACCCTTTAGATACTTATAGGCATTGATAAGGTCTCCCCTATAAGTATCTTTAAGATATAGATATCTTAAAGATAATCTATAAGAGATCTTATCTATAAGAGAAGATAGATCTCTATCTATAAGAGAACTTACACCGTTGTTGCATTTTCTCCCCCCACTTTAAGATGTCTGTTCTTCCTTGAACCTTTTGCTAAAAAACATGTACTAAACCCAAACCCTACTGAAAGCATGTAGTCTGCTGTAGAAATTACTTAACAAAACCGAACAAAAATAATCTGAAGGTGAACTTTGTTCTTTAAGTTCCTTGACTGGATGCGTCTTGTTGTTTTGTTTACCGTCTTTTAGAGCCCCTTTTATTTAAATGAGTTTAATTAGCTTCACCTCTGGCACCTGAAGCTGCCACCGATAAGTAGCTGTGCTCTGCTACCAGAATAGATGCAAAAACAAGGAATGCAATTACTCTGGTCAGGGTCTCCTGAAATTGTGATGCATAGACCCATCTCCTCCCACTCGTGATCTCTTTACTTTATGTAGCAAGCAAAACAATTATTCACAAGAGAGTGTGAAGTAAGTTCTAATGTGTTTTTAGCAGTATTCTAATGTAACCTAGCAATGAAAATATTAAAAACTATCTAGGGATTTAAAAATCTGTTTTGCAACCTGTGATCCGAGTTTATAGTTGGGATGTCTCTTATTATGACTGTAAAATGGGTTCCCGATTCATTTTTGTGCTTCTCTGCTGCTGGCTTCATGGGCTAAGAGTCTTCAGGACCCTTTTAAATTGAATGTAGCCTATATGAATAGGAAGCTCTGGGGACGTGTGGTATGTTTAAACACTTTCACTCCTGCTTCATCCCTTTTGTATCAACATGCATATGTTTGTTTTGGATACTTCTGGTCGAATGCTGAAATATTGTGTGCAGTTGCCCAAAATGTTTATTGGTTGTCTGCAGCAAATACTATGTTTTCCTTCTTGTTGTGGGGAGGAGGTGGAACAGCAAACCCACTGCCACTGGGTGGGGAAAAAATAGTTACTTCAGTGAACCTCTGAAGTTTCTCATCAGGTCACTGGCAAAATTGACATTCTAACTGTATCTTCTAGTGTAATCATACATTTTTGTTAATAAGAAGTTTCTACATATACAGTAGAAAAACGTTCTGTATGGAATGAATATATTCCATCATTCAGGCCATGTGGAAAAAAGGAAAAAGTGGCTTGAAATAAAAGGATTTTTTACCCTGCAAACTACCCATGCTGTGCTTGCTGAACCTAGAAAGCATATGCTAATATAAATCGTGAGAGTCCAAACTGGTTAAAATCCTGTCATATCCGATCATAAAAGGGAAAGAGTTGAGGATTTTTACAGGGCTCTATAAAATCTTGTGATTCTCTGTGCTCTGTACGTTGTTGCATGGGTGATGTAGATCATAGCGATGACTAAAAGACTCTAGGGGCATACAATTGTGTAAGGATGTTTGTTTATTTTCATCTGTTAAGCCCAAATCCTGCTAGAGAACCACAACATAGTAGTGGACTCTAAACATGCTTGATTGTCTGAAGAATTAGTGGCTAATTGGTCACCTCTTGAGTAGAGGAAGCTGTTTTGGCCTGTTACACACAGATGCTGTGCTGCAGTGATGTTCTTGGAGTTCTCAGCACCGCAGAATTATTTGGAGTTCTCAGAGGAACTGCTTCTAGATGTCATCTGTCTCTGGCAGACCCTATGACCGCAAATTTTTTTTGTCTTATTTCTGAGGCTTATTCCATAATAGTTATGGGATACTACAATTAGATATTATGGGAATTAGAAACTTTCTATCTTCTGCGTTAAAGACACATGTCATCAGGGAGCTTACACTCCTTCTTCCTATTTCTCCCATTGTCTTGTATGTATTTATTACTTAGTATGGAGTCAGAAGACATAGTAGTTATGAATAGCTTGAGTAGTTATGAATAGCAAGCTTAGTAGGCTTGCTTGAATGGTGAAGAGTGCCTATGAGCCAGTAGAAACTATGCTGTGGAAGTTGGATGGTTCCTCAGCCCACAGTCCATATGCTGGATGCTATAGCTCAGAGTGTGTCCGATGTGGAAGCTTACATAAGAGCACTGGCAGTGAGACAGATTTATTTGACTTTCAAGATTTTTGTCAAAGAAGGTGGAGGAAGGTGTGGAAGTACAGGACTTCTGCCAGCAGTTATATGGCCCAGCAAGAATTGGATTTTTCTTATTCTCAAAGGTTTTGCAGCTGGTTAGAGAGCAAAATAGGTAAGGCATGCAAGATTTCAGCTCTTGCTTAATGTGATAATAATTCCCAACCCTGTGATGCAAACTAGATAATTTAAAATAATGTTAGGGCGTGAAGTGGGTGGGGGTGAGGCAAAAGGATTGTTTTAAGGAATTCGGCTGTCCTAATTGCAATCCAGTTTGTAGAGGATAGACTGTGAGGTGTGTTAATGTCACCGTTGTCCTCCTTATGGAATATTCAGGATTGTTTCTGTGCATGAAATTGGCTCAATCCTGTCCCGCAGGCTCTGGATCCAGGCTCAGAATGGTGAACCAGATAAATACCTCGGTGGGGTCCTGCATTTTAACTAGAGAGTGAAGTAAAACACTTGCTGTGCCTATAGGACTTGCTGTCTGTCTCCTGTTGGCAGTGTTCCACTGCACCTAGATGAATATGCACTCACTGGAGTGATGAGCTAAATGAATTTGTGAATAGTATCAGTTGACATGAAACTACAGTTTCGGTGAGTAAACTTTTTTGGAAGAAAGGTTGTTCAACCTCCCTAGAAATCTGCCTGTGACAGACTCGGGCAACTAGAGCTTCCCGTGCCTGCTGTTTTCTTTGGAATTTATCTTGTGAAGAATTGCCATAAAGTGGGGATTAAAAGGAGGAGAGTTGGGGGTATTTTTACTTACCCTGCTGGAAAAATTAACTCAAGCTTAGTCCTGAATGTCATGATTTGCCATGTGTTACAGATTGCTGAGTCTCTGCGGTACCCCGTGGGCTTCAGTAAGTCGCTCTGCAGGAGAACAGCTATCTGCCTTTGCAGGACCTTAGATCTAGGCACTCTTCTTAGGATGCTGCTGTTGTCTTGGAGGGTGAATCATTTCCTTCCCCTGCCCTCACTTTTCTCTTCATGGATCTGAAAAGGGCTCCCATAGAGGTCTGGAATGGTCTCCAATGTGACTCCAGAAATATAAAACCTGGGGGGAGATTGAAGAAATGAGATTCAAATGCAGGTTTTATTACAGACGCTGTAGGAAAACCCTCTGTTTCTTTCTCTCTGTGTCCCACAGTCTCTCCTTAAAGTGCATGGTATTTGCATACTCATAGAGCACTATCTACACAGAGGGAACATATCAGCTTGTGCTCAATGTCGTGCCAATACAGCTCTATAACTTCCAGACTGGCTCTGACTCATCTCAAGCAGCAAAAAACTACCTTGGGTTGATCTGCACCTAGCCTGAGACATCTTTGGAGGATATTTTATTACACAACTACACATATCATGTCTTACATAACTTAAGTAATTTTTGGCTTTAAAAACATCTCAAGGGAGAGGAGGCTGGTGCAAGCCTATTATTTATTATTATTGCCCTTGCAATTCTGTCCTTGCTAGACTCTTTCTGAACTTGCAAGCTCTCTAACCTGTCAGGTAAAACAAACCAGAAATGAAGAAAGGTTAGAATGTAAAATCCCCAGGTCTGTGTTAAAGTGCTATTTTATCTACTACCAAAATTGTACGTTGCAAAGGTGAAGGGAACCATTAGAGAACAGGTGCCCTGAATGAGAAAAGATTTCAGACCCTGGACCTGGAAGCCTCCTTGTTGATTTATTTGAGAAAACTACAGTAGTTAGTACTTGATTCAGAGCAAAAATGGAGTTTCTCCACTCTTCATCTTCAAGTAAAGACGAATGAGCTTTCATAATGGACCTTGCCCTGCCAATAGGAATAAATGACTGTGATTTCTGAACACTTTCAAGGAGACCTGGAGACTCAATATGCAAAATCTCTCATTCTATCATTGAAAGTGCAGCCTTGGATTATTACTGACAGCCAAGATGCAGTTAAAGTAAAGGTCATGCAGACTATTGACAATAATAAATTCTAAGATTTGCTATCTTTTTGCTGAGGCCTGTGTTAGGCCATGCATCAAAAACCTGTATAAAAAAAGAAAGTGGTTTGCCCTCACACAATAAAAAAATGCAATGTACATTTTTCAAGCTTGCTTTTTGAAGGAGCTAGAATAGACCTCTCATTACAAATTCTAATCTTTTAAATTAACACGCTGGGAGCACTGCCCACCAAAAAAATCAGTTTAATCCTCTGTGCCCACCCATAATGTATAATTGAAGTTGCATAAAATGATCTATTGCTAGTAGGTGTCGAAATCAGCATGACAGTATATTTAAATAAAGGCTGGGTGTAAACACTGGCAAGTTAATTCAGTTTTCAGCATGTAAGCCTGAGGTAAAAAAATAAACAACTTTAATATTGCAGGTTAAGTAATTGCCTGTTCCTAATTGGGAAACAAATACGTATTGCTTCAAAACTCAGGGCACATGGTAGTTTTTCTTTGCAAGCTCTTCATGATTAAATGGGTAAAAAAAGTACAAAATGAACAAACCCAGTAGCTTACAAATAGAGCTGCTGAGGGTTTTAGTTATCGATGCTTGAAACTGCATGTAAGAGTAACTCTCTGAAATTAAGCAACAGTTGATAAATGAGTTATAATTTTAGCAGTGAAATTAAGATATAAAACTTTGCTTTTTGATTTTTATTTTTAAACTTTTGATGTGAAAGCACGATTTGAGTCTCTTTCTTTGAATATAATGAATGAATTTGGCTCTTACAGAGCAAACTAAGAATCCTGGATGTTCATTGCAGTTCTTTGATTTATTCGGAGAGCAGATAGTCCATCGTGAGCTACAGTCCAACTTGCCATATTTAGAATTGCAACCTAACCCTGACGTGGGAAAAATAATCTTTAGAATGAGAGAAGGCAGAGAAGTGTAGCTTTTTACCCTTTGTGCTGGTGCTAAAGAAACCCATGCATATTAAGTGCCAGCTGTCGTGGGTGGTCTTGCTACAGGAGCATTTGCCCAGTGGAGACTGGACAGACACCACCGAGTAACGTCATTTTCAGCAGACAGTAACAATTTAGTCACTGGCAATTGAAGCTGACATCCTGGCACTGAAAGATGCCATTTTATATTATCAATCCCATGGGTTATCCCCCATCCTTAGTTTGAGAGCAGTGAGAGTTATATAACATATGCATATATCAGGTTTTAAGATACTGCTCAAGTGTCTGAATTTGCTTGTGGACATGTCACGAAGATTTTTTTTTTTGATGGTTGTTTTTAGTTGTAGCTGGAGTGGGGAAAGCAGTGAGAAGAGAATGGTATTTTAAAATCTAGGACTCCAATATCACCTATTAGGTAAACAAACACCTCATTAAATACTGCTTCAAGGACATAAAACAATAAGAATACAGAAGGGACTTTATCTCAGGTGCTGTTAACTTAAGTCTCTTTACTATGTTTGATTGTTGAGATATGACATTTGTTATTAAGTAAAAACAGAAAAGCACATAAAGGTTCAAAATCTCTTCTCCCCTTGTATTAAAAACATAAAGCTTCTATGAGGCTATCTATTGTGACTGTAAAATCATTGTACTCAGAACTTGTTTTGTTTTAATAGTCTGTACAAGAGAAATATGTGTTTTTAACTGTTTGTTTGTTGTTTTTTTTTTTAAACTAAGCTTTTAACTTCTCCAATTACCAGTCAGTTCAATGAGAATTGCTTTGCACTGAGATAGGACTGTAGGCTCTGGCCTGTAGATAAAACATATAGAAATTACGGGATACTTTCTATGGTTTAAGCTATTCCAGTGTTGTTCAGCAGTTACCTGATGAGGTAAGGAGGGTGTATCTAGTGCCGCTGCTATGATTTCAGACACCTAAAGTAAATGGGGTCTACGCAGAACATTTCAAACTAGTGTGGAAATACTGAACAAAATCTCTCTATGCTTACTCTCAGACCCAATTTCCTTATGTGTGATGTGTTGACCTAGTATATGTTAAAATGAAAGCTAAAACATAATCAACTTACTCTCCAAGTTCTTCTAACTTCTAGACTTGCAATTAGGTTATGCCGTGATATTTCTTAAAGATTCCTAGCACTTAGTTTATAAAGTATATATAATATATATAGCTTCTATTGTTTTATAAATTGCTTAAAAGCTAATATGCATTACTAAGTGATCCAGAATTCAGATCTAAACCTTAAGGAAAGATGACAGCTGGAATTGCAATCGGCTGCAAAAGAAAGGTCTAGCAGCCTAGGCAGCATTGGGACAGTCAGGGCATATCTGTCTCCAGCTATTTTACAGTTCACTTTTTACAGAATATTGGCATTTAGGGCACCCTCAGTTTTCACTGGTGTTACTGAAAGACCTTAAAAAAAAAAAAGTGCCCTTATTCTTCTTTTATTTAGATTTATTAATAATACAAACGACAATAAAGATTAAAGAAATCCTGCAGGATTGAACGTGGAAGGCAGAGTATACTCTGTCTATATATAAACAATCTCAATGGATGTAGTATGTTATGTATATCTTTGAATAAATGGATAAACATGTTTCATAGCTATAGAGTGACAAAAGGGAAGTTTTCTTCAGGTAGTAGTTGTTGGTTTGGGTTACGTGATAAGGATTTTAACCTTTTTGATTGCTTTTGGGTCAAGAGGAGAATATTGTGGCTAGTTTGTCGCATTCCAGGCATGAAATGCTAAATTTCAGAAATCATGCTAAAGAATTCGGTTCAACTGAAAGTTTTTCTTACAGTCTTATCCTCGCTGAGCTCACAGTGTGAGGAAGAGAGTATTAAGCTATGTCTAGGTAGCCTTCTAGTACTACAGGTGAAGACCCGTAGTTGTGAGAGAAGAAATGGGTTCAAACTCAGCCCAGAAAGCTTGCTTACGTATGTAGGTATGAGTGAGTGCAGGAACCGGTGGGGGTATGTGATCCTAGGCAATGCTGTAAAATACTCATTGCTAAGAATCTGTTGTTTCAGATGCTGATAGGAGCGAGGTTGGTGTGGCAGTAACACTTTTACTGTGCCTCATTGTGTGTGTTTGTTCCACAGTTTGTTTACTTTCTCCCCTTTTGTCAGCCTCTTGCTAGTGTTGCCCCTTCCAAATGAGCGGTTCCTGTGGTAATGGCCATGTCATTCTTCTGGAGGAGTTCAGTGAATTCCACAAGTGCAGTAAGAAGAGCTGTTTCTCTATGCTGAACCAATACCACGTCATTTGGATTCCCAAGTTAATGCATTTCTTTTACTTTGCTTTTAACCAGCTCTTAAGCAGGGTAATTCTAAGCAGCTGAACTGAGGCCCTGTGCAAAGCCCATCTGAACCACCACATCAGATTATAAAAGGAAAAACCTAATTCCCTTTGAGAAGCTCAGAGGAATAAATTTCTATCGCCAGACTCCCCAAGGTCACTGTAGTGAGCTCGTATCCCCTCGGAGCTCTCCATTTGCATTACTTCCCTTTAATAAATTATACAACTTGACTTATCATGCTATCATCCAGCTGTTAAAAAATTTGTCTTATATGTGCCCAGAGGTAGACCATTAGCACAAAAAGTCTTTTAACGCTCCCCATTAATGCAACAGAAAATCTTGCCAACCTGAAGGATTGATTACTGATCGTGCTGGTCCTTGTCTCCCCTCCGCTGCTGCAGCAGCATTTGGAGGTGGCCCAGGATGGTGAGGTTGCTGCGTGGCTGTGCAACAGCTATCTCAACGCACTATTGCTGTTTTCAGGCAATTAGGCTTAGGGAACAATGTGTACTCAAAATGATGTGTGTTGGAACGGAGTCTTGGAACTGTCTTTCGTCTTATTTAATGGGGCTCTTTATTCTGAATGTACCAGGGAGGCCTGTCAGCTGACCTGTGCTTTGAACCTTACCAAATGAGTTCAGAAAGTTCTGATATATTGGAAGCTTTGAATCTAAACATAATAGTTTTATTTTCCTTCTGGGATTTGCCTGGGGGCTGGTGGGGGGAATAGAGCTTTGTGTGTGCTTTTGTTTTTCCTTCAATTTAAATTTTTTACCTTTATGCCAATTATTCAGTGCCCTAAAATGCCTAGCATGAGTCATGCAGGAATTGATTGAAATGTGACTGTGTGTACAATATTCTATTTAGGATTCTCTGTGAATTCAAAGTGAATCACAATAACATTTCTGTTTTATTTTTTTGTTGAAGTTTATTACTATGAATCCATTTTTAGACAGGTTATGTCCTTTTCTTATCATTAAGGATAAATTGCTGCTATTTCTTTCCATATCCTTCTGCCACAACTATGTATTTTTTCCACAAATAAGATACGTGATAGGAAGCGCTACAAATGAGTTTCTAAGTCTTTAATGTTACATGGCTCTTCCAAGCATTGATAAAAGTCTCACTTCCTTGTGTCTTTTACGTACAGTTTAAGCACCTCCCTTCTGGAATATTGTGCCTGCTCTTGTGAAGAGGGGCTTTAGATTTGCTTAGGTGGGAATCCAGAAGAATTAATGTTAATTTGCAGTCCATGACCAAACATACTGAGTTTGGCATTTTCAGTGAGGCGGGTTTTTTTTTTTTTTGCATGTATTTGGGTTTTTCAGAGTAGTTCTGCTACGGCAAGAAAGCTGCCAGCTTCATCCTGCTGATGGTTCCGGCATCTCTGTACCTGCAGTCTGCTGTATGAATTCTTCATTTTATTAGTGAATGTTCTCCTGGTATCCAGAAGGGCAGCCTGGGCACACAGGTCAGGATTGCCCTCGGTAGAGTAAGGCATCTAGTAATGTATCGTCTGTAGCGCTTGCTCCGGATGTGCAAATGCTTCCCACATTGGCCATGCATAAAAAAAGTGCAGAATAAGAGAGTGCAAGTGCAGGGGCTCACAATACCTTTGAAAGAGCTTCTTAAGACCTGTGTAAACTTCTCCAATATGCTGTTCAGGAATCCAGTATCACCCTTTCCTCTGGGGTGTGCGTGAAAAAGCAAACAAATGTCTACTTGGGTAAACTAGAATCTAAGAGCAAATGAGTTGTGCCCTACCCCAAATTACCGTAGTTGCCTGTTAGTTGTGGTTTGGCAGTGAAAATCTGTCTTGAAGTTGGGCTCAATGATATATAATGATTTATTTATTTATTTTTTTTTACATTTTGAATATGTATGCTAACAAGAGGATTCAATTGCTAAATGTTGGCCCCTTCTGTGGAAGCTGAGTATTAAAGGTAATACATCCACCTGCAGCATGCTGGTCTTCTGCCACTGGAACTTCCTAACAGTCCGACAAACTTGCTAATGCAGATCGTATCAGTAGCACTATGTGATGGTCCTTTAGCACACAAGATATTGAAACAAAAGGTTTCCGACAGCTCTTGCGTCGTTATGGCTTTTCAATGCTGTTTTCAGTGTGCCGAATGCTGAGCAGCGTGTGGCCGGTACCTGACTTCTCCAGGAAGAATGCAGCCTGCTATGAGCCAGAGGGCTAGCCAATAAGTGACATATGCTGTGAAACCAGGTCTGAATCCCTCTGAGAGATGCTTTTCCTTTAGAGAATAACACAACTAGTGCTGGTTTCTGTCAGAGTTAGGTTGATGGTTCGACTAGATCATCTTAAAGATCCCTTCTAGCCTAGACAATTCTATGATTCTGACTAAAGCTAGCTGCTGTGTTTTAGTGTCTGTGTACATGAAGCTGCTTAATATGTTGCCAGCTTTGTAGGTTACTGGTCTTGAGAGTTATCCGTAAGACATGTCACCAAAATTTTTTTTGTGAGATGCGAATTCCCAGATTTTTACAGTTGTTGTAAATTGCAGTGAAATGGGCTTGCTTGTTTTAACACTTTACACCTCTTTCTGACATTCGTACTGTTCAATGATATTGTGCTACTGTTTTCTCTTTGGACCATTAAGTTCTGCATTATCCTTTGCTAGTTTGGAGTTTTTAGATTTCTGCAGGGCATTTCATATTTCCACTGTTGTATTCAGTACAACTGCAGGAGCCTCTCTGCAAGATGTAGATGTAGCTTCTTTGAGTTTGTGCCCCTTGGAAAGGTAAAGGGAACTTGAATGTTAATGTTTGAAACAAACAAAAAAGCAAACCTAAAATTTGCTCTGCAAGACCAGGTATAAAATTAGATTTACAGTTGAAGAATCTAACTCTGAACTGAAGCTATATTTCTGTTTAAACTCAGCCGTAATATGGTTTTCCAAGAGAAAGTGTGAAAAGGGGAAGAGGATACATAGATGGGCTGAGGACAGCATACACTGTAAGAATAGTTCCAAGTGTGGAGAGTTAGGAACTGTTTCTGTTTTCTACAGAACTGTTTTTCTTTGATATACGCTCTAGATTGCAGTATATATTAAATATTACATTATATCTCATCCCCTGTAATACATATGCATTCATATAAAATAATTATCAATATATAGTGTCTATATAAAAAAATCCTATGTTACTTAGCATATCAAAGTACATAGTAGTTATTGTTTCTTCCTTGTACACTAAAGAAAACACCAATGTGATACGTGGCTCCCCAAAAGTGGAATAAATGGAGCTAGTTGTGTTCTCAGCATAATCAGATAACTTCTTTGTACACACACCTGGCTTGAAATCGCAGTAAGGTCCAGTCAGAATCCAGTTATTATTAGTTAATACTTTGGTAACTTAGGTGTAGTAGAACATCAGGACTTCATTCTGCTTGGTGTCTATAGAATATTGCAGAAGGTGGTAATTTTGGTCTGCCTTTGTTCTAATCAGCTACTGAAAATGTATGCCTATATTTAATTTTTAAATGCAACACTTCATACACTTCCCCAGGCAGGTGATATGAACAAAGCCAACAATTTGGGATTTACATAAATCAAATGCAAACAACCTTTGTGAAGGGTGTGACCAAATGCTATCAAAGAAATAGTATGTGGGTGGGAGATAAACTGCTTTTTAAGCCTCACAGTAGAGATTAGTTGTGGACTTATTTTGCAAAGAAAGTAGAGAAGCTGCAAATTAACTGTTGTACGTCCTTTCATGAGTGCAGCCACTACCATTTAGACTGTGATTGCGGGGTGGTGCTGACTGGCTTCTGAAAACAGATTTTTCTGTTGGATAGAGCTGCTGCATCTGTATATTCCTGGAGTATTTTGGCCTAATTCTGCACTTTTCCTGTGTAGGAAGGCTTTTACATGGGAGTCAGCTCAATTATTTGCACAAAGGAGATGCAGATTCAGGTGTAGGAATACTGGAAGTCTCTTCTAACAGAATATCCTGGTGCCTGTACTTTGCTGGGAAAAGGTTCTTCTGAAGTTTTACATCTCCGTGTTAAGGTCTGGGCTTGTTCTTGTTCCTGCAGGCAAGATAGTTGTAGGTGAGACTTTCACCTGCTCTAAGGGATGTTCCCAATGAGCACTTGCTGCTGTAGAAACTGCCAGACCTCTGCCAGCAGCACAGTATTTGTGAGGCCAAGAGAAATACCAGGTGAAAGGTGACTTTTGAGCCTGGCAAAGGGGAGATTTGTCTAGAAACTGCAGGTTTTACTTTGAGGAGTAGGCTTTTTCAGAACTGTTACGCATGTTGTTAGATACCTGCCAGATAAAAATTAGAAATCAGGGCCCAGCACACCAGGTTTCTTTCACAGTTGAGTAACTGGGCTGGGGGAGAAGTTCTCCCAGCTCCAGGCTCATCCCCTGCGCAACCTGAGCACAGGTATGTGCTGTGCCCTTCCAAGGTCAGGGCTTAGAGTGCTCCTCAGCTCTCCATCCAGGCACATGTCCCAGGTGTTTCCCAGATCATACTGGGGAAAGACCTGGGCACAAGGAAAGGAAATCTGGGCAAACAGACTGGTGGAAGCTGCCTTGTGCTCCAGCCACATCCTGGCTGTGGGCTTGCTAGGGTCAGAGCTGCAGTCCTGCTGTGGGAAACGGTACCCACACAGCTTACCAGTAGCCAAAGGTATATTCAGGCTTTGGAATTAGCTTTGAGCGGTCACTAAACCACTGGCATTTGGGCTGAGGCACTTCCGAAATGGGCAAAAATGCAGGTCAAAAAAAAGAGAGAGGTTCTTGGGTGTTTAGTCACTTGAGAAAGCTGCTGAGTCTGTTCTGCTTTCAGATGGAAGCAGTCCAACCAGTCTTGTTCTTTAGGTGATATATTGTTTTGTGGACTGCTAATGTTTGTGCTCTTTCAGAAAGTACTATTGCAGGATGAAAATCATCACATAAACATGCATATAAAAAGGAAGAGCCTCATTAAAAGAGAATAGGCTCCAGAAATAAGAGCCAAAACATCAATCCTTTCTTACCAAAGGACAATTAATTCCCCTTATAGAATTTGGATTCTAACTGATTATAAATGCATTTTACTCTAAGGACTAATTTAGCAACTGGGTCAGTGGCTACAATACCATCCTCATCAGTTATATGATGGATAGAGGCATCTGACACTACCTTCGCTCTTTGAAAGGTTTCCAACAGATTCCTCTGTCATTTTGTGACTGCATTCGATCTCTAGCTTTCAAAAACAATAAGACATGTAATGACTTTGTAGTTGCTAATGCTGCATATTTATCAAGAACAAAAAAAATAGTCTACCCTGAAGCATAATACTTTCATTTATTGTTATTCAGAAGAGTAATAGTATTTCCTCATAATAATTTATTAAAGTTAGTTAAAATGAAGAATGACCTATATGCAGGAAATCTGGGGTGAGTAGAGCATCTAATTGCTTTTTATTTTGCAATGTGGATAAGACTATGTTTCTTACTTTGTTTCTTCAGCCATTTTGAAGGCAAAGTATTATAGTATGCAATTTAAGAAAGAATACTAAACTGAATATCTCTTAATGTTAATAAAGAATATTTTTACTGGTTTAATTATTTACAGAAACTAATTTGAATGCCTGAGCAATGAGAATCTGACTGTGGTTGAGCCAGGTATAAACAGACATTTTGCTGGCTTTCTCCATGCAGTTGTCAGTGCAGGTTAATCCAGGCCTGACACAATCCTCAGATTGACTCTAGGGCCTCTCAGCACAGACTCCCCTCGTTATGAATAGTGTCAGGCACCGTGATGGCTTTGTGTTGGTGGTGTAATGCCACTGCTGTGTCTAGAACAAGCTGCCACTTATTTTATTCTAGCTTGTGAACCTGAAGCGTGTTTGAAAAAAGAAAAAACCTCCCTACCCCCCAAAAAAAAACCCCACCACCAATCCCAAACACAACCAAGCAAAAGGAAAACAAATATAAGCATATTTACTTTTTTTTTTAATGGGTCTTTCAGCCATCATTCATAAGCAGAAGCTCAGACTGGCCAAGTTCACAGACTTTATCAGATATAAACTAGTGTTTGACAAACTGCTTAGGTCATCAGTGACTTAATTGTATCACGCTAAAGTACAGCCTTTAAATGATGTAACAATATAATGTGTTGGAATTAACTAAATATATTTCAAAAAAGCTTAAGATTTTTTTTTTACAGGTACTGATTTGTTCTATGATTTTATTTTTTGGGCGACTAGTTCTGTGATTTCATCTGTATAATAGTTGTGTATAGACAAAATACAGCATGTGGTTCTATGACATTAGAATGTTGCCAGTCGTTTTTGCTGCAAAGATTATGCAGTAGTAACATGGCTGAGTTGACATACTTGACTGAACAAATTGTAAAGCATAAACTTCGCTGGAAAGTGTGGAGCTTTTTGGTATGTTTTCAGAATGCAACTTTTCCATTTGAAAATAATTTTAGGTTCGTGCCCTTGAGTCAAATAATGTAAGTTAAGTTGCTGTTAAGTGATGCAATGTATAACTTTGGCTGTCTAATAATATTCTTCTTAGACTTCTTGCGTGCCACTCTATAGTGGAATTTGGACAAGGAGAGCATGAAGATTATTTAATGCTTATACTGAACTCCTAATTTTATTTTTTAACTCATTGAAGAAACTTGGCTCTGAAATATCTGTATCTGTCTAAATTTGACTAATTTGTCCTATTTGAGTACACAGAAGGGAGTTTTTACATCACTTGAGATTTCTGGAATGCAGCTGGTTGGCCATAACTCCCTGTAGGGCCAATGGAAAAAAAAAATAGGTCCATTCCATGCCATGAGTCATCTTCCCTATTTGAGACATTTGGTGTATGGTTAAATGAACTGTAAAATTACCATCTTTATCTTTTTTTTTCTCTCCCCTTTTAACCATAAAGAGAACCTGCAGTGACATATAGATGTGTGTATCTACAGTCTAGAGTCGAGCTAGGTATGTACCTCACTTTCAATACCATCCAAGCTCCTGCCAGGTTGGTGTAAGTCTTGTCACTGACTTTCAGGGTCTGTGCATCGTGTTTCTAATCTATCATCTGGATGTATCTTAGATAAAGACTGTTTAGCAGAATGTTTTTTCCTGGGTTAGAAAAAAAGTCTTAAATATAGATATAAAAGATTAATGGTGTTAGAAAATATTTTCTCCCAAAGTAAAATATTATTGCAGCTTAGGATGATCAGTAATAACAATATGTCAAATGATAACATGGAGCTTTGATTTCTTATTATGTATCTGAACTTGCACATGAACTGTGGAAAACAGCGTTTTATGAAAATCCGTTATGTGTTCTATGAAATACAAAAGCAAGAACATCCCATTTGAAGAGCTGGGGAAATGGATTTTCTTGGGTATCTAATTAAGGGAAGAATTATGCTTTATTTCTATATTCTAGAAGTTATTTTATCTATAAATTTACCTCAGCACTTTTCTGGTATTTCTTACCACAATAAACAAAAAAATGGTGCTGTAGAGGCAGACTGCTTCTAATTACTCGGAGACAAAATGGGGCAAAGGATATGACAGGATAAAACTGTGTGGGTGAAGAGCTTGTGGTCAAAGCCCTTGGCTCTCACAGGGGTTACAGCCAGGAGACAGGTATCAAATGTGAAAAGGGTGTCCCAGAGTACAGTTCTGTCCAGATAAATGAGTTCTGAGATCTTCAACTTAAACTCCATGCTGTGTTGTTCCTAGTGTGGTGTTACAGTATAATTGAAGGAGAGAGGTTTATATATTTGTCATTCAAACCTACCTGTGAAAAGATACGCTTCTGTTTCAGACTCTGAAAACTTTGTTTAAAAAGTTCAGGACTTGCCTTAAATTCTAGCATATGACTTTTGTGAACTCTCTGTGTGTGCATGTGTATGTACATATGTTATATAAAATATACATGGTAAACTAGGGAACAATGTTATAATCTAAATTAACCTTTAACTACCTTGCCTTATGCCCTGAAGTCACGAGTCCCACTCGTTTTTACTATTTGGCACTTTAAAAATAGCCTGAGAACTGAGTAGTTAAATGACAATTAGATAACTGATGATATAAAATCAAATCTTGTGATTCATTATGAGTAGTAAACTTTAATTTCTAGGGTTTGTTTTTTTTAGAAAACAACAAACTATATAAGATAAAATTGTCACTTAGGTGTCTGACAAAACCAAGGATCTCTGATTTTAACAGTATAGCACAAAAAATGCTCTGGATAATTCCAGAAACTCTGAAAATGATGACTCAAATGTTATTCCTTATAACTGCAGCTTGAAGGTGATGCAGTTACAGTTATCTTACTAAATGTAGCTAATGTTTTGTGATTAAGAGTGTCTACCAGCATGTGTGTGTATACAGAAATACATGTGCATATATGCCTATAAATTCCCTGCAGTGCTCTAAAATAACACGTGTAAAATATCACACACTGTTTCACCACTTGTGAATGCCTCAAAATGCAATGGTTATGCTAGAGCGTAAGATCGTATATACTCCTTCCATAGATAAATAACATGCATACGCATTTAAAGTGCACACTTCTTAAAAGCACGTTCCTGAGGTTGCAAAGTCAATAGTCCCAGATCTATGAGGCGCTAAAATGGAGGCTCTCTGTGCAGCTTTAATGCACTCCACATGCGTATGTAGGATGATATGCTTTAATTATAGGAGTACAAGCCACTGCTATTTTTTGCCTTGGCAGCCTTCTTCCCCTTCTGAGAAAGGACTGTTTATTCTTTTATTGAAAAAATATTAAAATTTTTCTTTGTCATACTGTCTTTAGGAGAATGCTTGGCCTGCGCCTTGAAACTTACTTACCTATTGTATATTATTCTTAAAACATTTTTTAATTTACTTACAGGCTTTTTTGCCAACTTCAATATAGTTTCAGAGTCCTTCACATGCAATAATTAATTTGGTGTTCCAGTTTAGTAAGTGCTATATTTTTTCCTCAGTACTTCTGCAATACAGACAATAGATTATCAATCAGGAAACAAAATGAAATAGAAACAGAGCTGAGAACACACATTTAATGAAAATCTGTGGGAAATTAATCTCAAACAAGTCTTCAGGGCACAGCTAAAATATTGGTAGTATCAGGTTGCTGTTTCCATTCTTTTAGTCCACTACAGTTTTTCTTCTGTTAGTGAATTTTGATGGTTATTGGTACGGACATGGTGCAGTCCTGGTATGATAACAATCTCCTTGAGAAATGGGAAGTGACCATGAAAAAGAAACAAAGAATCCTGGAGTTCGGTTCTCAATTTCCGAAGACAATTCTCATCTTCTCTTGCTGTTATGTGACAGCGTTGTTAAAGAATATGGGTCATGTTGTCTCTACTGTTTCAGACATTCCTGCAGTTGTCAGGATAAAGTGGGATCTTCTGGATTGCTTTACTATCTGTATTGAAACAGCATGGTCTATCATAAGACATTATGATACATAATTTGAGCAATGTGGCTACAAAAGATTGAAAGAATAATCTACGTTTTTGCTTATGGACCAATTGCCTATGATTATCCTGTGGCTTCTGGTATTACTATAAAATTCAGGAATTATCTCCAGCTACTACTAGGACTACAAAAAAAAGAAAAAGCAAGACTAAAAAGTCTCTATTTGCCCATACGTTCTGTATGTTCTATCTAGTGCCAACGGTTATCTGCATATTAATTGAATACTTTTTCCATTGCCTGCAAAGAATTCTGCTTTGACATCTTCAAAGATGTCACTTCTCATTAAGTACATAAAAATTCAAAGTATGAAGTCTGCTGGCAGATGGTTTGTATCTATAAAGTGGAACCTGTATCTAGGTTTATAGCTGGGGGAGGCCCAGAGCATTTTTGTGTTCTTGTGCACACACATCTGTAGAGACTCACATTTATATACATGTGTGTAGGTACACAGTCTAACTCATAATAAAAGATGTGCCAATCATTCAATCAGACTTCTATTAATTCTGCTGACACCTGCCAATTAGATCCAGTGAAAGCAGCACGTTTTTTAATGTGGACAAGGACTCCGGTGCCAGTTGAGTTTTCAGCTGGAAGCCACCAAACAGCCAAACTGAGGCCCCAGCTTATGGTGCTTAATGCTAAACATCACATTGTTTTCCAAATCTAAGTGTTTCCATAAGTAGGGCAAGCAAAAAGAGTTTTTAGTCTGGGCATGGCTCAACTGTGACAGTTATCTAAGGAATTTTGTTGCCACGAGGCCTTTCTTTCAGCCATATTAATGGAGGAACAATTTTGTACTTATTTATACTAAAATACATCCACTTGCAGTTATTTCGTTTTTCTTCCACTCTTATAAGAAGTATACAGAATGTTAAATGTAGAATAAACTTGACAACTGGTTGACAAAAACGCATCTCCACTAAGGATATAATTAGATCATGATTTCAAGGATAATGCATTTATGTGATCACTTCTAAAAATCATAGTTCCACTCAGTTAGCTCAGGAACAGGTAATATATTGCTTCCAGCCATAAAATGCATGCACCACTTGCACAATTGTATCCAGGTCTTCACTCCACTAGTTCAAATGCATTTGAGTTATTTGTGCAGTAACACTGAACATACTTTGTATTAAAACACAGCAGGCTTTCATAAGTCAGTATTAAATGATCGACTAACAGGCTGGAGTTTAAAAGCATGTGCAGTCCTCTGCGATCACAAAGGAAGGGGCTGTTAGCTAGTGCCAGGGAGGTTCTGGAAAAACAGTAAGTCTGTAAGTAACTGTTTGCAGGTGTAACCATGAAACTGAACTGAGTCTTCCAACAGTGGGCATGGTTTTACTGCAGAGAAGACAGAAGGCTTGTCATTCTTTAGGGCTCTAAAGCTTTTTCTTCATGTAGCTTTTCAAGTTTACCTCAGTTACACTGAACAATCTACAAAAGCTTGTCCCGCTTGAATAACCTCTGTTTGCGGTTTTGGCAAGTAGGGAAGAAGGTAAACCCAACATAAAACCTGTGCAAGTTATTCTTTTGGGTGGAAGAACATTTCTTAAAATTATGATTCTGGAATTTTTTTGGCATCATGATGAATAGGTAACTCAAATGGTGTGCACAGAAGCTAAAGAAATGCATGCTGTCCACTGAAAACTAAACAAGTGAACAAGAGTGGGAAGAAGCACTAGTGAGACCAGAGTTAGTGTGGCAAAGTATATTGGGGACTACAGTTCATTAAAGTTGTTGAGAACTGGAGGGAATTTGGAAAAAGCTGTAAAAATATGTCAAGGGCTGAAAATGGCCTTATATTCCCTATTAAAAAAAGATCTTTAATGGTGAGTGATGAATGTCCATGCTGTCTTGGTGGTGAGTGACTATTTGGTCAGTGTCTGATGTCTAACGGCATAGTAAGACAAAATGAGAGAAATTTGCAGCCTGCCTTTGCTACTCTAGTACATTTGATAGATAAAATTATCCTTGGAATTTCTTAGGGAATAATGGGATGCCATTCTGGGTTTCTCTTGTACTTAGATGAAGCTGTGAATCTAATTACTAGGGTCTCCTTAGCTTGTAAAGGCTCTACAGGGTGGGCAGAGTTGAAGTTCTGGGGTCTGTGTTAAATGGTGAGGTTGAACAGTTCAGTATGGATCTAGGGGCCTGTGAGCAGGAGGTGAAGATAAAAGGCTGTACTGAGAGGTTCTGCTGTATGCCTTAAGTACCCAGTTATGGAATTGCAAGGAAAAATGGGCTTCTGGTGTGTTGAGTTGTGCATTCCAGTAGTAATCCCCATGTATCAAACCCATATACAGCCTCATAGAAAAGCTTATACCCAGATGTATCTGCTGCTGGCTGTCTCCAGTGAGATGGAATATAAATCTCAATGCTGCTATTCACACTTTGGTTATAAATTTGTCTTCCTGAACATAGATGTTTGTAGCATCATCAGTCTGTGCGTGGGGAAACTGCAACCCCCCTCCACTCACTTTATTTGGGTGTGTGTGTTTCCGTAATGCCAACATTTAGAAAACAGATTTCTTTGGAGCAGGTGTTGAACTTGGTTCTGATTCATGTTTGGGATGTGTGTATTTGTTTTTTTGTTCCTTCATTTTGGTACATAAAAATACACTACTAACTAGACACTTACTGTGCGTTCCACCTACTATCACTTTATCACTTACTATACTTCCATTATTGCAGTAATTAATTACAAATGAAGTCTTCTGAACTTTTATTATGCATTATAAGGATACAGTGTATCTTTGTTTTCAGTCTACAATATTCCTTGCTTCATCTGTTTGTGCTCACCCTAGACATAACAAACTATTATTGATGAGCAATTACTGGTTACTTATAAAAGTATATTTCAGATGACTAATTATCTATAAACAACATATTTATCAGGAGGAGCATCACTTGGCAGCTCAGAGAAGACAAATATGGTCAGCCCTTTAACTTTCTGTGTTCTTGATAAAAACTTGTTGTCCTTACTTTAAAATGGCAGCTTCCTCACTGAGAAGGAGAGAAGTATAATAATTTAGGGATTATATGTCTTCTGTTTCTTTGGATCAGTGGAAGTATGTGGATTTAAAACTGGTGAATAAATCTGAGAGAAAATCCTGAACTAGGGAAGACTCATTCAGATAGCTTTGGTGCGGATTGGAGGCAGGGGGGCAACCAGGGTGTTGACTCATTTTTAATAACAGCACAGAATCTACATCTTGTCGTTATGGTATATCACTATATGCTGATTGTAATCGCTGTTCTCACCAGGACAAAAACGGCCTTTTCTTAGCTTCTTTCTTAAACATAGATGAAGGTGCAAGAGACCTGTGGCCTTTTAGTGAGATATTTCCTGCTGTTTCGCACAACCGATTTCCTGTTGCTTCTTACACGAATCCAGTCCAGAGGCTTTAACAAAAAAAAAAGCCTGTTGGAGAAGTGCTGTGGGGAAAGCTGAAGCAAAAGCTGAGAGAAGGAGCCGTAAGTGTATTTAAGGGCAAAGAGATGGGAAGGTGCATTGTAAGTTCACTGCTTCACTTTCTTCATAGACAGTGGCTGGGGTTGGGGGTGTGTGTGTTGATTAGAGCAACAAAAGGAAGAAATCAAGCTAGCTGTATGAAATACTTTTAGTCATTCCATGTTCAAATAACACTATTTTGACTGTTCTGTTGCTGTTACTAGTGACAAATCTATTGCATTGAAGTATTTCTTTAAATATGCCCACATACATATGTAACAATTTGCAAATGTCTTAAAAATACAGCCTGCTTGTTGAGGAGTGATACTGCACACAAACACAGATAAAATTGTATTTATAGTCTTTTGTAAGATACCCTGAATGGAAAAGGAATCTTCATGAGTAACTAGTTAAACTTGTGTTTCCCCTCTTTATGTATATGACTACAGTATCAGTCTTGATGACTTTAAAACAAGGTTAGAGGGCCAGGGGGAAGAAGAGAACAGATGACTTAAGATCAACATTTTTTCTTACTGGGAGGTCTTTATTACGCTTTAATGGTAAGTTGTCCTTTTCAGCTGTATTTAAATATTTATTTACTGGAGTGTTACTGGTTTTCACAATGCTGTTCTTGCTGCCTGTCGAGTAGCTGTCCTCATTTGCCTTCCTTATCCCAGAGCGAGAGAGAGAATTTAGAAAACTTCTCACCACTGCTAAGGTTCATTTAGCAAACTTTAGATCCCTATTCTAACTTTCCTGCTGGCTGTCTCCCTGACGTGCAGCACTGTATCATCCAGTTTCTCAGGGAAGAAGTGTAATTGACATATTATTGAAAACAGCAACAGACAACAGCTTAAGGTCTGTGTTAAGGCTTCAAGTTTTACTAACAACAGTTGAACACGGTTTTTTCCAAAGGAGTCTCTAGCAGATGTGAGCACTTGTGTATTCTGAATAAAATCAGTAGGAGAGCCTGGAGATCTTTACCCTGTCTTGTGTAATGTGTGTTTATATGGTTTTAGTATTGCCTCTGCAGTTTTAAGATTCTTCTTTATGTTGCCTGGTTGAACAATATGAGCTACAGGTGTAGATGATAATTCTTCCTGCCTTTATAACTAGGCAAATGCTGGAGAATATAGGTGAGACATTATCCATCAATGGCAGCTGATAGATGGCTTCTAATGCAGCCAGATATAATTATAGTTAATAAAAGGTTCGTGCAGCCACTGAAATGAAAGTAAATTTCTAGAGCAACTACTTGAAGCTGCAAGTCAATGTCAGCATATTCTTCACTCTTTCTAGTTTACTTGAAGCATTTGTTTAAAAAAAAAGGCAACTGCTGAGCAAAAATGTTCAACCTGTCTGCCACTGACAAGGAAGCCAAGCAGCTGAAAACATTACCAGCAAGGGAACCTCCGCATTGTCTGATAATTTGCTGTGTTAAGTGCAGATAAGGAGCCTGGTTTTGATTAGGTACTTTTGATGTTGGCAGTGTTTCTGATCCTAGTAATACAGCTTCTTAATAATTTGAAAGCTGAGACACAGTTTGTCACTTTAACACTGTGGCTGTTAAACTATACTTGGGTGTCTTGTGGATACTGGACATCTCTGTTTTATGCATTTGATACATTACAGATTTGGAAGACTTCAGCTGAACTACTGAATATTTTTGAAATGTCCATATTAATTCTACCTTTTACTGCCACTGTTTCTTTCCCCAATATTTGTTTAATATTAACCACCACTTCAGTTTCCATCTCCCCTCTTAAAGCAACTATTGATACGGCAAACAATGAAGTAAGTTCATGTTGTTTGAAAGGCACACTTAGTGGGACATCTTGACCAATCTTCATTCCAAAACATTTAATTATTTGCAAACTAGTCTCAATAGATGGGTGTCAAGTTAAGCCTAAACCACAGCCTTTCAATGACCCTTTGCTACCCTGCCTATCAGTTCTTAGACCTATTGTTTTTTCCCCAAATGTTTAACTTTAAAGATTCTTCCTGCAGCTAAGCCCCCTACATCCTCTTCTGTTGTCTTTAGCTAATGAGAATAATTGATCCTTTTCTTTATATTGACCCTTTATGTATCTGTAGACAGTTACATATATACTCAGCCTTTTTTGCTAAAATGATCATGCCTTGTGCTCTTAATCTTTCTTTGTATATCCTGTGGCTTTTTTCCCTCATCCTTGAGCTTTTTTTGCTTCTCTCTTCTAAACTTTCTTGAATTTATTTTGAAATGCATCAAAGAATGTCGTGCTTTAAATGAGATCAGACTACTGTAGGAAAAAGCCCAGGCCACTTACTACTAGTATAAGCAATAGAATTCTTTTCATATTTTTGTTCTGACCAGTGTGATCTTCAGGTTTTATTTTTTAAGCAACAGAAAGAAAGACTTTGTTCTGATAACACTTCTGATGCTGACTTTGCATAGTTTGGTATGCTGGTCAGACTCCAAATTCACTTACTGCATCTTTGTTCGCCTTCCTGCCTTCATTTTGGATGGAAAATGGGTCAGCTGTCTAGTGTTCAGTCAGCACTTTTTGGACAGTCTGTCCATTGATGTTGGTCTCAATCCAGGAAAAAGCACTTGTAGTCCATGTTCATGTGTATGTATATGCACGTATGTATTTCATTGGGAAAGGAATTAAAAAGGTACACACACATGAGGTGCCCAGAACATGCAGATGATCTTTAACATGACGCAAATGAGGGATAGGATACTCCAGAATTACATCATACAGATTTTGAACTTTCCTCTGAGGTTAAAAGCATTATTAATGTCGAAATTGTGAAACAGAGGCTGAAGTGTTGTGTGGAACTTGCTGATTCCATAGCAGTGAATTGATGCGTGTGTATATTCTTTATTCTACACAGTATCAGTCTAAATAGTAAATAATAAAACCCTAAACTAGTCTGGTTATGGCTGTCATCTTGCAGTGTAGCAGAGACAAATTAATCAATTCTGCTTATTTAAGACTTTAGTTATATGGTATAACCTTCAAAGGTGGATTCTTTTTCCTTCTGACAATGCTGTATGAAATTATCAATAGAAGGACAGGACTTGAACTATGCAGCAGTTCTGTATTGAATTTCTCTCCCTGCTGACAACTGTAAACTGCAGAAAAACGCACTAATGTAACTTTACATATGAAATCTGCTTTTCTCCATAACATTTTTAACAAACAACAGTTTTTATATAATATGGAATTTAAGACTGGTTTACATCGGTTGATGCAGAAATGATAGGATAGGGTAGCAAGTATACCAAAGCTTCTAGAAATTAACCTAAAACTTCACAGTTTTAGTGTCTTCCATGGACACAATGAGATTTTGAAGTTTTCAGCCAGTTTTCTTTATTGCTTTCCATCAGGGAAAAGTCAGATATAAGAATTCTTAGTTTAATAATATATATATATTTATTTCATTTTAATCTAAAGGTGCACAGAGGTTACCTGTAGTTTTTTACAGCTCTCACACGGAAGTTTTTCTTGCATATAAACCCAGGTGGTGGGAAAAATAATCCTTGCTGTGATACTGGGCTGGAAAGTAACAAGGGCTTTTGCCCAGAACCAATATTTTGAAGTGCTTCTTAATCTAGGTAGTAGTAAAGATATGTCAAACCAAAAAGGTATGCTTGTAAATAAGAATTCAGTTTTTCACAGAAAAAAAGAAAATAATTGAAATGTTTCATTCAATTAAAAAAACCCCAAACTTTAATTTGCAAATGAAAAAGCATCTCTTGCAAATAAAAATCAGACTTTTTAAATGTTGTAAGAAAGCATTAAATATTCAAAATGTGGTCTCATTACTTTCAGTATTCGTGAAGTCTGATTTCACATAAAATTGGTTATCATGAAGCTCTAGATTTGTGTGCTAGTAAGCAATATTTTCTTTGACTTCTCATAGAAATAGTTTCCCAATTTAACTATCTCTAGGGCAAAATAGCTACCATCTTTTAAATTTTGCATACAGTAGAAGTGCAGGTATTTTTATCTAGTCCAGGACCAAACAACTGATTTTTAACATGCAAATGAATTTAAAGCAAATTAAAGGCAAAGATGTTTGCTGGTATTATTATTTAAAGACTTTAAGACAAGCAAGCAGAGAAACAATGACAAATAAAATGATGATCTACTTCTAATCAGTTGCTTTGGAGAGACTGTACCAAGACTCTTCTGAATGCCAAGCTATATTCATGGAACATAAGAGATTGATCCTCTTCCGGAAGTACAACAATAAATATTAGTTTTAAGATAATTTTTAGGCAGTTGAGTACTTTTCTGTAAGGCTAAATAGGCAACTAAACTAAATGGAGGTTGAACTCACTTCAACTGAAGCAATTTTCATGTTGGGCACTAGAAACTTTGGTTTCTTCTTGAGTTCCTCAAGTGATTTCTGGACTAGAAAGGAAATCCTGGTGCCAAGCGCCAAAGAGTGAGTCTGTTACAATGCTTGTTCTGCAGTAGAGAAAAACTTATTACGAAACATTCTGTGTTTAAACCTGAGCCTTGCATTCATTTGGTGTGATTCTGGTCTACACCAACAGGTGTGTGTAAACCCAAGCTCTTGGTTCCCGTGTTTATTGACATCAGGGTTGTGTTTTTGTGCCAGCACAACCTCCATTATTTGTAATGGTGTGTAGGAAATAAACTGTATCAGTAAAAGGCCATTGAAATAGTGATATACTTGACCAAAACAAGGATGAGAGATGGCAAATTTTTCACTTAATATGTGTCAAGTTAAAGGAATATGGTCTGGGTGATGAAATGAAAGGCAATGATCTCCTGATCTAGGAAAACTTGCTTCTCAGTTTTTCCCATCCATTTCTGTGACAGCTCACCATTGTTTTAGAGCCCAATTTAGTCAGAGCAAACATTCATACGGCTTGTTGCAGATGATGCTGTTGAGTAATCCATACAATTAGCAACTGTTTGATTGGGTTGTTTAGTTCTTTCACATCTATGCTTCTAAAACTCAGCTGAGCATTGCTGGATTGTTTGTTTCAAAGCCTCTTTTTCCAATGCTGTATTTGCATTATGTGATTGGTTTAGTGGCTTTTTAATGTGTGAACAATGGTGGAAGCTTTTTTTAACTTCCCAGGAAATAATTATAAGAAGTCATCAAAAAGAATAGGAAAATAAGAGTATGAAAGGTAGGGTTTTTTAATTTAATTGGTGGGGGAGGTGAGGAGACAGTAAGCAATTAACATTTTAAAAAAAATTAAAATCAATGAAATCAGGATAATAGTTTACTGCAGTAAAGTATCGTAATGGTTCATCAAAACTGTTCTTACCAGCTTAAAAATGTAAGTTAACAAGGCCCTTGCACAAGGCCTTCAGCTTGTGCTTTTAGGATGAAGACATTTAATTGTTAATGAAGTACAATATGTAGTACAAGTCTAAGACAAATGGGGTTTTATTAAGTTGTCCTTAAATTTTAAAGGAGCTACAAAAGAAACGTGGTGTCTCTACTGCCTTTTGTTAGCCCTGCTTAGAGAAATATGCTGAAAGCCACTAACGATGTCTAGCAAACCAGACCTCATTGACCCCTAGCTGGTGTGTTGGTCTTCTTAATTTATATCCTACCACACTGTAAGCATTGTTAATGCAATCTCTGATATCTGTGTTATTTTCTCATTATAGAGTACATTTCTAATTATAAATACAATGGTTTTATTACTTGAAGAGAAAAACCTCCCAGATCACAGGAGGCTAAGGTGATGAGGCTCTACTTGTTCAATGTTCAAAATGTCTTAAAAAAAAAAAAGTTAGAATTAACAATAGCTTATACCAGGAGACTCTTGTTCTTGTTTCCAATAAATATGATTATTTTAAAAGTAAAGAGGTCAGGAGGAAATCTGAAAAAAGCTTGTGAGAACTTTCCAAGACCTCAAAAACCCTAGTCTGCACACATCTTCTGGAGGTGGAGAGAGTTTCTAATCTATCAGAAACTGATGTCAGAATCTTGAAAAGCCCTGAACTTTGAGATGGTTCAGACTTTCAAGTTCTGTACCATCTCTAATGTTTAATACATAAAGTTTATACCCTTTAGAAGTCAAAATACACACTTGAAATGCCAGTCTAAGTGAAGTGTGGAACAAGTGTCTCTCAATATATAACATTTTAGAAATGCTTTTGGCCTAAATGAGTATATGAATGTGAGAGACTAAGGCAATCTGAGGGAGACACACGGGCAACTCCTCATGTGTGATGGGCTCCATCCAAGGGAGATCAGTAGATGAAAACCTCAAACATTTTAGAACTGGGACACTGAAATTCGGAATAAACAATTTAAATGTGACATGCTGCAGAGCAGAAATTAACCTTTAATGATGAAGCTATGGAAACATCTCCATACATATTTCCACTACATTTGTCCTGTCCCTATGCAGTAAATGTAGCATGATTACAAATTACTTTTGTAATTTTGATAAATTAATTTAAAATACAGAGTATGACAATGTTTATTAAATATGGTTTTAAAACACTTTATGTATTTACATATTAAGATTTAAAACTTGATCTAACTTTCAAAATAATTACCAAAAAGTCTGAAGACTGATTACTTTAACTTGACAACTTGTAATCATGGTGTCAAATTATGGAATAAAAAAAGTTCAAAAGAAAAAGACAGAGATTCTGAGCTCTTATGTGGGAAAATAAACACATGACCATGTTTCCACTGTGCTGCCATAAAAGCTAATTATATCACTGGACTAGAAAGCCAGGAGATTTGAGTGTACATCTGCCTCTGCTAACCTTTCTGTACACATGACCTGTGGGTTAGTCTTTCCATATTTGTGAAATGTGTTTTTTTCCTACCTTGCTTTAATCACTTACCTTGTAGAGCTTTCCCAGGCAAGGACTGTCTTTTAGTGCATTAGCATTTAACTCAGATGTGCTGTGATCTCTGGGAGTGACCTGGACCTTACCTAGAGCTGTCAGAAACCCAAACTGGTCCTTGCTGTGTGAAAGAAATGTTTCATGTTCATAATTGAATGTCTGTTTGCACTGTAAGATCGGGTCTCAGTTCCACAAATGAGTTTAAGTACAAGAATGGTCCAATTATACTCCATAGGTTTTTCAAATGAAGGATAAGATACTTACAGGCTTGTTTGTGTGCTGAGAAGTTACAGAGCTCAGAAGGAAAATGGTGATAAATCTGATAGAGAATTATATTGTGATAGAAAACATAGAAACAAATGTGACTGTTCCCACCTGAAAGGATTAACAAATAGCTGTTTATGCAACTTGAAAATGAGTACATAAAAGTAAGATTCTGTTCCTTCCTCAGAATGAGCTCAGCTGTACCTTAGTTTCTTCCTTTTTGTGGTAGTGGTTTTGATGTAATCGTGCAGTATATACACTGGCTTTTCTAAATGAGGTTGTTCCACTTTGTTTTGATTTAACTGGAATAGATATAATACCCATACTTGTATATGTATACTTGTGTATATATGATTCCCAATAGTATACAATATATATAATTCCCATACTTAATAAAGTAAAGATTTCTCACATAATCAATTCATCTCCATGGTCACTAAGCCTTTCTGTGAGGGTTGCTTTGGTTGTTTTATACTCAGTCCTGACAAAATATATACCAGCTTAGATCTGCATTCTTTTCAAGGGGATTTAAGTCTCGGGCTCAACTCATCCCATTCCAAAGTATTCTTCTCTAAAGACCGTCACATGCTGCTGTTTTTTCACCTTCAACCTTTGTAATGTGTGTTTTTCTTTCCATGTCCTTGCCCAGCTCAGCTCTTTTCATGTTTTTTTGAAGAAATTTCTTTTCATGTGGTACCTACTTCTTACTTGCATGATGCTTCTTGCTCTCACTGCAAGAACCAAATCTCAGTTGCAGTGTCAAGAGGATTCAATACATTTCCTTGTTTCTATCCTTTGTTTCCTGGGTTCAGAGTCTCCTGCTCTGCATGTACACTGGTCAGGGATGTACTGTATAGGCTTTATCAGGGGTTGATCCGTTAGGTGTTCTCTGATGAATAACAGTAGAACAATCTTCTCTAAACAGAGAAAAAGAAGCTTTCTTTAAGTACAGTGGACACTGTTCAATAGTCAGCCTCCACATTGTAGAAAACTTAGGTTCAATTCCTGTGTTTACATGAGGAAATTAAAATCTACAAATTTTTTGAAGAGTAGAAGTGTATCTAAAAAAAAAAAAATCCTTTGTGTGGGGAGGGTATTCTTACTACTACTGGTTGAAAGTTGCCTTCTGAAGAAAAAAAAAACCTCACCAGGCACTGGGGTATCAGAAGAGAAAGGAAAAGAGAGCTTAACCATTTACCCTGGGGGTTAGGAGATGTACTTGTGAAATCCAGAAGATTGTTCCTTTTAAGAACAGTGTGTTACTGTTTTAAGTTTTGCTGGTGCCAAGGTGGTTAATCATCAAAGTGTCTGTGGAAACAAGATGGAAAACAGACTGCCATTATAGCACTAAAATAGAGAATTCAAGTAGTATGGATGGCACCAGCTATAAAAAAAACTTACTCCAGAAGTACCTGCAGGCTTACTATTCTTAAGGCACAACTTCAGTAAAAGTGTGTTTGGTGCAATGTGTAGGAAGCTGTTTAGATGATAACCCATGGCACTACAGTTGTAGCTTTTATTCTTTGAGCATTCAATTATTTAAGTAAAAGTACTTTGCTGTTTAACAAAACATATTGTTGTCTAGTACACAGAAATATGTAATTTAACACATCTTGTTATCTAACAGCGCTATACTTTTATCAACTCAATAAGCTCTTTTATTTTCCTCCTGGTTGCATTGTGATTACATTCTTTTATCAGATACTCATTTAAAAGAACTAAAATGAATGTAGGTAATATTTTGAGTTTAAGCTAAGTATCAATTGCGTTTTAATAACTTGTATAACAATGCTTCTTATTTTTAATAAAAGTAATATTCTGGGAATAACAAGGTATCTTAACACCTGCATAGAAGAGAATAGCTGATTTTTCTCCCACCTGCGTTGATGCAACTCCACTGCTTGGGAATCTGACACAGTAAATTAACAAAATAAAACTACACACATTGCATGTTGTGCTATGACTAAGGGTAAACAATATTTGGCGCTAATTTATATGCTAAGGCATGATCCTGCAAACATTTATGTATGTGACGAAGTTTACAATGTGCATGAATTTAGTGGAATCCATAAGTGTTTGCGTAATCAGGGCAAAGTAAAGAGCAACTGGATTCTAAAGGAATAACTTAGTATGTAGGAACAACTAGAATAGCTGCAAATTATTTAAAATATATAGCACATTTCCTCTTAGTCTCATTTGAGAGTAAAAATGAGGGAGCATCATATTTAACCCTGTTTTAATGTTGTTTCTGTTATTATGAGTAACTAATAACCAACCAATGTTGTTTCCTTACAGTTTTCCCTGGAAAAGAATCAGTGGGACAGTAGTAGTGATCTGGGATAGCAACTGTATGACAGTGGGGGGAAAATCTGTTCCTCTGGCAAGTGCTGCTTTAAGAAAAATTGTGTAGGTACAGGGTGATAAATTTAACACACACCACAAATCATTCTCAGATCCTTTCTAGATCTACCAGAACACTCATTGCAAAAAGCTTTTCAGAAGTATCAAACTATAATGGTTGTGCAATAGTACTTTCCTACTCTTTATTGCAAAAACCCTTGAAAGGTCAAATTCAATTAATAGAACTGAAAAAAGTGAGACACCCCCAAAATATGCTTCTACCTACAATTTTCCTTTTTATATTTGGACCATCCTTATCAAGTATCAGAGTGTCTTCCTAGAGCCACACGCATTGTATATGACTGAATAATGAAGAGTAGACGTTATCTTTAAATGACCTTAACCGTAAATCACTATACTGTCAATATTACTTGTAGTTGTCATGATTGATGTTTACATCTGCCAGCTATCCCCCAACGACTCGGTTTAAATGTTATGCATGGAGGAGGAATTTGAGAAGTGCTTACTGAAAACTTAATTAACCCCCTAATGCATTTAAGGTGAACTCATTGTTCCTTAAATGTTTGAATATGCATCATAACAGCAGCAGTCCAAGGGGAGGTTTCAGTGTCCAGTTTAGGAAACACTTCCTTAATATCCACTAGTGGGATCTTTGAAAGATTTATTTAGGTGGCTGTGAAGGTTTTGAAGGATGTGAAGTTTTTGATTCCACCTTACTGCACGCCTTCCCTTGCCCCTTAGACAAAGTTGAAAGGGCCTGTCCATGGTTTGCTTCACTCAAAGGTAGAGCATTCTAGTAATTAGATGCTGGTTTGGGATTTCAGAAAAAAACTGAGGAAAAACTGGTCCATGATATCTTATGGCATGACAGACCAAAGATACTTAAGACTTGAGACTGAGCTCTCAAAGTAAGAAAGCTATGGTAGCTCTGTTACCTTTTTCAGCTGCTGTGAGAAGACCGCAAGGCTGGCAGAGTGATCTTAAGAGACATGCCTAAATTAGTACGGTAAAGCAAAATAAAGAGGTTATTTTTTAAAATTCAATTCAAACATAGACTCATAAAGAGAGAAGTCAATTATTACACGACTCTCCTGAATTTGTTTTGACAGAATTGTTGGACCTGGTCTGGAAACTGTGTCAACCAATAGGGAGAGAGAACAATAAACATCAGCTGAAGGAAGAAGAAAGACTAAGTTTAATCTTATTAAGCTATGCAGTCTCTGATAGTGTTTGCCTGTCCCCCCCCATGGCAGGGGGGGTTGGAACTTGATGATCTTTAATCCTTCCAACCCAAACTATTGTATGATTCTATGGTAGTGTTTGATAGTAGATGCTGAGGCAACTTCTTCCTTCTTCCCTAGTTCCTCAGTGAACTCTGATTCAGGATTTTCCAAACTAGAATGGATGAATTGGTGCCTTTGTCTATAATGATCCTTGATGTTGTCTTTATGTTTGTTTCTCCCCCCACCCCTCCCGCCCTTCTCCAGCTGTGAATCTGTCCCAACACCTTTTGAGCCTGGTAAACTTAGCGTACCTATGCCTTGCACAAGGAGTTGCCGCCTTTTGACCGTTCTGTATGCTGCTTCCTAGTTTCATGTGATGGCGTAGTGTGAGATTTAGGAAAACAGGAAACATCCTTCTGTATTCAACTTCTGTTAGGCTTTTAATTTTGTAAGCCTCTATCATATCTTGATTATTTAATGGCTAGGGAATTGTGTTAATTGAACTGGTCTTAAAAAAAAAAAGTGTCACATGTTCTTATCACTGTTCTTTTTTTCATAGACATACTGGATCTATTTTTACATTGGGAAACTAGAACTGTACAACAATATTAAAAAAAATAATCTGGGTTTTAGCTGATGCTCTTTATTTTATTTAATTAAAATATTAGAATTTAGCTTATAAGGGTAAAGGAAGGAGTGGTACTGTGTCTCCAATTCTGTTGCTTCACCTTGCTACAGGAAGCGTACATATAAATCAACAGCTGTAGAAAACTGCTAAAAAAACACCTGTAGTGTTTGTGTGTTACTAATATTTATAAATGCACAAAAGTTTGAGGGATAACAAAACTGATACAGCACAGCTCTCAAATGTCAAAAATAATGTAATCAAAGACAAAAGTAAAATGTTCCTGCATCAGCCTGAGGTCTGAATCTGTGGGGGTTCTTTTCTTCAAGTGGCAATATTTTTTTTCCTACTTCATTTGCTTAAAAAAAAAATCTTTAATAAGAACTAATTTAAATTTGCTTCTCTTCAGTCACAGACAAATGTGGCCCTAGATGTCGTATCACAAACCGGGTATGTTTTTAATAGAACTGTTAAAGGCAGTACTTGTGCAATTCCCAGCTGCCCTCTGCTATCCTTCTGCCTGGACAGTATCACTTGGTTAAGGATGAACTGTGGTTTGGGCTATTTAAGGGAGTGTTTTTGTGCATGGCTTTTTAAACTCTTCTTACAGTAAGCTTTGAGTGGAACCAAAGAAACTTGTCATGCCACATTAACTGCAGGTTGAATAATCCCCATCAGGAGACAGAGCTGCAGTGATTTTGGTCTCGGACTGCACCCACTGCCAGACTGTCCCCTCCATCTCAGTAGGCAGTTGTGTTCTGTGTATGACCACTTAATTCTGTAGTGGTATAAATGTAAGGAAAAACCCTCCATGCAGCCAAACTGACTAAAGCCTGTAGGGGATAATTTCAAAGATACAAATATCTCTTACTACCTGAATTGCAACCATGACTTTGCAAACCTTCTTTAGGACCAAACCATACCTTTTTCTTTCCCAGGCCTCATTTATGAGTGAAGTTGCGGCAAACCAGTTCAGTAATTTTGGAATATGAGCACTGGTGTTGCCGTTTTCACACAAGGGCAGCTGAATTTGTATGGTGTTTATGCTGTTGATTTAAAAAGTATCAGTAAGAGTGAGTCTGGTTACTTAGAGCTATGCGGTACTTCAGTAGGGATTCAGTAGGAATCCTCTACGTAAAAGTTAAGTAAATAACTTGTCTCTTCTCAGCTGTTATCTATAGCATTGCTGCAGGTCAGGACATCTGAAAATTGAGCTTCCCAAGGTGAGCACTGCTGTATTCTTATTTATTATATTTTTGTGTATCTCAGTCCTTCCCTGTTAATAAAATGTGTGAATGACCATGTACTGTGACTCTTACTGTGAAAGATATGAGAGCTTCAACAGTGAATCATAGAAATCAAAGGCTAAAATCTTGTAAGCATGAAATACAAGTTTTGCACCACAGCAATATAGTAGAGAATTTTCATTAGTCCTTCCCAGGGAAGGACTTCCTTATTCCTGCTGCCAATGCTTACCTTTAAACTCATGGCAAAACACCGAAGACCATAACTTGAGTATCTTCTGTCACTCCCATTTTAGATTTCTGGTATTTTTAACCTTTCAGTGCAAGAGAGAACAACTGCTGGCCATTGGGCAAGGCAGAGGCTTAATTAACAGAGCAGTATGTTATCAAGGCAACCAATACCACAGTAATTTTAATGATTATCCCATTGCTCGTTAGTTCTCTTGGTCAGATGACCTCTCCATCTTAGGGAAACCAGTGGTATCAAATCATTTTGTCAGTCTAATTTAGGAGATCGTAAGATTTAGCTAGGGGTGTGTTGTTTTGGTTTTTCAACACAGCACACAGTTGTATGAACACAGTATGGTATTTAGCTATCTAATAGCTAATTTTTAACTTTTTCTTGTGTATTTAGTTAAGTTTGTGGTTAGGCACAAAAAATTGTTAAAAACAAACAGCACATTAAAAAATGAACTTGTTATACCTCCCAGTATTTCACAAACCAACACTTTTATGACTCCATTTTGCATATATATGTATATTTTGCAAGTTTTTTTTGGCGCACACACATTTATGGCATTAGATTACTAGAACAAGGCAATTGGAACAGATCTTGTATTCAACTACTGTGTTACTAGTAGTTTACTTAGTGGGCTATCGAATAACTTTAAAGAAGTAACATCAGATTTTTGTGGAAGACAAAAATGTGACCACAAAGTTAAAAACAAACAGGCAATTAACAGTAATTGACACTTAGTAAGAAAGCGAAAAGGTATTTTCCACTTTTTCCTACTGCCTTAACTACATCTTTTCCTTATTTCATATTATAAGTCAATATTAATATATAAAACAAATTGGATAATTTGTATCTCTAGTTTTAACTGAGGAACACAAAACATCTATGAAATACAATAGTGCCAGTATACATCCTCCAAGAATGTTAAAAAGCATTGGAAACATAAATGTATCCTAAATATCTTATTTTTCATTTGCAATCAAAGCATTGCTTCATTTTGCTTCCACGTAGTCATTAAGCACTAATCTGTTTTGCCAAAAAGCAATACTTTTAAATAAATGGGTCAAAATATATCAAATATAGAAAGCCATTTTGAAAAGGAAAAAAGAACTAAATCTGTCAATTTTCGTGTTGCTGTGTGCCAAATTTTAAAAGTTATTTTAAACCCCATCTGATACCTGGATATATCTTTAAATACCCTTTAAAAAATTTGGCAGCTGTTCAACTTTCTTGGTATGGGAACAGCATGGAAGATGAGCAACTTCTGAGGGCTTGTAATAGCGCAGTGTATAATGTACACAATTTGAAAACATACTGAAGTGTTGTCTGAAAACTCTTGATTTCTCCTTTGGATGAGAATCCTGTAGCTTATGAAACAGGTCAATAGCCAGAGTTGTTGTTGGTTTTTTCCTTTTTTCAGGGCTGTTAGCAGTGGTATAAAGTATTTAAGACTAAAAAGGAACCCTGAGTTCCAGACCTGGCTGATGTTATAGTTGTGTGAACCAGGAGGCTGTAGAGCCACTCGCTCTTGTTCTGCATGGTGCCAGCTCTGTAACCCGTTCCATGAGTTAACTGAAGGACACGCTGCTGTTCCTCTGTGCTCTGTCCTAGTGGCAAAAACACTCCCCTGCGGGATGGGATGCTTCATCCTCCTCATAAGAGAAGGATAGGCAGCCTGAAACCATGCTTTAACTACTGCTGCTCTGAATGAAAGGAGACTGGAGACTGCTTTTAGTGAGCTTTTGTAAATCACTATTACTTTAGCCAGGTAAGAAGGTGTCTTAATTTCAGGCCCACACAAAGTTGCTGTGTTTGGAAACCGTGCTGACCTGTTTGGAAGGGGACGCAGCCCTGAGCTGCAGCAGGGCCATGCCCTGCTCAGTGAAGGTTATTCAGCACCATCTTGGTGTATCTCGTAGTCAGTGTTACGTTGCCTCAATAGACTTGTTCTTTTTCATTTTGTTCGTGGTATTGCAGAGTCATTTAGGTTGGAAGGAACCCTCTGCTCAACCAGGGGCAGCTTAGAGTGGTTGTCCAGTCACATTTTGAATATCTTCACTGACAAACTCTATAAGCTCTCTGGGCAACTTGTTTCAGTGTTTGACCACTGCCACAGTAAAACCTGTGTTCTTGTGTTTGGATTGAATTTCATGGTTTTAATGTTTTTATTTTTTTCATATCTTGTGACTTTTACTTACTGCCTTTTGCTGCTGAGAAGAGCCTGGCTGCTGCTTCTTTACTTCCTTGCATCAGGTATTTATACACATTGATAAGATTGCCCTGAGCCTTCTCTTCTCTAGGCTGAACAGTCCCAGCTCTCGGCCTTTCTTCATGTGAATGATGCTTCAGTCCCTTAATCATATTTGTTAATTGAAGCCCAAAAGACATCACAAATATTCCATGATGGATGGAGCACCAAACTTAAAATGTTAAATTTTTAGCCCAGTGACTCTAGTTAATGGACACACAGATGAACTAGATAATACTCAAATGAGTTAGATCTACTAGTGGATGCAGGAAATCTAATAGCTGCTATATCTAGTTATAATCAAAAGCCCAGCTTTCCCATTTTCAAGAGTAAGATGAACATGCTTGCTGTTAGATCTTGGAATAAGGTACCTACAGCTGCCAAAGATCAGCCATTCACAGAGGTAAAATGACATGGCATTTTGTGTCCTGCTAATGACATCAGTGATGAGCATTCCATAGGGATTGCCTAACACAAGCAAGAGATTTTCTCCAGTTGGCTGACTTTCCACTCCACTGCTGACCATGAAAGAGAAGAAGAAAATAGCCCACAGTGCTGAATATAATCTGTTTTTGATTACATACAGAGCTCAGGGGAAAAGGCACAAAACAAACCCCCTACCAGGAAAAAAAAATCCAAATAAACCTAAACAAAAAATAGTGACTTATCCAGGCAGAAAATGTGTATGTATTTATTTTGAACTAAAACTGCATATCCAGATTGAATTCAAGAATTAGTTCGCAGAAAGAAAAGGAAAAGTTTTGGAATGTCAGAATAATTCTGTTCTATCATTCTGAACTGCAGCATTTCTGTTTTCTTAAGCTAGTGGCTAGGGAACTGACCTGTAATCATTTTCTAATTCATAAGATGGACTTAACTCGGGCATCTTACTCCTCTCAAAAGTAGCCAGAGGCCTTCTGAGATGGACCTTTCTCTGATTCATCAGCTGAAACCCTTCTACTATCTAGATCAATCCTAACTATTCAAAAAAGAATAAAAGAGCCTGTCACATTCAGTGTATTTGAAAAGAGAATGAGGGGGTGGAGGGGGAAACAAACCCAAAACGCTTCTATTCTGGGTCAATTGGTCCGAATTTGTTTCTTTGATTTTTCAAGTCAGTAGCTAAATTGAAAAATCAATTATTTACACGTCTCTAACTACATGCTTCTCTTTTGTCAGCCAATTGTTGGATATGGGCATTTCAACAACTTCCCTTCTTGCCCAGGATACCCAACCTCCCATCCCTCACCCTGCTTTTGTGTAGCAGACAGTGCGATAGCTTACTGGAGAGTGTTACCACTCCTTGTGGAAAACCTGCAGTCCTGGTGTGATGTCATTTCATTAGTGAAAGAGCAGAAAAGTCAGAAGTCAGTCCTTTGAGACTTTTTTCCTTTTTTTTTTTGCACAGGATCACTGAGTATTTGTAAAGAGTTTATTTACAGAGTTGTGTGAAAATCTGTGGAGCAATGTCTAGGGAAGATTAAGATTATCAGAGGGGTTTGGCTAGGAGGAAAGACTCAGGTCATGTGCGTGTTATTCCATTGAAATGACAGTCTTAACTATGTGTTAAAGCAGAAGCACGTATGAAAAAAGGAAATATTTTAAGTAGCATTCCTTAAGATTCCTAGTGTTGAAGACAGACACTCGCTTGCCTTGTAAATCATGAGGACATCAGCAGTAGAGGTGTTCAAGAGGAAGCTTGGTGCAACGTTTAGGTTGTAGTGTCACACGTGCTTGTGAAGGCATCTGGGCTAGATGACCTGAGAAATCACCTGTAACCTAAAGTACTGGAATTGTATGGTCTAAATAACCAGTGAAGATTTTTTTAATACAGATTTTTTCAGTCTTTAATTAGCACCATCTCCATTCTGACACCATAAAAGCAGATACTGGTTGAATGTCATCCTGTATTCTTAATAAATTCTTTCTAGCGTGCAAAGATCAAATATACAAGATTATTCAAACATTTCTTTGCTGTTCTCTGCTTAATAAAACAAGTGAAAGAAAGTGAATAGCAATCGTGCATCTAAGACATAGCGCTATTCATAAAGCATATTACTTCTTTAGACTCCCCAAATTCTAATTAGAACTTTACAAAGCAATAACAAAGATAGCAACTGGATTCTAAACTAATAATTCTAAGCTCAGTGCAAACCGGAAAGCCCCAGTGCCAGTAAAATAATACAAGACACCTGTTTTATATGGTACACATCAAAAGCAAGCCCCAAGGACAATAACTTTTAATATAATCATTATTAAATGTTTATTAGCCAAAGCTCAAAATACCAAGAAATGTATTGTAGTAGAGAAACAACTATCTCGCAGACACACAAAATATTTCTGTTTTGATGATTAAAACTTTGGTTGCCAATAAACTTCTGGCCCAAGGTAGCAAGTGTTATTACTGTACTTAGAAAGTAATGAAAGCATATTTCTTATCATTCAATTTTCCTATTTATAATTTAAAGTGCACTCCTGTTCATCTGTCTGTTTGAAATTAAATTCTTAAATTAAATACTTTATAGCTTTTTCATTCTCCTGGAGATAGCAAAATTACTAATACAAAGAAAGACTATTCAAAAAAATCCCGAGAGGGATTCAAACACAGCAACTCTGGAGAAGTTCATTAATATTTTGAAGATACACAACTGTACCTTGAGTCCAGTTATATTTTTCTATCTCAGTTCTTGCACCAAACAAAACGGAACTAGGTTTAAATTCAGATCAAAACTTCAAACCTCTTGTTCTTGTTTTGCTAGGAATCACCACCCAGCAGTAAATGGAGCTATATTCTTGTATGCTTTTCCTTCAGGGCCACTCTGTTACATAGCAGTACGTATACCCTGGGACAGGGAATTGAATTTGCATCTCCCATATCTTAAAAGAAGGGTAAAGCAATAGTAAATAAATGAAAATACATATAAGACTTCCCCCAGTAAGGAAGGGAGGGGGGAACTAGCCTTTCTTGTGATTAGTGCCTCTTTTTGATTGCTGCTGGCATTTAATTGCTAACACCCAACACGGAGGTGGGTCTGATTTAGGCAGAGGGTTTTAAGGAAGAAGTGTTTGATGGTGAACTGAAAATATGTAGGGCTGATTTCTGGTCTTCCCTGGTGGTAGGGAAACAACAATAAGAGCTGGAGCTCTTTCTGTTAGAGTGGTGCTGTGCATCTGCTGTAGACTCCTTAGCTTTGGCTATAGCTCAATCTACAGATGATGTTAGTGCTCCTGGAGGCAAAAGAAGTCCTGCTGGAATGATGTGTCCTGGGGAACAAAGGGGGCTGTCTTAATGTTGAGAACAGAAGCTACGAAGCAGCAGTTGTAAGAGTAGGTTCAGAGTAGCTTTGAGTTGAGTGATTGCTGTTGATTCAGATTAAACAAAAGCAAACCCCACTGAATAGCAATAGAATTTTTTTTTAATACGGAACTTTGATAAATCAGTAGAATTAATTATTGAAATCAGCTAGTTCCTTAAATAAAACTTTGGCATTACTGTAAATCAATTAAGGTGAAAAATGGTTAGAGAAGAACTTTCATAACTGAACAAATGAAAGCGTGATCTTGGAATTAATCAGAGCATATGAGAGGAAGAAAAAGGAGACAATGTTGAGAGAGAAAATGAGCATTGCTCTAAATAAAAAGTGGATTCATATATGGCAAAGAAAATGAAAAAAGTAATAGACCAAGTACAGTAGTGTTGAAATGCTCAGCCATGTTATAGTGAGGTTTTGAGAGCAGTTTTCCAATGAGGATGCTGTACCGCCTAAGGCAAAATCTGAGAACTATCTACTACAGCCCTTAAACTTGAAAATATACATCTGTACAGAGGATAAAAAAGACAGAAAGCACCAAGAGAAACTGAACCCATGTTTTCCATATCTTCTGTGGGTTTTGTAATAATTTGGAAAAGCTGGAGTTCTGGCATTCTCATCTACAGTCTGTTTCTTTTACATCAGTGTTGTCACTATGCTTTCCCAGAACTTGATGTTAGTGGAGTGCATGGAAAGTCCCTACTAGGCTGAAATTCCACCTATCTGTAACTAACTTTTGATCATTCAAGGCAGAATTGACTACCGAATGAATAATTTTCTTAAATAAACAGAGCATCCTGTGAGGGACTGAGAGCCTTTCACCTCCCATTAACATAAATAAAAGCTGGCAGCACCTTGCTCTATTGAGATCTTTGTATTTAAAATGTGGACACTTTGAATGTTTTGGTTAGGAATGGACTACACCTTTTTCAAGAACAAAGTGTGTTTTAAACCTTAGGGTGGGATACTTTCACATTTATTATAATTTTTATGGGGTTTCTCTAATTTCTGATTTCAGCAGACAACTGTGTGCACTTGTGATATATCTGGTCTGATAAGAAGCACATGGAAAAAATATTTTAAAGATTATTAAGATCTTCCTCCTTATTCAAATTAATCTACTCTTAAGGTTTGCTAAAAGGGGAATTTGTCTCTAATCCAACAGATAAGTGTTTTTTTTTTTTAAATGGCAGGTCTACTTCTGTGAGTCTGTACAATTCTCATTGTGAAGTTATTTTTTTTTCAGTTCATTAATTTTCAGAATATGTATATCCAGATTACAATGAAATGAAGAGAGAGGTTTATTTCAAAACTGCCAAGAAACAATAATTTGAATCAGGGTGGGTAATTTCCATTTTATACATCATCGGTGGTGACAAAGATTGTGTTAGATAAGTCTTGTGTTGCAGCTGTGCAACTGTTTCGGTTTATGTCTTCGAAATGCTCATTGAACTCACAGGTCTTGCATGGAGCTGTTGCTATTTAGGGTGATACAGAAAATGGAATAGAATTTGTTTCAGCTGTGTTGGCTCACAGCTTTATAGAAGTAAAAGAATCAATTAAACCTGTATTTTTGCCAGTTCGGTGAGATAACAGCACAGATTTGTGAGGTAAGAAGGTACTGTTTCTACATTTAATAAGGTAGAATTATACCTTGATGAATGGATGTTTGAGAAATTATAGGAGTGTACTGGTTTAATTTGAACAAAAAATGGAATTTGGAATTAATTTTAAGAGTGGCATAATGCTACCTTTTCATTTGCACAAATATGATTTAAAAGTGTAATATCTTTAAACCATGGTTTCATGAGTCTGCGGTTGATTATAGATTTTAGTAGCTGAAGTAAGGCAGTATGTCTTCCTGAAGCATTCATGCAGCGGTGCTGCATTATACAGAACTGCTAGAATTCTATTAGTAGAAAATATCACCCGATGCTGTTTCTTGTTCAGTGTAATTTTGAAATGCGCAAGCATCTCAAAATAAATCTTAATTAATGTTTGAGGTAAGCCTGGGAAGTAAGAAGTTCTGATTTCTGAAGCAAATAAAGACTTGAAATTGCGATGGGCAATGCAGTAGATGCTGAACAACTGTTAACCTACCCCCAGGTCACGTATAGCACGTGAAATTCAAAGCTCCTGTGGAGTCCTTTAGTACTACTCGAGACTCCTCTAGAAGTACTAATTTTGAGTCTGACGGCATAGTCCATAGGGACACCCAGTTCATGCTTATTTGTCCTCTCTGCTGAGCTGGCAGCGATGGGCTCGTACTGTGAGGGTAGTTCTTGTACTGTGGGCGCCTGTCCGCTCGGGACCAGGCAGTTCTGAACTAAGTCACTCGAGCTGTGAGTGATAATGATTTTCATGCTAGAAGGAGGCACTGCTCAATTAAGCAACCCTCATGATTTCACAAAATTGTGAGAGACCCTGCATCTTTAAGAAATAGAAGGTTTTAACAAGCACAAATTGGTAGAGTAAAATGAGAAGTTTTAAAATGTCTTAAGGACTTTCATAAGCAAATGACCTTCACTTTACAATAAGTTTAACTATTTAGCACGAGCCACCACAGACGTAGGTATCCAAATCAGGTTCATTGTGAAATTGGGGGAAAATTGTGAGCCTAAATTGGAAAAGAGCTGAAACTCTTTGCTGGCCTCCTTGTTTCAGTTTCTTGCTCTTTGGGTGTCTGTGGCTTCTCCACTGGGCATGCTTCATTTCTTTGAGGTCTGGGATGTAAGTGTTTTGTGGGTTTTTTTTTTTTTTTTATCCCAGTATCTCTTAGGGCCTGTGACTGGTTGGTGCACTGGGAAAATGCTTACAAAAAACCCGATGGCTTTGGATACTTACAGAGTGGAGTGAAATTCTTTGGCTTTTCTTTCTAAGTGCATCTAGAAAAAGCAGAGGTTGGAGACGGGCAGTGATAGCTCTATCTAATCTTTTAACAACCAGGCAGCTATCTCCAGAAATACCTTTCTGCTGTGCCTGCCTCTGGGTGGGTTACAACTTGCAAACATTTGGGTATGTGTTTTACCTCCCCTCTTGCAACAGTTCTGCCATACAGAAAAGCAAATCAAAAGTCATTTGGTCAGGGCAAGGAAAAATCTAGATAATTAGTTGTTAAAATAGTGTCTAAATCTCTCTGAAGTGCATTAAAATATGGGTTTTTTTAAAAAAATGTTTTTGGTAATTCATGAAATGTGTGGACATTAATTTTAGGAAAGAATTTACTTCCTGTGGACACTCCTGTATTTTGAAGTAAATGGTGCTCTGATGTGTTCAGAAAACACTTCCATCTCCATGTTACGATGTTACTATTTGTGGAAGCAGCTTTCATTCATTTGCATGCTGTTTACTTAGTGTCTTCTCTACTGCGCCATGGTAATTCTCTGACTTGAGGTGGTAGCAGGTTAAGGGAGCCTTTGCATTTCCTACTACTTTGTTTCAAGTCCTTTTCTTGTTACTCTAAATGCACTAGTTCTGGACAATAGTATTTGAAGAGAAAAGTAAATGTGGATCTCTATTGAAGATAAGTGTTTCCATCTTGCCTCTGATAGTGTAGGGAAGGGGCCAAGAAACTAAAGAAATGTGGAAGGGGAAAAAAAAACCTAAAAAGATAAAGGATAGCTAGTGCTGCAAAACAGGGGGCTGAAGTGTGATTATGGAGTGTGGCTGAAGGCAGACGTTCCTATCACTTAAAATAAAGCACCGATAAGCCATATAAATTCTACAGATATTAGGTCTCCAAGAAGACTATGTTATGTGGTTATGTTAATGAAATTTTTAGAATTCTGGAGCAGACACAGCTTGGGAGTGTCTGATGACTTGTTTGGGTTTTGGAGATGGAGATTTTGCTGCAATGTTTTTTAGAACAAAATTACTTTGGCCACCAGTTAAATCAAACTGATCTAGTCCTTGCTAGTCTTTATTGGAAATATAGCATCAATATTTTTTTATTAGTCATCTTTTTTGTTTTACACAGAAACATTCTTTGATAGGGGAAGGGTTACACTAAGTCCAACTTCAAATGCCTGCATAGAAATGTTTGTTAGTAAGGGTACGGTGTAATTTATCACATAGAATTTGAAGTCAACAACTGAAATCACTTTATTAATTATTCTAGTATTGCTAGTAATGGCAGATGGGTTCTTAAATAAGTTAATAAATCATAGAATTATAGAATGGTTGGAGTTGAAAGGGACCTTAAAGATCATTGAGTTCCAACCCCCCTGCCATGGGCAGAGACACCTCCCACCAGACCAGGTTGCTCAAAGCCCCATCCAGTTCCAGGGATGGGGCATCCACAACTTCTCTGGGCAACATGTTCCAGTGTCTCACCACTCTCAGGGTAAAGAATTTCTTCCTAATATTTGATCTAAATCTCCCCTCTTTCAGTTTGAAACCCTTACCCCTCATCCTATCGCTTCACTGCCTGATAAAGAGTCCCTCCCCGTCTCTCCTTTAGGCCCCCTTCATGTACTGGAAGGCACTTTGTGGCCCTCCGCTGGATCTGTTCCAGCTGGTCCACATCCTTCCTGGGCTGAAGGAATCAGATGGCATTGAAATTTGTAAAGATTCTGGGATGACTTGTTGGAAATTTGGACAAGATTTTTATCTTTAGGTAAAGGAATGTGCAAGCTGCAGTAGCCAAGAGTAAAGGATGACACTGGAAGGATGATGGATTTTTTTTGGTGGTGTGTGGTTTTTTTTTTTGTTTTTTTTTTTTTTTTTTCAAGGAGGCATTTCCCTGAGAAGTAATACTGTCCTTGTGTCATTTATTTAGAGATGAAGGGTAAATTTTTGCAGTCCTGTACCATGTCCCCTGCTATTCAACACAAAATGAGAAGTCGTCTCTGCTGTTAGTGGCTGGTTAAGGAAACTCTTGCTGTCCTGTATCCCCCTGAGCTGCTCGAGAACCCTGCTAAGGTTTAAGACCCCTTAGCGTAGATAGCTCAGCTTGACCTTGTGCCTCTGCGTTACCAGTTTAGTCATCAAATTTTCTATTTTCCTAGAATTCTGTGAGGTCCTCCCTGTCCTTTCTGATACTGTTGGTATATACTCTCCATTTCCTCTTTATTGTCTCAAGAGGGAGTTTATGATCATTAAGATCCAGTCTTATAACTTGATGTTCAGACAGTCCAACAGCCCACTCATCCACATGGAGCCAAACGTGTATTATTATACAATTCATTCTCTCAATTTTCTAATTTTCATCATTGCACATCCGCTTATTGTGGAGTCTGCTTGAAATTTACCAAATGCCAAAGACTTCAACAGTTTCCGGCTAAAAGAAACAGCAGAATGCTGGCACTCTATTCATCATTGCTCTTGCAGTGCTTTTATGTTTACCTACATAAGCCTAATAGGATAGTAGGTTGTCTCCAGTGATACAAGGCATGTAGTCAAAGGCTGCTTACTGGTTGTCTTTTCACTTCTAAATGGTTCAAATTAGATCAGTGTACCTTTAGATTTTGGCTACACCCCATGTATCTCTCAGGCTGTGGGCAATGCTAGACTTTGTTCACAAATTATGGTGGGTTTTTTGTTTTAAAAGCTTGGAAGATTGTAAGCACTTGTATTCTTGCTTATTGAAACCTGAATACCTGAAAACCAGGTTGGATTTCATGTCATTCCAGGAGGTTTCCTGGTTCACCTAAGGTGAATAAATGCTATAAGCAGTGTCACCTGCCTCTGTCATCTGGGTTCTTGTTCAGTTCTTAAATTCTGAATTTTGGTAAACTTGCAATTATGTTTCATATCTGTAAGAAACCACTAGGTTTTTCTAAACCACTAAAGATAAAAGTCAATATTCTGATCTTACAGAACAGTTCACACTTCATTATTGAGAAATATTTTGTGGCATTTCTTTTTTTTACTCTTTATTTACATAGGTATTTTGTCATGGGTTTTGTTCTGTTTACTGGTGGTGATAGCCTCTGATTTGATTTGTGATTGTGCATCTTATTGTTCATATTTCAGGGTTAACTGCATCATATTGGCTTTTTCAGGAGGCACCTTGAATTTATTCATGTATACTGCTAATAATGCTCTTTTCTGGTAATTTCTAATTATTGTGGTAAATAGTAAAAAAAAAATGGAACCTTATCACCAGCAGTTTACATGACAACTCTTAACTGTTATTTAGCAGATTCAAAAGCACAATGTGAAACTTGTAGAAGAGATTTATTTTCTAGAAGTTCATCGTGAAAAGCTACATTTAGCCCAATTATATTGTGCTTGTATACTTTTTCCATGCTGCCTTCCTGTATGTATGTTGTTTGCCTCTGGCAGAAACTTGAAATAAGGACGTCTATAATGTGACATGTCCTGTACTTGAAGAATGTTTGATGCTTATTTGGAAAGTGTGTTGAGGGCACATTCCATTTACATTGTATTTACTTGCCTTGGGTATTGCCAAAAAACGTTCATCTTTTTGCCTAGTTTTTTTCATAGTTCTTCACACTTTGATTCTAATGAACTGTCCGTATATTGTACCTTTATGTTATTTACCTGTGGCATCTCTTTAATGAGATGTGTAATAAAAGCATCATCAAACTATATTAGATATTCCCCAGCTCCCTTTACACTGATGCCTAAGCTGAGTAGAATCAGTCTTAGAATCATAGAACTATAGAATGGTTTGCGTTGGAAGGGACCTTAAAGATCCCTAAATGCTAGTTTTTATTAATGGGAATGGCAACAATTAGGAAATTAGCAAACAATGCTGATGTTCCTATGATTAAAAAAGGCAGTAAAAATAGTAAAAAGTATTATAAAGTTTGTGCAATTTTAGGATGCTGGTCTAGTGCTTTCCCTGCCATATAAATCTTACCTAAGCTCATAAAGGGTAATTTTCTGTTATTCCTATCCACAACTAATTAGGGATGTGGAGGTTCTGAGCTGCTTGAGCAGCAGGCAACTGTGGCCACTTCTCAAACTCCACAAAGGTACGGTGAGATGGGATATAAAACCTACTACTAAGTACTAGTACTGAGATTTGACTTGGAATTGGGATGCTTTCCTCACCTGCTGCTGCTCTTGTGTCCTGCCTCAAGACTGTTCAGAAAAGATCATGATCTTCAACGCCTACAGTAATTGTTATCAATAACTGTAGAAGAATGAGAAGAGAGAGATTAAGGGAAATATGTGTATTTAAGGAAAAAGATTTCTGATGCATGAGAGATCTCCAGCTTGCACATCTTCCCTGGGTAGTGCTACTCTTTTTGAGACCCATTCCCTTGGTGTCATTCTGAAAAGCCATGAAAGGCACATTGGTTTTCATGGCTTGGCTCTCAGCTGGAGCCCTTTCTGGGAAATACAGCTTTCCTGTTTGCAGGAGTTACCTTTCTTCTGAGGGGGTTGAGTGGGCAGCACGGGAGTCTTCTGACCCCTTACTCTGGTTGTGGAGTCTGGTGCAGTCCAAGTGCAGGCCCACGGTTCAGCTTTGAGCATATTACTTTTTCAATCATACCGAAATTAAGTGTCAGCCATGATTAAGCACAAGTAAATGCCACTCATACCCATGATTAAACACAGCTAAGGAGGAAGCCATTAATAAGATTGAATATAGGTTTCTTTAAGGTTTTGTTTATATCTTTCTTTTTTACTAATCTAGAAACATACATACAACAGTTCTGGCTGGCTTTGATTTTTCTACTCCTGAAAAGAGTATTTCTGAAAAACAGGCTACTGAGACTTCTAAACATAGAGACCTGGAAAATAACAACCAGAGATGTGGATTGGTGACTCATTTTTGATGTAAATAATTTTGTGGAAGTTATTTATAGATCATATGTCTAAAACTGTAAAGTTGACCTTTTTTCTGTACAATGCACACTACCAAAACATATGATTTGAAATAATTTGTAAATTTCAGTTGCAATAGTTAGTTGGCAGACAGTGCTGATGAGTGGGAAGTAATTGATAAAAAATAAAAGAAACGAATGACTAATTCATTTAATAGCATCTTGGGACAATTTAGAAGTCATTGTGGAAAACAGCAAGAAACAAGTGCTTAGGTGGCCTGATGCTAAAGGACTGACTTGAACTGATTCTAGTTAGTAATATGGCAAACAATGAAAATGAACACCTGAAAAAGAGCAATTAAGAGTGAAACTACTAAAATGTCAGCTTTTTCCCCTATCCTAACCCTTAAGTGTTGCATATTGTTCTACTGAAAACAAAAAAACAATCATTTGGATTAATATTGCTAAAATGAGAATTTGGGTTAAGGTGCATAAATATTTCTTATTTTTCTTAATGTACAGTAGTACATAGAAGAAAAGAATATTGACTTTATTAAAGCATCTTGATAATTATGAAATGATCCTTGTAGGATGAGCTTTAGGTTACAGTAATGGCTTTGCTTCAGAAGAACTGCTTTCTCTTAAGAAAATACTAAACTGAAATAAGAACTCAGCCTAATCTGAAGTGTATGTTGGCAAGGAAATGCTAGGCGAGTTAAAACATCAGTGTGTTTATTTTGTTGGGTTTTAATAGTGAAGGCTCACATATTCCCTCCTATTCTAAAATCTCGGGAGGAAGAAAAATACTTCACGGGTGCCCACTTTGAGCATGGTGTAGTTCTGCGGCTCTTCTGTATGAGAACTTGACCCTACAAGACAATCCTCCTCTATTATAGAGATATTATGAAGGGCTAGGTCCCATTAAGATTAAAGTAATAGACAAAATTGAGCAACTGAAAATTTCAGAGGGGATCTCTGCTGAATTTTCTGCATTAGTTAGCTGCTTTTCTTCCATATGTTCCAGGGAGTTTCTCATCTCGATAGATTGTTGTGGTCAACTCCCAGCTGCGTCTTGTCATTTCTTTCTTGGGAATTGGAAAACTCCAGCAATAATAATCAGCCCTACTTCTGATATCTTCATCTAATTCCCAGGTTTCATGTGGCATTTAGTTCATTTAGATCTTTGTCTACTTTGTCTTTGTTTCCTGCCTCAAATACTTGCAAAAATGAAGCTCAATATTGGCAGCAGTAGCAAGTAATACAGTACACACCAAAAGTAAAACACTGTAATACTTTTGCCAGTTTACCATCTTTTTCCAGTAGCCAGGGTGCTAAAAATGAGTTCTGGGAGGGGGAAAAAAACCCCAACCTTTGCTATCCTACCTGCTCTTTCTACTCTTTTTCATCCCTGTCTTGTTTTCCTGTAAAGGATGTTTTAGCTCGCTCTAACCAAATGCCCGTAAAGGATAGTTAATGCCAACAAAACCACAGTTGAAAAGAGGAGCTAGTGGGAGAAGACAAGTAGGAACGACGGGAATGGAGTAAGGTAGTAGTTAAAACCAAGTCTAACTTCAGGCTAGAAGTGTGCAGTGCCTTGCCTTTGTTTCTTTCTCTCCTCAACAGCAGACTCTTTGAAAAGATCTGTAATGCTGATCAGTAGCAAAGCCTGTTTTGCTTTCCCTGGAAGGACCAGAGTGATGTTGACAGCACTGGATGCCTTGACCTGTTATGTCATTGACAGGTTATGTCATTAACATAACAGGTCATTATGACACATCCATTCCTTATATAATAAAATTAATAAATAGTGCAGCGTTTCTTACTGTGATTTTACTTGCAAAGAGAAATATAGTAGTATTTTCAAAGTTTTTCGATAAATTCTTTTGTTAAATTCCAGTAGTAATCAGCACTTTCTTTGTTTTAGCTTACAGGTCTGCATTCTAATTTAAATTTGGGTTCAGGCTTGCTTGTTGTGATTGCTCGTGTGTTTATGGGTGCACACAGGGTGTGCAGATACAGGTAATTGTCTTGGATGGCTGTAAGCACCTACTTGCAGATACATAAAAGCAGGCATGGTCATGGTCAAAATTACCCTGGAAGCAAGTGGCATCTTTCTGTTAAATTTATGCTGACTTCGGGCTTTGGACTAGGGCCTAAATTGCCATGCAAAATGTAAGCACACGAGTCATATCTCTGTTTAAAACTGAAGGCCTTAGATATATAATAAATAATTTAGATGTTTAGTAGCTAGATCACCAGTCATTAGAAATGTCAGCTGCAATAATTTCAAATTTATTTATAGGGAGTTCACATCCGCAGACAACTTCAAAGGGGCATGCTTCCAATAAAAAGAAAACCTTGAAGGCCAGCTTCCCATTGTATTTGATTTAGCACTCATTTTTTCTTTACATAACTTGACACATACTGGCCTGATTACACTTTTGCCCTAGCTTGACAAAAACTAGTTCTGACTTGATGTGATAAAATGGGAAGAAATTCTGATGTGACTTCGAAGTTGCAGGTGAAATGTGCTGGGTTTTCCCCAGCAAAGCAGAGAGTTTCCTGTAGCTGCTGGGCTTTGACAATCTTCTGTACAGGATGAATTCTCTTCTTTTCTGATTTTGTGACTGTGGCTTTTAATATTAGAGATCAGCAGACTCGGAGGCACACACAGTGAAGAGGCTGGAGTTGGTGCGGTGGCATATACCCAAGTAAAAAGGAAATGAGGGGACACGAGAGAGCGAACACATGTGCACAGCCAGTCACTATCCCTTTAGGGCTGCGTTCGTCAAGCCAAAGTCAATAAGGCCAGGGAAACTGGGGAAGGTGGTACAGAATATTTTGAAGGGCATGAAGCTCTTCCTGAGAGCAGGGGAGTGAGTTGGTTGGTAGGTTAGGAGGAGACACAATGGATTTCCCTGACCCTTCAAGTCTCAGCCTTCATGCAGGTGAGCCAAATGCATCTCATTTCTCAGAGTCTTCTACTTAATGTTTCTTCCTTCTCGTATAATTGTGGGAGAAATGGTAATGAAATAACAGGAAAATTGCTCAATTCCCTCCTTTGTATGGAAAAACAAAGGGTAAGAAGAGCTTTTCAATTTTTAATCTTTCACTAATGAGATGAAACCTCTTAAAAGAGATATCAAGATGAATGAAAATAAGTAAAGGAGAGGTTCTGGTATGTGGTGTTGAGCCTCACCAACTCCAAACTCTCCATGGAGGGAACTGGGCACGTTTTCTTGTTTCCTTCCTATCTTTTCTTGTACTTAGTCTTCTTCCAACCTACGCATTCTAAAGAGCTAAGTGTCATTCTGTATGTTGAGAAGAAGGCCTAGCGTTTCAAAATATCATTGTCATCTTCAGTTTGTGTGCAAACATTCAGCAAGATAAACAACAATCGCTGCTTGTATGCAATGTAAAAAAAAAAAAAACCACAAACTGAATGGTAGTTCCTGGTATTGCATTTCTGCTTCTCAATATGCAGCCCATGTCTGTGCAATCCTTATGCACATACAGCCCAAAGAAAAGGCAAAAGAAACTTCTTGAGTGAGAACAAATGCTTTATTAATAATCACAGGCTATTATCCATCCAAGAGGGAGAGAGAAAACCCAATTAGTTTCCTTTGCTATAGACATAATTTGGTCCATTGAGCTCATTGAAAAATGCTGATCTTTGGGCATGACAATATGTTTCCAGAAGATAAACTAGGACCCAAATCTACAGCAAATTAACTGTTTTAAGGTGGCTTGTGCTTAAAGCGAAGGAAGAAAAAACTTTTAAGTTAAAAATGAAGTAGCGTCCCTTTTTCTGACAGATGCATAAACTGTCTAGAATAAAACCTTAAATTTTGGTCAAGAAAGTAACCATTTTTGCATGAAGACTGTGTATCTGGCAGCTGTTCTACATACACAGCTCAAGCAAATTATGGACTTTGTGCAGAAGCTGTCGTTACAGTGTTTTGCAGCCTCTGTCTATACTGAGTGGATCAGGAACTGATCAAAAGTTGTTTGACCTCCGAGCAGACCAAATCACGTAGACTAATAATGTATTTTACCTCTCATCAGTATTCTCTAATGTGGGCTCAATACCATGCTGTGTTTGTTATCAGAATAAACTTAACATTTAGCTCGGAATCCTATGTGAATACATCCCAAATTATGTTCTTTAGTGTTACATTCTCTTGATCTCTAAAGAATGCGTCTAATTTCACAACTTTTGCTGTTACCATGTTTTTGATACACGAGATGAAGTGAGGTTCTCTGAATACCCCTATGGCAGTAGTGTGGTTGTCTCAATGCTTTCCTAAACTGAGAAGCATAATAAATTTAAGAGCTCTAACTTACCAGATTGGATGCAGATTGATATAGAAAAGTCAGTCATGCATGTTTCCATGAACTGGGTGATTTCTAGCTCATGGATTGTCAGCTTGCATGTGGTCGAGGTGAAAATAAAATAAAACACAAATCTGCATGGTATGACTGCATCCCAGGCAAGACTCTAAGGTTCGTATGGTGTAAAATATTTGTCACCAAGCACTCTAGGAACAATATTTTTAGATGAATAAGTGCAAGCAAAAGAAATTAAAGTTTGTTCTTTACCTTTGAAAATATTTTTTTAAGCACTTTAAAAAAAATCTTTAAAGTGTAAGAAAGCCTTGGGGAGTTATTTTCTGCTAATGACAGAGCCAGAAAGAGCTGAAACAGCAGAATTCCATTGCTACAGTTCAGATTGATTGTCACTATGTAATGCTGTTTTATAGCCTCTCTGGAACAAAGAAAATACCACCTTTTAATATGTAGTTATAATTTAATATTCTAAGCTAGGAAGGATAGAAAGAAAGAAAACAAATTTAACAGCCCTCCCTATTTCCAAAACTGACTTTATGAAATAGAGGCGTTTTTTAAACTTCATTCTGTTCCAGCAGCCTTTTCTATCCTGAACCCAGCTCGTAGGTTTAGATTAGATTGAGTGCAATAAACTAACATTTGATTTTTATTTGTTTTTTGCTTGGTGTAATGCAAACTGTGAAGAAGAAGATCAGGGATATAATTTTCTGTATTTGTTAGATTTCTGTGGTATCTTCCTGATGGAAAAAGAAAAAGCAAAACTAAAAGAGTGAAAAAAGCTTCTAATTTAGAGGTTGGGCTATTTTATCAGTAAAATAAGGCCTTAAAAGAGCTGTATTCTCAATTTGTACAGATTACCTGGGTATGAAATAAATAGCAGTCATATTTTAAATGAGATTTATGCCAGTTCAGATTGATCCAAGTCAGACCCCTCCAATATGGGATCCTTTTATGTACTCAGACACTTTTATGGCACGTCTTGGCACAGTCCTAAGTGTGTTCTTTTACATGAAAATCAAAGAGTCTGTGCGAAAGCATAGCTCAGGTGTAGATACGTGGAATGGGTCAAATCAGTGGGGTAGCCCTAACTTTGGCTATATAGGTTGTATCTCTCTGGAGATACAGAGAACTGTGATGTGCCTCACTGCAAGCCTCGGGGCATGGCCCCAGCGTGGCTGGTGTTTGTCTCCAGCTGGTGCGACCCACTGAAGGTGATGGGTTAGGGCAGCGATACGTGTTGCCACACAGCTTGTCCTCAGCAGCCTAAAGGCAGCTCCCAGCCTGTCTGCTGACCAATTACCTGGATAGAAATTCAGTGGGAAGCTGAACACTGTGTTCCAATCTGCTCTTTCAGATCAATCTAGAAAGCACTGCAGTGTTAGAATATGTGATCTACTCCTACTAGTATTCTTTTGGCCAGATACTTCAGTCAAATGCTGGAATTAAACATTAATCCAATCTATAATAGCTTTTGCTTCAAACTGGGGTAATTTTAACTTCTACTTGCAAAACAAAATATTTTATGCCAAAGCTTATGCACATGAGTACCCTTAAAGTGAAAGCTTTTTCACACTTATGACTTGAAAAGTCACAATTTCCAGTCTTAAATTATAGTTAACAGTCAAAAAACATTCATTTTCCACTGTGCAGTGAGCTGGAATGTATGAGAAATGCACACTACAGAGCACGTTTTCTTTCTTGCTTACTTTCACTGGGATAAATAAGGAACAGCTCTGTTCACATCAATTACCATTGCCTGGCACTTACACAAGGTGAAGTTGATTGACAGGAACACCAAAATCCATGTTGTGGGAGTCGAAGAGCTATTAAGGTATAGGGGCTTCAGAATAGGACCTATCATAAAGTTGGGGAAAAAAAAACCCAACAAGACAACTTTGATGTTTAAACAAGAAATTTAAAATAAATTATGCGTGAACTCTAGACCAAAAGCAGTTAAACATTTTCCTCCTTTTATCTGCTTGCCCTTTGCCAAGAGATCAGGTGAAGTTACAGGTTCCAATAGTAAATCCATGACAGACAGAAATTCAAGAACCTTTTGTTTCAATCACATGATAACTGACATCTGATCTTCCATACAAATAAACTCAGTATTAGCAAGGACACCCTGCCAGAAAAAAAGCAACCACCTGAGCTCTGACTGATTCGGATGCGGAGGAGAATAGTTCAAAAGAGCAGGTAACTTATAGACAGGCTAACTTTTATTATTGCATTGCAATCCCTTTTGTAGAGTAGCAGGGTAAATAAGAGCTACGGTTTTTACTTAAAAGAAAATGGTCATTTTTATTTGCTTTCTCTTTAGTGGATTTGGATGAGAAGAGTTTATTTTTTCCTTAAAAAGAAGTACAGGGATTATAGAGAAGTAATTTTTATGTATCTGATAAGGCTTCCATTTCCTACCAACCTCTCTTCTTCTACAATAGGGTCAATTATCATCCTCTCTTACCGGTAACAGGAAAAGGTCAAAAGTGAAATAAGAAAATACCATGTTTCCTAAGGGAACAGATTCATAATGTGGAAGGGAGCCTGTAATTTGGCAGCTGTAGCTTTGGGAGGCTAAAGTTTAGTGCAGGAAGAAATTGGAATGTCTCTTGGTTGGGGAAATAGTGGTCATCAGAGAATGCAGCTGACACGATTTCTCTGCGTGGAGCTGACATCGGGGTGCTTGGTGCTGTCACTGAAGGAAGGCAAGCAAAGGCTCCGTTTTATGCTATTGTCAGTTCTGCTTTTTTATCTCACATATCATGCTCAGAACTAATTGTGTTTACTGTGCTACTGCAAAGCAGGTAGTGAACGCTGTATAATTAACTGGGAACTTCCAGTTCCTCCTTTTTCTTCCAAACAGCATATAGGAGATTTCTTTCTGTCTGTCATTCCTCTCTAACCAGGTTTTGTGTTTGTGTGCATGTGCTTGTTATTTTTTCTACTTTGTCGTTTTGCATCTCTGATACATCTTCAGTTAATGTCCATTGGAAATGACTGAATTTCTATGCTTTTGAGTTTGGGGATGATGCAAGGTTGGGCCTTGCACGTATGCACCCACATTGTAATTTGAATTAAGATAATAACTTCAGATTTTGGCTCAAAACTGGTTCTATTATTGCCATTATGCATTACCAACACATTTGTGTTGAATAATATAGTCATTAGTTTGTTAGAAGTGAAGATGGGTAAAGAAGGAAGCAATAAGAAAAGAATGAGAGAAGGAATAAAGATAAATCCAGACTATACCTTAAAATACAACCTCATGTGATGATTCCGTTCACACCCACAGGATAATTAATGACGTCCTCCTCTCTGCAGGATGACTATCTGCAGTCTGACAATGCAATGGTAGCTCCTGCAATACATGCTTGAACAAATCAGATCCAAAGTCTGTAGTTTGCACTGATCCCTGGGAACGTGTATTGAAAGGTCTTTTAAAAAAAGAGAATCAATATAAGTCATCTCATGAGCTTAGTTGAGTTCTAGAGCTTGTGTTTTGGAACTTTGTATAGTTAATAAGCATAGGTCTGTAATGTAGAAAAAAACCACAAATTTTCTCATCTAAAGTTTATTTCTGAGTCTCGAACTGGATCAAACAACTGAAAATATGAAATGTCTTGGATATAATCAATGAAAGCTTAACTGGAGAAGCAGTGTCCACTTGCTGCAAAGTTTCTTGGCATTCAGGTCCATTGACCTTCTTTTGTTCCTTAGTATAACTTCAACCAGATGGGTCATTGTTGTCACTAGATCAGAATTTGTCTTAGGCTTATATGCCAAGGAAAGTAAATTGTCCTTATAGTGGCACCAAGAGCTTTTATTGTATTTTTTTTTTTAATTTCAACTGTCAGAAATCATTCAAACTTTTTAATCTTTCCTTGGTTATTAGATGTTTGGTTTGGGCCTTTTTTAGCATGCTTTTATACAGCTTATTTTTTAGTCTGTGCTCTGAAGTTCATTATTCAATGTTGTCTTTATTTTTAAAATGTATTTTTTTAAATTATTATGGGTAATTTAGTTATTGTTTGTCTGTTGGATATACCTGGAAGATGTAATCAGAATTAATATCTGCTAGGATACATAATTGGAAAAGAACTTAGAAAAGGCTATTCAGGCTACAAAGAGCTTAAGGTCTAAAGTGATTCAGAGAAGAGACAAGAAAGGAAACCCAAGAGAAGACATACTGTTTCCTAGAAGGATAAATGGTCTGAATAGCATTCTGTTGCCTTGACTGAGCTGCTGTAAGCGGCATAGTTATCCAGTGTCATGCCCAGAAAAATTAGCTGACTTTTCCCCAGACCAACCACTTTACAACTGTCCTTAATCAGAGACAAAACACTGCTAATTAGACCATGCTTTCTCTTACATTGCTGATTTTATTAATAATGCAGCCAGCATAATACTCTGATATGTACTTACCTTTGTCTGGGTTTTTTATTTGTACATGCTGTCGTTTTCCCTGTACCTCTATTGAATTTTGTTTAGTACAACTTACTGTATTTGTAGGGTATCGTCTATTAGAGAATAGAGACTTCTCACAGGTGAGAAATAAAACCAGTTTGGTTTTTATTTTAATGAATTGCCTAATTTGGTGTTTTGCTTGTACTTTGGCAATGACTGTTGAGAGCAAAAGTGTTACTCCATGACCTTGAGTTTTTGAGGTGTCTTTTTTGTTTGGTTTTTTTATTTGTTTGGGTTTTTTGGAGTGGAATGAAACGGAGAAATTGCATGTGTATAATCTAAGTAGTAGTGACTAACAAATTTGATTTGCAGCTAAAGCATAATCTTTTTCCTGTGACAAATGAGTGTCCCCCAAATATTTAATTTATGAGGAGGCATTCTGTTCTTTCAGCTAGTTTTACCAATCGGAAAAATTCCTTAGAATGCAAATAACAAGATAGAAAATGGTGGATGTGGAGTTCTCCTTTTATGACTCTTACAGATGACAATTATGAATTACAAGAGTGCTTGAGACTTGGACTTTTGTGTAGTTTATACTCTGTATACGTTTACTAACTAAACAGAACAGTAGTGATGGACTTTAGGACACAGGAGAAGTTCTGAAACACGGCAGACTGAAAATAATTAAAATATTCACCCTTCATTTGTTCCTCATAATTTGTCTCGCCACACTTGATAATTAGGGGAGAGATTAAAAGCTTGCTTGTTCTCAGCCAATCTCCCTTTCATACTTGATCCCTACAGTGAAGTTGCGTGGCTGAATTTATGGTATCAAATTCATTTCCATAGCAGCACAGATTTTTGATGTGGCATCACATAAGTAAAAAGATTTTGACTTCGCTGTGGGGTTAAGCGGCTCTAAAGGAAAAAGGAAGGGAAAATAAAACCTCCTTATGGAGAAAAAACAACTGCAAAAGCAATGCATGTGCTGGCTTGCTCCAACAACTGTAAACCCTGGGAGTATTCTCCTTATTTTAAGTCAGTGGGGCTGCTCAGTGGGGATTTCTTTCATATTAAGAACTAACGGTAAGTCCCACAGTGTGTGAGCAAGTTTGTGGGTTTTTTTCCTCCTGAAATACTGTCTTTTCCAAAATTTTGTTTTAACAGGAAAAATCTTCCTTAAAGCATAGATGTATCTGGATTTTTTTCGCATACAAATAGAACACTTGCATGCATGTTCTGTCTGATCGCATCCTAAAAAACACAGCGTACAGTATTTGGCAACATACCCATAAAAGAGTGCTAGATGTGTGCAGGTGAAAAATAACAGCAGAGGAGTGTTTACTTCTGGCTGGTATCGTCTAGAGATCGCAATGACAAAGCCTGTGTTTAGAGAAATCTAACCCGCCACCAGGAAGAGGCAGGAAATGAAACCACTGTAACGAGAACCGTCGCCCGCTGCTCCGCTAAGACATGAAAGACACTTTGAGGATGGGTGCAGTGGACTAATGTTGGTCAGTCTCCCGGAAAATAGAATTATGCGTAGCTGGTAAACTCTGATAAAATAAAGACCAAAGTCAGTCAGTGACAGGCAAATACCAATTGTAGTCTAAAGATTAGCAGGCTCAGTTTTAAACTTACAATGCTTAAAATTCTTTTCCTGCTGTTTCTAAATGTGGTAGTTTAGCAGTGCAGGAGTGTTTTGTGTTTTTTTTTTTAAGGGGGGAATTGCCTTCTAATCCATCTACTTAAAATCCTATTCAGTGCAAAATAATTGCAATTATAACACCTAAAACTAGTCTAAAACTATGTTAATCTGACACTTTTAAAATTTATAATTATTTTTGAACCATGCTTCTGATTATCATATTAAAAGTGGGCTTTCAGCAAAGCCAGATAAAAGAATGGGTGTTAAGGTCAGATAAAAAGTGTAGAAGTAAAATGGCCCTTTCCTGCCCCCTGTTTCCCCACTCAAACTCCAACATATAATTGGGACAAGAACATATTTGACAGTGAAAATGGATGGTGCAGGGATGAGGGAGTTAAGACACCTGGATCTATTTTGTAACAGTTTGAACCATTCTTCCATTTATAAGATAATACTTATGAGCTAAAAAATCTGTTTCCAAATTATAAAGTAATGTGCCTGTACAGAACATAGGTCTGCTTTTTTGCAATAGCCTTAAGAAAAGGATTGCTTTGCCTTTAAGCAAAAATGTTTTAATTTAGATAAGCAGGAACATAAAAGTAAACAAGATTCTTCTTTGGTGAAATGTAACATTGAGCCAGATTATAAAATGAGAAGCCATTGTACCATGTGAAAAGTCGTGGATGGCAACACACCATGGAAACTTTAAAAGTAAAGTGATACAAAACTCCTTTATAACACACTTTGCACCATATAGATGGAAAGCAGTATGCAAGAGCGGTGAACTCTCTCTTTCTCTAGCTGACTTCCTCTTTATGAGTTTCCCTACAGCATTAGCTGGGATCTGACAGATGGTATGGAGAAGATCAAGGCCATGACCCCATGTCGCATAGCAGACTTAATTAACATTTCTTTTTTCTTATCCATTCCTTTCCCAGGCTCCCAACGGGGCATTTAATGTGCATGAAAAGGGTAAAATTGAAGCTATGCATATGGAAGGGAGTCCAATATTTTTAGTAATCTGTCTTTGTTATGGAATCACAAATGGAAATAAATGGAGTGTAATTCACAAAACAAAGAAAAGTTGCTTCAACAATGTTACCATGATGGATCATTTACTAAAGACGACACATTCATCACTCTCTTACCCTCAGATTACCAATTTTAGAAACACTTTATTATAGTTCTCAATTGCGATTTAGTTTACTCAAACAAAGATTGCATATCTCATGATGGTTTAGGTTTTGCAGTTGCTGAGTATGAACATTTTCACCAACTCTGCAAGATACAGAAGAGAACAAAGTTCCTAACGGACATTTTGCATGCTGGAACCTAAGCATAGTCATTTTGTGTACAGCAGTCGTGAAAATGGATATCCACATGCTGTGTTGTGTTTCACAACCGTTTGTATACAAGAAACCATTGGCACATGTGAAAATGGGAAATCAGCCTGTATTTCCACAGGGATAGAATTCTAAATAAAACAAGTTCAGATTTGGGGCAAGCTCCTTAAGTTATAACTGTATAATGGAAGTCAGAAAGGTGTAATTCTGGAATGAAGAACGGTTATGAGAAGTGAGCAGTGTCACTCGGGAGTCACAGGGCTGGTCAAATGGTAGATCATCTTGATGGCTCGGAATGAGGTGGCCAGGAGTGAGTGTACTTCCGCTTAATAATTAATCAGGTTCATTTAATCTCTTCATTTCGTAATTTGGTCTTTTTATTTTTTCATGATAGAATTGTGCCTGTATTTAAACATGTTGGCAGTATGGAAAGAAGTCTTACTAATGCAAAATAGATATGAATTAGGACAGAAGGTTAGACATCACACAGAGAAGGAAGTATACTAGTCTGCAGACAAGTAATGATGGGGTAGGGATGGAAAACAAAACAGATTTGTGTTTATTCAGCACAGTTTCTAGGAACAGACTTAATTTTGACTGTGTTTTCTTACCACAGATCATGTCAGGACCCAGTTGTGGAATTACACGTATCATTATGCAAGCGCCATGGTATAATTGCATGTTTCAATGTCTGATCTCCATTCTTGATGTTTTGTCAAGTTTGATGTTTCTAATCAGGTGGTTAACCTTCATGGAGATGCTTCTGTACAGACCAAGTACATGTAGAGTGATCTTGTCACCCATAACAGGATATTTCCAGCAGTATGTATCTTTTATTCAGCTCTTAGGCAGATACTGATTTCTTTTTTTTTTCTGTCCACATCCTAAGTACAAAAACCTCTTAGGTGGATTGTCCAGGTTTAGTCAGAAGGCCCTTCTAGGGCTCTTTGCATTCCAGCTGTGCTCTTTACACATTTCTATTTCCTGGACAGTTTGGATTAATGAACAGTGATCTTCATCGGTGTACCACATCCTACGTACACTGCATTAGAAACTGTGCTTTGATTTACATACTGATCAGTAATAACCTCGGTTTTGTTTTTCTTGTCCTCAGTGTTATTTTTGTTCTTTTCAATCCAAGGATGCGTTTAACTGATTTAGATTGTGATCTGCACAAAGAGGTTGAAAAAGTAGGCACTTTCATCATAGTCTTATTGCAGAAACAATTTTTCTTTCTAAAATGATCTCTTAGTAGAAATTAAAATACTTGAACAAGAAATTAATAGAATTTCAAATCAAACTGCAGACCACAGTTTTTAATCTATATTTAATCAATAAAGAACCGAATCTCACATTCACAAATTAGGATTCCCTGAGGGGTCAGTTGGTTAGTGTTAATATTGTATTGTACAGCAACCCGAGCTGGGGTATGGCAAATAGTTTGCAAACTTTTGAAAATAAAAATGTGCCAGTCACTCAGCTGGAATATGGATTACCTTTCATTTTTGCAATTCTTTGCTATAGGGCCACCTCAGAGTATTAAGCTATTCATTTCTGTAAAAAATAATTGAAACTATTCAGATTTATGTGCAAAGATGGCTCATGTTCATTCAAAAATTTATATTCAGTAAGGACATACAGTTGAGCTACAAAGCAGAATTTAGAATCAAAGTATGTGTGTTAGAATGGATTGTGGTGATGCTTTTACAAGGACTTTCTAGCTCTGACTTCAAAAAAACAAGACGGGATTTAAAAGAATCAAGAGTTTTGGATAAGAAGATATGGCTGTCTGTTTAAAGACATATAAATAAGCACTGTAGAGTTTTCACCTGCCTTAGCAAGAAAAGAAAAAGAAGATAAATAAATAAAGCAAATAAAGGAAAAAAAAATCCTAAAATGAGATCCAGTGCCGATTCCCATTATGCTTCCTAATGATGCTCATTACAATCCTAACTACATTTTAATGCTGAAATCTAATGCCTCCATTTATCATTGGAATGAAATACAAATGCTGACAATTGACAAACTTAATAATAATAAAAAAGTTCACAGGACTCAAAACTGTCTGTGCATATTTATCAGAAGAAAAGACAAAGCTGTGGTGGTTGCAGTTCAGGAATACTTCTCTGGGCAAAGAAAATGAAAACAAAACAAAAATCCCAACACAGAAGGAAAAAAAAAAAATCTTCAGAGTAAGAGTCAGCCAGTGAACACAACAATAATTTTTTACAGACTTCTTTGAGATATCTGTTTTGCTCACACTTTTTGCTCATATAGCCCTCCTTTGCAAGAAAATACTAAATATAGAGAAAGTAGAGACAGGAGAGCAAAACATTTCTGAGCAATTTTTATAAATTAGTTTGAGATGTGTTGCCAGTGGTTACATAAATTATAATCTTTCACATTTATATCTGTCCCATTCAAAATCATCTTAAAATTATTAATATGCCTACCCAGTTGGCTTCAAAATTATCAGTTGTCAGTGTACACCTACATCTTATGATACATAATACATTTATAAAATTAATGCTGTAAACTGATCTTAAAGGGAGCAAAGATTGAAATCAATTTATTCTCTCACACTCCTTGGTTCCAAGGTTTGAAATGCAAACATCCCAAGTGTTCTGTTTTATTTTTTCATTATTATGCTTTCCTACTTTTCCTGGTTCTTTCAAATAATAACATTTCAATGCATGTGAAGGTCTGTGATAATACTGAGTGGTGGATCCCAATATGTTATTTGATGCATGGAGATTTTTATCCTGATGGTGGCAAGCTGAATTCTGTTATACTTGAAGTCTAGTCTAGTTGTCCTATATAATCTAACCCTAAAGTAGGAACTGTAGGGATAAATTTTGTAAAGCTACTATTATACTGGCTGTAAATATATTAATTCTGTCCTTGTAAAGGCAAATGTTAACATAAATCATCCGTTACCTGCTTTAGTTAGCAGATTTCATACAATGAGAATGTCTTTGAGTATCAGTGAAACTGTAGTACTGGTTTTCTCACTCTGTTAATGTCTGGCCATGCTGAACTGAGCCCCTGTTATGGTGGTGAGAGGGAGGGGCCAAAGAGTTTCTTTATAGAAAACTGTATTGAGTCTTTCCTCTGCTGTGTAGAACTCTGATTCTTCTCTTTAGTGTCTGTGTTCTCGATTATAACATTTATTGTATGAGAATAATCTTTCTCCTTTTCCACAGTTCTCTATTTCAATATTTTTTTGATTTATTTTTTCCTTTTGTCTTTTTTCCTTTTTGTTTATTTTGTTTTTTCTTTTCTCTTTCTTTTTGCTTCTTTGTGTTCTCCACCTTCCTGTCTCCTTCATCCACCTTGGCTTCTTCTAAATGAAACTCTCATGTCCAACTTGCCATGACCACAAAATGTGAAAATACCCTCAATCAAACCTTTCACAGCTCTTTTGTTGTTTACTCAAAAAAAAACCAAACCCACAAACCAACAAAAAAAGTATGAGGTAATATAGTAAATGAAGACCAATTAAAGTTAAGAAAATACCGAAGAAATGTATTTCCTTTTCTGTCTCGTAAGTAGTCGTGGGCCATCATAAAGAAGTATTGGGAAGCTGAGTAGAAATGTTGCTGTAATAGAGCTTTAGAACTTTTAGCTAGTTACATACCATTTTTGTACCTAAAAAAGGGAAGTCCAGAATGACAAAATAAAAAATAAGATATAAGCTTAAATGCAATAAATAAATGCAATAAATCCTTCTACCTAACTTTGTTTCAATATGGCACATGCAAAGAACTGTGTGTGTCTCTGTCTCTGCATATTTACCTCCTTCAAAAGTAACTGCTGAAAAATTCTACCTAGAACTATGGGTATAGGCTCGTATCTGCCTAATTTATCTACTTTCTTCTCTTAAATTACTTGCAAAATCTGGGTTGAAAGTGCTGTCATAATCCATTTATCTAGACCCATTTAGTCAAGTGATAGATTTGGAATTCAAGTAAATGTACTGAATGTGGTTGCATGATCTTGCCCTATAGCAGTGTTCTGCAGACTGGTAGAAATTTTTCCTTATGAGTAGAAAGTAATTTTGGGGGTTTGGTAATAGTAGTGACTGTTGACAATATGTATAGTTTTTATAACTGTGTTTAAATTAGAGTGGAAATCAGAAAATACTTTGTTAATCACTATTTCTCTTGTAAACAGTTTCACATAAGAAATAACAGGAATATTCTTGTTCACTTACAGACATGGCATACAGATCTAATTAGACAATTATGATCTTAGGAAAAAATAGAAGTAGGCAAATTTTTAGATGTTTTTGCTGGTTATCCAAATATTCAGGAACTGGTAGAATCTGACTCAGTTTTCTTCCCAATCAAGACTTGATATACTCCATAACTCCATGTTACTTTAGCAGACTCTACAAATGGCACACTGTGCCTGCGTTGGCATTCTTGGGAGTTTCCTTTCTGATCAGAGTACCAATAATAATAATAATGCAAAATATTGGTAGCATAACAGGAAAAGCGAGAACTGACTGGCTTATGAAAGCTGGCTGCTCCCTTCTAGAGGTCGTCTCTGGTAAGTTGTGACTGCTGCAGTGCTACTTGTAAGGGGCATATAGATGAAAGAGTTTTTTCCTTTGGTGATCTCAATGTATCACGTATGAAAAAAAAAAAGCCAGTTGATATCTAAATGCTAGTCCAATTAAAATCAGATACACATACGCACTTGAACATACACACACAGCTGTATGGAAGACTTCATTCAAGTTAGCTAGTGCTAAGGAATTGTACAGGAACATAATTCTAACCGTAGAGGTTTTTCTAGGTCTCATGTAATAAAAATGAAACTTTGCACAGCAAACCAGTCTCTTATACTGCTTCTGATTTCAAGCCAATAAATGTCAAGATCTTTAAAAATGAACTCCTAATAATAAAACAACTTTTAGATTCATCTTGATCCTTTCTGTGTGCTCTTACTTGTGAGTCAGAGTGATTGATACTCAAGTTATTTCCTGAAATGTAAATGATTCAGGTAATCCCATTAGGAAAGATATGAAACTGTAAATTTCTTATGAAGTAAAAATTACAGTACAGCCTGATGTCTGGAGAGCCATTTCACAGCCTTACCAAGGAAAAAAAAAAAGATAGATAAGCAAGAATATACAGTATGTGGTCTACAGGTCTGTACTTGCTCAAGTGATCCAATCGCCATTGACTGAAAGCCAGTGTTTCACATTTGCTATGGGTTTGAGATTCTCTGCTTGTCCAAATTGCTCCCAACTCCTCAGGAATTTGGGGAGTTTTCTTCTGTACCTTGCATTGGATGTAGTGAGAATGCATTCAGTCTAAGTCTTGCTCAGAAAGCTTTTGATCAGCACGATGACTACCCATTTTTCATTGGATTTCTTTTCTGTTAGAATAGTTTGGGCCAGAACTCCTGATCACCTTATGGTTGTTGTTTAGTGGTGGGTATTGTGATTTATAGAATGGAAGATACCATTTCACTTCTAGCTTTTACAGTTTCCTTTCATGTGTCTCTTCTTCAATGGGAGCTAAGATTATATTCTCTTTAAAAAGGTTATCTTAAAACATGATTGCAGAAGTCCATTGTGGTGTTGTATAATCCAGAACCAGATTTTGTAATGATGTAACTGCCTTTAAATAGATAATTTGCCCTTTAGAAGGCAATCCTTTCTGTGGGAGAGATGCAAAACAATGGAAGATCATTAATACTCTTCATCTGATAAAAAGTGAAAGGGAGAAGGGAGAAAACCCCAGTATTAGAGGGGACAAAAAGGGTTAAGAGTGTGTAGACACCATTTATCAGTAACTTACTGCAATTGATTATTGGATGCTGTTTCCTATCTGCTTGGCAGATAGAGAAGGATACCCAGGATGAACAACTTTGTTTCTTACTCACCAGACCGTGGTCAGGCTTGATGGCATTTTAAGTTGTTCCACACAAGCACCAGCACCTTGCCCTCTGCATCTTTCCTTTGGACTTTGCCAGAAGAGTGTATATATGATTGGGGCAGGCATAAGGACTAGTTGAGAGGCCGTACTGTAATGCTCTTCAGAACAGTTGAGAATGGCACCCTACAATGGAGTGCCAAAGACGTGCTCATGCGTGAAGATAACAATTTTGATTTTCATTCGTTTCCCAGGGGAACTTTCAGGTTTTCTTTTGAAGAGCAGGCTATGCAACAACGCTGTGTTATGGAGGATGTTGAATCTAGTGTAAGGAATTAGCCAGTTGGTTACTGCAAGCTTTTTATTTTATTCCCTGAACAGATTGTGATTTTCAACTTAAATTTGTTAGCAAGCTTGTATTGTGGTGGGAGAGATTGTTTAGGTTTAGGATTGTTTATATCCTTTGCCTAATTACGTTCCACTACGGGGAAATCTGTGATATGGGACCTGATACGATGCTCAAGATGTGCCCTCTGACAGAACTGCCTCCTGAATTTACTGTAGATTTTGCAGTTCATTCTCACTGCATTAATTTGGCTTTGTTGCTATGGTCTTGCTCTCTCTTAAAATGTAAAGCTTGCTGAGACAAACTTTTCATAAATGCTAGTCAGCTGAACTTTGGGGATACAGTAGTTAAAGCAGAGCTATATAGCTGTATTTATTTATCTTATATGTTTGTTTATTTATTTACTAAGGCATAGTGCAAGCTTTTCTATTCATTGCATATCTACCAATCCAATAAAGATAGATCAGTCCCCTCATGTTTTTTCTCAAATGTGCTTTTAAGCACTTAAGTATGGCTCTTGAGTCCAATCTTCCATTATCCTACGCAAACACATCTTGCATTCTCTCAAACCAGCATGTTGTGCCCAGCTTTTAAACAAGTTGTGTTTCTTGTATTCACAGCTCCTACCAGATGTAATTTTCAGAACCTCAGTTATTAGGTAGTTAATAATAATTTCATAATTTCTATTTTAAAACCTATGATCCAGGTATTAATTTTCTTCTTTACTAACACTGTTCTCTCCTTATCTAGGTTTTCTGTCTCTTCGTGGTATTCATTTATCTAATACAAGTATTTAAAATGGTTCTATTTTTTCTTTCTTCTAAGACAAAGCTCACACTTCATTGTCTTCATGCCTTTTATCAGCAGTCAGTCAGTTCTGTCTAGGAAGCTAAAATGAAGCAAATTTCAGTAGGAGTTTGGCCCACCTACAGAGCACAAAGTCAAGCCTAATTGTGTCCGAAAGCCTGCAGCAGCGGAGCACCATCAATAAATTAACAGTTACTTTAAGAAGTGTTCAAAGTACAGTTTACACTGCAATTCCTCTGTCTGATACATTTCATGATGCATAGATTAAAAAAAAAAAGCAACAAAATGTAGCAACCAAAAAGCAACAAAAGTTGAAATTGAAGATACTGAGATTTCAGAGTTAATATATTTTTATAAAATGTTAAATATCAGTTAAATGCTTTCCCCTTCTAGGGAGAAAGACTTAAGAAAACAAAGGATTTAGAAAAGCTTAACAGTTGGCAAAGATTCCTTATTATTTGACTTGGTTCACCAAGGTGTCTTCTTTTTGTTCATCAAAGCTAATGATATACTGCCATTGGTGAACAGCAATTTGCTTGGGGGTTGTAATGTGGAGACCTTCTAGCTTCCCCTTCCAAAGTTCAGTTAAGCGAAGCAAGTATGTGAAAGGAATCTCCCTGGTATTTTATTGGTTGCATTTGTGATTGTGTGCTCTGGGTTCGCCATTAAGATGTGTGATACTGGGTTGGATTAACCTGTCTGCCAATACTTAAAGCATTTCTTATATAAGTATCTCTTAAAAAACCCTATACTTCTTTAAAAAAAAAAATCTTTGGTAATGATGACTGGTTGAATTTTATTCTTTGGTGATGTTTTCTGATTTAGTTACTGATCTGGTTAATAAGACATATCTTGATAGCCTGCTGAGTTGGTGCCTAATTAAAAATTTTGAGTTTAATTCCCATGTTAGATACTAATGACCAAAATTGGCTCCAGATGTTCAAAACTTATCTTACTGAACACAAAAGGGTAGTGAACTTGCTCTGCTGAGTTACATACTTCAGTATTTTTCTTCTTAGAAAACAAACTTCATTAGATAAAGAGATGTCTGTCTTAGCATCAAAACAAGTGGCTCAGCCTTCACATACTGATATATCTCATTTATTCCTGAAGAATACTTTTTTGCAGAAACGGGCAGTGCATATGGTACTCAATGTATCTTTAAATACAGGGAGGAAAATATCTAACATTGATGGTCATTCCTCTGCATTATCTTGCTTTTTGTGTATAAAGAAAGGTTTTTTGTTTTCTGATTTTACTTCTGAGAATATTAAACTTTGGGCAAGTGCAGCTATAACTCAGCTTTAATAAATTATACACATTAATAAAAAGGAACAACATGTTAATAAAAGTGTGTCAGATCTTATGAACAAATCTGAAAACAATACAAAGATCTATCATTTTATCTTTTAACTATAGTCAGTACACTATTGAGTATAAAAATTGTCTTTGTTCTTGGTTGGAAAATTTAGTGTTATGTTCATTGTGACTGTAAAAGGGCAGCTTCTAAAGCTGGTTCATTGTAATACCTGACCACTGGTTTTGGATGGTTAGAATCAATCACTAGAAGGACAAAGGAAACGTCCAAGGCAAATATTGTTGTCTAGTATAGGGACACGTAATGTCTTTTCTTTTCCATTGCTTTACCAAACTGTAGAACATAATATTTTGTAGAGTATTTATATTGTTTGGAACTTGTTCTATAAATTGGATATATGAGATGAAAAATAATTCTGAAATTTTTTTGCCAGAATTGATCAAATGTGGTTGAAACGAATTTTTGTCAGCTCTGAAAGCAGAATCTCTTCCAGTGTTTTTACGTAAGTCTTCCGTACTCTGGAGCTAGCTCCTTGGGCCCTGCTAATCATCTGAACGGTGAAGGCTTTCAGTCTCTTCTGCACCAGCAGCAAGGAGGAGGAAAATGTTGATTCCATAATTACCAATAGTTGATTCCATAATTACCAGTACTCAAGGTGCATTTAATTTTAAGTGCCGAACACTTGAGAAAAGTGCCATATTCTTTTATTGTGTTAGCTGGGCCTCATGAGGACTTCTGGCTGCTTAATTCATTTCTAACACTTTTCTGTTGTCTTATTTCTTGGTGAGTTCCTGAAGAGAAAATGCTCCCGCAGTTAGGGGTTATCAGAGCATGTTACTAGCTACAGTTGTCTTCCAGGATTCTCTGCTAGAAATACTAAGATACTTTTTCCTCATTTAAAGATACTGGCATACAAAAGAACATGAAGGCCTTTGTTAGGAGTTAAGATTTGGATATTTAAGAAATAAAATTTAAAGAAATACTGACATTTAATTTTTTAAAAAGTCTGGCTTTCTTGTTCTGTGTCTGACCGCTTCTACAGCAATTCATAATCATCTGTATAGATGCACCTTCTTCTGTCCCGTCATTGCATTCTCTGTTGACCGACCATAAAGATCACTTTGTGTATCAGTTTCTGACAAACTATCAGCGCTGAGATCAGTCTGTTTTGTATGTCCTTTGGTGGTCTTTGTGTTCCCTTTTACTGCAGAAAAATAACTCGACATATAAAAATTTTAACAGATCCATTCTTACAAAGCATCTTTTAGGCTATAGTGTAGCTGTGCTTCGGAAAGTATTTCTCAAACTGTGGATTGTGTTAGATACTGACTTGCAAAGCCTGTTCTGTGGGTCAGGTGCTGAAGCAGATCCATTTGCTCTGTGAGTTCAGAACAACGAATTGACTAATGTTCACTCAATGTTTAATCAACTAATTATTAATTGATACTTGATTATTTTAAGGTTCTTGCATTGCAAGTTTACTTGTGAGTAGACCCTTGCGTTCCATGCCGGATTTTTCATTTCCATGTGGAAATGTTCGTGAGCATCCCCACTTTGCTGTGTGGCAAAGTTTCCAGAGTGGGAGTAGAATAGCTAGGTAAGAAATGAAAATTCAACAAATACTTGAGTCTGCTTACTCTTCTTGAGACTCTTCCTTGATTGTCTACTACAGCTTTTTTTTGTTTTCAATGTTGCTGTCTCTGTTTTCTTCCTGTGAAGACTGTGAATTATAGAGTAGTAAATAAGCATTTGCATTCTTTCCTAAATCTGAATCATAAATCAGCACTACTGTGCTACGTGCTTTTGTTTCTTTGATTATATTCATAATTGCTATAATCTTGATGAAGAAATTCCTCTCTTTAAATAAACAAAATGCATCCTTATATTAAAAAGTATATGTAGTTATCCAGTACAGTCTTTTCCTGTTTTTAGTGGAAGTACACAGTACGCTTTTCTGAGTATTTTGCTTCAAATTCTTGCCATTGATAAGCAAAGTGTATACTTGCCTCACATAATGTAATCTTATTCTTACTCCATTGTCTCTCTTCTTTCTCTCCCATCCCAAGAAGAATCCACATCATCCTTTGATTCCTATACATTCTACATTTGTCACTGTATAGACAGAAAATGGGGGGAAAACCATGCTTAATATTTAGCTACTTCAGTTTGTTCAGTGCCCATGGTATTTATGTCTGTGACTTTTCTGGATGGTAGATAGGTTTATATGTAATCATTTTCGAGGAGAATCTCCAGGTTTTGAACTTTTAAAAATACAGTTAATATTTTAAAGTTCAATTTCTAAGTCAACTCACTATTTGTAAAGCAGTTGAATTTTGAAATGGGTTCAACATTCAAACCTCTGCACATTGGTTCCACTTCAACGTGCCACAGAGACCTAATCCTCACAAAAATGCTATTTGATCCCAGGAAGAAAAAAAGATAATGGATTGACCCTCTACATGAAACCATAAAACAGAGTTCTGGGTTGCTGCCATTCAAATGAATAGAAACCGGCAGCAATTCTAACACCTTTCTAGTTTCAATTTTATTGCATCTGCAGGCATCATGCTGGAATGGTAAACATTTTAATGGTCAGACTCTGTCCACTTATACTGTTACTATTTCCTTATTATCTCCTATTTTTTTGTGTGAAACAGGACCGAAAAGGTGACGGATTGCTGCGAATGAAATGAATGGAGATGCCATTTGCATTCATTTCAGTTGAAGCAAATCCCCTTCTTTCTCATTTCTTTGTTGTCATTCAGAGAGATCTCTTACAGCTTCTGAAAATCCATGAGCCAGGCACTACATTCGGATAATGCAGCTGGAACCCCACGCATCAGTCTATCGTCAATGTGATAGTGCTAAACCTCTTTTTATATAAGAGTCCATCATTTCTTTTTAAAACTAATTGATCCAGATTAATAGAAAGATTTCAGTTACACATGCTGTGAAAAGCTTTTTTTTTTTCTAAAAAATTAAATAAGGACAAGTTGCTAAAGAACCCAGAGCACAGAAAACCATATAAAAACCGGTCAGCTTATATACTTGAACCTTTTGTTTTTGTTTTAGATAAGCTTGACTGAGGCACTCTCCTGAATTGTCCTTGTTCAAAGATGAACTCGTGTATTTCCATTTCTTTGGCTAAGACACAAATTGTGGGTGTCAAATCATCTTTAAACTTCAGCTTGCAGTATACACTCTGTACTTAATCTTTCTCAACACTGAATCATTTTAGAAACGTCCTCCTTACTGGGCTTTCTCTCTCCCGTACCAGGACTTCTCTCTTTTTGTTCCTGCTTGCTTCTGAGATCTGGGGAAGTAAGCAGTTTCTTTAAAACCAGGGTCATCACAGAATCACACAGAATCACCTAGGTTGGAAGGGACCTTTTAAGATCATCTAGTCCAACCAATGAAAAAAAAACAAAACAAAACAAAAACCCAAACAAAAAACCAAAACAAAACACACCACCCCACACCCAACCCAACACTAAACCATATCCTGGAGCACCATGTCAGCTCGTCTCTTGAATACCTCCAGGGATGGTGCCTCAACCACCTCCCTGGGCAGCCCAATCCAATGCCTGACAACCCTTTCAGTAAAGAAGTATTTCCTAATATCTAACCTGAACCTCCCCTGGTGCAACTTGAAGCCATTACCC